>CM033465.1:5760839-6103339 GCA_019425755.1 Amaranthus cruentus | reverse complement strand
TGGACCAAAAGTAATTGCTGATGTTAGTCTCAAATGAACCAAAGGACGACCCAAATCCCAACGTTTACGGAACGAGATGGATGACTCGATACGAGGAAAGGTCACTTGTAGCATTTGTCGTAAAAAGGTCATAATAAGAAAACATGTTATTCAAGGTATGTGTAATGTTAAAGTATTACAATATTCAATGTATTATCTTTTACACTTGATTTTTTCTATGATAGATCACAAGTATGATGCTAACAACAGGTCACAAGGATACGCCATCTTCGACAAACATCTTTATTGATTTTGACTTTTGGACTTGATTGAGATTTTTGGTTGTATGTTGAAGTATTCTTTTTTTTTGGATATTTTAATCATTTTGTAAGACTTGTGGGATTTTTTAATTTGTTTAACGCGTATATTTGCTTGACAAAACAATTTTATGCTTTTGCAGGTTTGGAATTACCAAACCAAAAAAATGTAGCTTAGTAAAACTATTTTATTATATGAACATCATTTTGGGAATTATTTTTTAAACAACACTAAAGCTAAAGTTATTTTATCTTTCAACCCCAATTAGGCAAATCACCGAAAAATATGCACTAAATTAGGGAAAAGTTCAATCTTACCTTTTTAAGACCAAATCTATTATTGGGTAATGCACGAGCATCAAAGTCTATAATTTGTACAAATCTTATTATCATCCTCAGCAATGTCCCAAACTCTATTTAGACCAAATCTTTCCATTGAATTGAAATATTGAACTTGTCTTGCTTTTGAATGCGACACTTAGTTAATTTTATTGGTAGCGATAAATTTGATCTAATATTTATTCCATTTTCTATGATCTAATTCAATTTAATCTGTTGATCAAGATCAATTCTCATGAGGTTGGTGAATGGTGATGCTTTTGATCACTTGGTTACTCATTCTCTATCTTACACTCTTGAGAGACGAGAGTAGATGTGAGTGTCATGGGTTATAGAATTATATGTTTTGGGTTTCTTGATCAGTGATAAATGATGTTGATTTGGTGTGCCTTGGTGAACACAAAGCACAATTGAAAGGTTAGTCTTGCAAGGCAGCAGCACTCACAAGGTCAGAGAGCACGAATGAAGGTCGCTCAACTGGACGAGCGGGGTTGGCTCGGTCAAGTGGTTCAGCTGAGTTTGAACAAAATGGTCAGTAGCTTTGCTCAATTGGTCGAGCATACTTGCTTGGGTCAAGCGACATGCAGGGGCATTCACTGACGGGATTCTGTTTTATGCGGGTAACTTTTGTGGGCTCTAAGGTTTAGTCCTAGGGTTTCCCTATGATATTGTGGGTTGTATAAAGGCTCAAATATGCTTGAGAAATCAGATGAGCGACCAATACAAGTGACGCAACTAGGATTTTACCATTAGAGTTCTCTCTTCATTGTATTGGGTTGTTTTAGTGAGACCACCATTAAAGCTGATCTCTTTACTTTGAGAGGTTGTTCTTAAAGCTCGTGTGGGTTGTCATTAATGTATTGTTGAGATGTGTACACTTTTTTCTTTTATGACATTTTAAATATTTATTTTTTATTTATGTTTATATTATAGTTAGGGGCCTATAATTAAACTTTCGCCCCTGGCCCCTAAAACCTTAAGAACGGCCTTGCTTACGAGGAGAGTTGCAGGCGAGTATATTTGAATTACTCCATATCTTTGTTTTTTAGCCTCGTTGCTTTTTCTTATTGTCCTTTTTTAGGGACTAATCTTATCCCTTACCGGAATATCAGATTAATTATTTATACATTCAAACACATTTTGAATGTATAAATAATTCTAAATTTATTACAATATGTATGTTTTTTTGTAATGATAGGTAAGTTTAGTCAAGGGTCAATTCAATACTCCCGATTTTTTTTTATATCAGGAAAAATTAATTAGAGTAATACAATCTTGTACTGATTTCCCTATAATAATCTCAATTTTTTATTAAACTTAATAATCTCAACTTTAAAGGATGTTTGTTAAAAATGTATTAAGGTAACATCTTACATACTCCCTCCGTCCCATTTAATTTGCTGTATTTTCATTTTGAACCGTCACACTTAATCTGCATCAAATCTCGTTTTGGATTATGGTTCACTACTTCCTTCTAATCTCATCTATACATTTTAACTCTCTTTTAATTTTATCTACACAATTCATTTGCTCTCTTCATTTATTATCATTATCCACCTTTGAGCAACAATGTTCTTATGTAAGAGATCATAAAATTGAGATCATTCATAATTAATCAAAAATAAAAATTATTGAAGAAAAATCATTAAAAAATTAAATCATTCTTGATAATATTTTCTTAATATTATTATCACCAAAAAATCATAATCAATAATCGTGATTTGTAAATCACCACAAAATGACAAAAAGAATAATAAATAAAATAAACAAAATCAAAAAGATAAATTAAAATAACAAAATTCTCACCCTAGCAAATCATACACATAAGGATAATTTATTAATCTCACAAATAACCATTATTACTAAGATCTTCTCTTATTATCACTAATATAACTAATAAGAATAAAATTGTTTTTACATGATCCCATGCAAACTTCAGTTTTAATAAAAGTCACATGATATATTTTAAGGAATGAATAGTACTTCTATAATGTTCTACTTAATCTAAGTCAAATACAGTTATTTGTAAATCACACAAAAAGACAAGAAAAACGAATAAAATAATCAAAACAAAAAAGAGAAACAAAATCATTAGAGTCATAAACCAATAAATACTTGTCACCTACACATGATTTACCAATTTGGAAAATCACCGTTATTTACCTAGTAAATCTCAATGTTCTACCGAGCAAGATAAACGAGAAAAACTTAAAAGAGCTTTTGTGTAACTTAATTGAGGCATACATATAAGGAATGTTTGTCAAATTGACTATTGGATGTTGGATGTTGACTTTTTAGTTGGCTTGTTTGACCAGTTAGAAATGTTGATTGTTTTTGTTGGCTTTTAAGCTAGCTGAAAAAACTAGTTGTTTGTGGAAATGTTTGGTAAATTTGAGTGACGATTGGTTGTTTATTAAAGAAAAAAATGGACCAACAAGCCAAAAAAGCTAGTTGGAGCAGTTTTTTATTTATTTTTTATTTATTTTTTATTTTGGCTTCATCTCTCAACCCTATAGTTTTTATTTGGGTATTATTAAATGTCGCCACCCTTTCCATTTTGTCGTCACCCTATATATGATGAATTTACATAATTGCCCTTCATAATTTTCTAACTCAAAAACTCTAACATCTCTCTAAAAATCTCTAAAAAAAAACTCTCTGAAATAAAACAAGCTAAATTTAGTAATCGAACAACAATGGCTAACCAAAACGAGCAAGAATACGATTCGGTAAGTTAATTTAATCGTTTCAAAATTGAATCAAAAAAATTTTTAAAAAAAAAGGTAAATCGCACAAATTGTGCTTTGGTACCACGGGTGGATCGCACAAAATGTGCGATTGTACCACGGAATAATCGCACAAAATGTGCGATTGTACCATGTTACAATCGCACATTTTGTGCAATTTTGCCGTGGTACAATCGCACATTTTGTGCGATCCACCCGTGGCACCAAAGCACAATTTGTGCGATTTTGCCTTTTTTTTTGGGAAAATTTGCCATGAATAATCTCAACTATCACCCGTTGGCCAGAAATAATCCCAACTATTGATTATTTTTTAATAATCCTAACTATTGATAACGTTTGCTGAAAACAGTCCCATTTACTTTGGAACCGGCTGTAGCAGGTTAATTGAAGTAAATTTTTTTTTCCTTTTTTTTAAAAAAAAATTTCTTCATTAAATCTTCATTCAAACCCAACCTTCATCCTCTCCATCTTCTTCTTCTTCATTCATCCTAAACCCTAATTCTTCCTTCATCCTTCATCCTCTCCATCTTCTTGTTCTTCATTCATCCTCTCCATCTTCTTCTTCTTCATTCATTCAAACACAAATTCACAAATTCAACACAAATTTCACAAATCAGAGCAACAATTTCAACACAAATCAGTCCACAAATCAGCACATACATGTAAACAGCAACATCCTCAAAATCAGTAGCTCAGTTCAGTGCAGTAGGATCAGTGCACCTGCTGCTGTTTTGGGACAAATCAGCACATACATGGCAGTAGGATTAGTAGACAACAACATCCTCAAAATCAGTAGCTCAGTTCAGAGTATGCAAGCATCAATTGAGTCAGTACCAACAGCAACAACAGTACCACAGCAACAAGTAAACAGCAACAGATCAGTACACACAACGTTATCAATGGGAGCGAAATCCAAATTCTAGGGTTTGAAAATGGTCATCAATGGAGGAAGGAGTTGGGTTTTTGAAACTGAAATTGTGTTTGAAGATGAAAGGGTGGAATTGCAAATGGAGTTATTTGATGAAGAAAATTTAAAAAAAAAAGGAAAAAAAATTTACTTCGATTAACCTGCTACAACCGGTTCCAAAGTAAATGGGACTGTTTTCAGCAAACGTTATCAATAGTTAGGATTATTAAAAAATAATCAATAGTTGGGATTATTTCTGGCCAACGGGTGATAGTTGGGATTATTCATGGCAAATTTTCCTTTTTTTTTTTGAATTTTTATTGTTTTGTTATTAATTACTCCCCCCGTTTTCATTTGTTCTTCCCATTTGGAATATGGAAAGATATCAAGATAAATTATAATTACACAATAGATACTATGAGAGTTGAGTAAAATTATATAAAAAATAAAGATTCTATTGATTAAAGTGTAAGTGTAATTGTTTCGATTATAAAACGAGGAAAATATGCAAGGCACGTGAGGTACCTGGGGTGGAAGTTGCAGGGTGGTCAAACGTCGGTCAAGGCGGGAAGCGACACCTCCTGAAAGCGGTTCGTTTGTCCTACACAGCAACAAGTTAGCCTTGCCCGGGGGGTTTTCCCGGAAACCCTCTCCGACGCTCAAGTCAGATAACGGAAATAAGGGAAAATTATGTGAATAACGACTAGAAAAGAGTAAATAAGGGTGTTTTGTGGTGGTTACCGACCAACGGAAGTGGTGTAGCCGGAGGTAGAGAGTCTAGAGTAATTTTGGCAGAGTTTTGGTATGAATATGAGAGCTTGGAGGTGGTTATCGCAACCTGCTATCTTTATATATTCCCAAGAGCAGTTACTCCAGGAGGGAGTTAGAAAAAGGAAGGTAACCGTCCCTATTTTTAGAAATAGGAGGTTATTGTAACGGTTGGTAACCGTCTGGAGGTTACCAGGGTAGTTATTGCAGTAGAAAAGGGAAAGTCTAACCTTGACTATGAATTGGTCAACGGGAATGATCAAGCATTTTGACTTTGACTTCATACTTTGACAAATAAATGTTTAAGTTAAACATTACCTTAACAGTAATAATATCATTAAATTTCATTGGGTGCATGTAAAGTAAATGCATTGGAAATTAAAATGTAAATTAATTTCTATAGATTAGAGTGTAAGTGTAATAATTTCCTTCTATTTTATTGGTTCCCAAATTAGAAAGATTCTAAATAAGAAGAACTTTTAAAAATTTCCAAATGGGGAAAGTGAGAAGAACATATGAAAACGGAGGGAGTAATTATTTATTATTTAATTTATTAAATATATATTTATTTAATTTATTTAAAATATTTATTTTTTTGTGATTAATTAATTATGCATTTTATTTAAAATATTTATTGTTATATAATTTATTAAAGAAATGTTAATATTATTAATTATGTTCATGTTAATCATGTTTATGTTTAGATTATATTTATTTTGTTTTTATATTTGCAGGACGTTGAAAACTTAGGTGATAACGTAGATTATTCTGATAGATTTGTTACGGATAGAGAATTTGATTCTGTAGATGAATTACATATATGGGCTGATGAGATAGCAATAGAAATTGGTTTTAAATTTAAACGAGCTTCTTATAAACATAAAGAAGGACGTACAAGAGTTAGTTTGTACTTACGGTGTCATAGAAGTGGTAAATTTATGGGTAATTTGAGTAACCTAGACAATGCTGTTAGACCTGGTTCTAGAAGTAGAGCGTGTGGTTGCAAATTTATGATTGTAGGAACTAGCCGTAATCCAGGAGAAAGACCTTGGAAGATAAGAGTGTGTCCAGGGGAAAAAGGCAGACATAACCACCCGTTCTTTGTATATAGAGAAGGCCAAGTAAGAACAAATAGGATGAATGCAGATATTAGGCAGCATATACGGAATCTCACAGCCACTGGCATGCAACCAGCATTTATAATGACGTCAATTAGGGAGAACTTTCCTGATGTTTATGCTAGTATGAGTCAGATCTACAACATAAGACAGGCATTAAGGAGAGAAGAGATGGAAGGTAGGACTCCTCTTCAGCATTGTCTTTATTTGGCCACAGAAAAAAATTATGTTGTATGGACAGATTTGGATAGCGACGGGCAGCTGACCAGGTTATTAATTGCTAACCCCATTTCTATCAAGATGATACGTACGTGGCCCTATGTTGTGTTAATAGACACAACATACAAGACGAATAAGGCAAAGTGGCCCCTTTACGAAATAATAGGAATGACGCCAACCAATCACAACTTTTTGGTTGCATTCTGTCTGATGCGAGATGAGGCTGCCATGTCTTATTCTTGGGTGCTGGAGAGGCTGCGGGATATATATGGTAGAGTAAAAATGCCTAATGTTATCGTCACGGATAGAGACGAGGGTTTGTCTGCAGCTATTCGTGATGTCTACCCAGGTAAATTGATACGTTATTTTTGATTTGTTTACCAAGTATATGTATATATTTTTAATTTTGACCTTTCGTTTAATGTAGATGTACGTCATTTACTTTGCGTATGGCATATTGGAAATGATGTTGAGAACATGGTAGACAAACTATGTGGTGGGAAGAAAAACCAACAGGGGCAGCTCTTTAGACAAGGAAAATGGAACCCCTTGGTTAACAGTTTAACGATCGAAGAATTTGAAAGCAGGTGGAATGGGATCGTATCGACGTGGTCGACAAGGAATAGGAGGGTCGTGCGTTATTTAGCTGGGACATGGATCCCTCACAGGGAAAAATTTGTGCATGCCTGGACGAATGACTGTATGCATTTTGGCAACCTTACTACCAGTAGAGTTGAAAGCCAGCACTCTTCATTCAAGTACTATCTTGGTAGCGGTAACAGCTCATTTGATACCCTGTTCAAAAAGGCACACGCACAGATAACTAATCAGCAAGCCAGGATAAGACAAGCGCTTCAGGAATCCATGACTTCGGTTGCACGAACATCGAGAATTCGCTCGTTTGAACCGCTATATAGATACGTTTCCGTATATGCATTAGAATTAATGTCAATGGAGTACAACCGGATGTTAGAGTTAGGGGATTTTGTATTAAACAAATGCGGTTGTGTTCTTCAAAGTACCCATGGTATCCCATGCGCATGTATCCTGTTTTTGTCTATTCGGAGCACTGGTGTAATTCACCCAACCGATTTACACTCCTTTTGGAGAACTTTGAAGTACTCACAAGACGGAGAACACGCAAACGTAGATGTTCGAGATGCAGACGCCTATGACAAAAACTACTTTCAATCCTTAGTCGATGAAGTGTTAAAGCCCGATCCTGTTGTTATTAGACGCATGTCTCAGCTGCTTGAAGACGAACTACAGCCACAAGGAAGCCCACCGAGGAAGGGAAGACCGTCGACAAGAAAAACCCTTAGGAGAAACAAAAGCGCATTTGAGCATAGTAGATCATCCTCAAGGGGTCGCGGTTCGAGATCTTCTTCACGCGGGAGATCAAGCGGGAGATCAAGTGGCAGAACAACTCAAGCGTCAGCTGGAATCAACTTCAGTTGTAACTTGTCTGGTAAATGTTTAATTTATGTTTATTTTTATATTAGTCTCGTATTATTGAATGCTAATAATATTATTTCATTCAGATGGTGTAGGAGGGCGTGATTTTTCAATGTTCCCGTGGCCACAGTACATTCCATATATTCTTCCGCCGTACCTGTTTGATTGGATCGATGTTATAGGTGATGGTAATTGTGGTTATAGAGCGATTACCGTTACAGAGATGGGGGGCGAGGATGGATGGCCGCTTTTACGACGAGCCATGTCCCTTGAAATGGAAAAACATCGAGAACAATACGCACGCCTATATCTGTCACCGCGGGTGGTGGAGGAAGCTATATACAGGGTTGGGGGACATTCGCATGGACCAGCTAGGTTTGAGCACTGGATGGAAGCTCAAAATTTATATGCTGCAGCGACGTTTCTCAACATTGCCATTGCCTATTATGGGTCTGCCGACTATGGTACTCATTATAATTTTTTAGTTCTTCCACTTAGAAGTATGGGGGGAACTCGTGGCGTAAATAAACTTATACATATTCTTTGGGTGAACCGTAATCATTATGTTCAACTTTTAATGAACGATGATACATCTCCACTGCCGCCAATTCAGGTTAATTGGAGAGAAGCAGCTGACGTTACATGTTTAGAGTTAGAGCGACATTATCAGAGTAGGATATCACTATGGATGAGGATGATTGGGGGACAGAGACAGCATGGAAATAATACAGCTGATGATGCAATCAACTTAGGTAGTCCGTAATTAGATGAGTCCATATTCTTTAATTGTATTTAATTAGATGAGTTTTAGTTTTAGTGTATGTAAGTACATATTCTTTAATTGTATTTAATTGGATGAGTTTTAGTGTACGTGATTGAATTTCATACAGATACAAACAAATACACAAATATAAATGTGTTCAACTTAACGTCCAATTAGCATAACAAATAAATTAGTTCATCCAAGTAAAAATAAACATAACGTTCAACAAATTAAACATAACCGTAACGTTCAACAGGCCTCTAAAAAATCGGTCTAGAGCTATTGCCGCTCAACAGGCCTCTAAAAAATCCTTTGCCTCTACCATGGTTTCCAGCCATTTACTACAATTTTTAAAATTTAATGAATTATTATAACATACTTTAATTGGTTAAACATTAATAACAAAAATTAAACAACTAAAACTTCATTAAACACTAATTAATAACTACTAATAACACAAACAAGTAAATAATAATATTTAGAAAAAATAAATAAATAAATAAAAATAATATATTAATAATTAATTAATTTTTAAACAAATAATAACAATAACAAATACTAATAATATTAAACTATAAAAAATAATAATAATATTTAATTTACATATAATAACAACAATAAATAATAATAATATTTATAAACAACTAATAACAACAACAAATAATAATAATATTTATAAACAAAGAATAACAATAACAAATAATAATAATAATATTTATATTAAATAATTAAAAAAAAATTTAAAAAGTAAAATAAATAAAAAAAATTAAAAAAAGGAATATTTATAAACAAACAATAACAATAACAAATAATAATAATAATATTTATATTAAATAAATAAATAAATAAATTTAAAAAAAAACAAGGAAAATCGCATGAAATGTGCGATTCAACCGTGGACAAATCACATGAACTGTGCGATTTATCTGTGGAAAAATCGCACGAACTGTGCGATTGTACCGTGGTAAAATCGCACGTTTTGTGCGATTGTACCACGGTGAAATCGCACAATTCATGCGATTTTTCCACGGTAAAATCGCACAATTCATGCCATTTTTGCGATTCTTGTAATTTTTTATTTTTTTTTGAATTTTGAAACGAAATTGAGTTAGGAATTACCTTAGTTTTGCGCTAACGATTCGAAGTCCAATGCTTAGGTCCGATAATTTTCTGAGAGAATTTTGTGAGTTTTAGAGAGATAAAAGTGTTATGGAGTTCAATTCGAGTGTTTAATAGTCGTTTGAAGTCCAAAGGCATTTTCATCATTTTAATTATTTATTTTAAATAAGGGGTGACTACAAAATAAAAAGGGCTGCGACATTTAAAAATCGGGTTTTATTTACCTAATCGTACTACTTTGGTTCATCTCTCAACCCTATAGTTTTTAGGCTTTAGTGTACATCATTTCCTTGTATAATGATACCACGTACCCTCAGCTTTTCAGTTTGCTTTTTGGATGAAATTATTTACAAAATTTGTCATCTTTAACCTCTGTCATCATCACATGTCGATACAATAATACACCATTTTCTATTCGACATTTATAAATTATAGTCCTTCCTTCCTATTGAATTTGCATCATTTTCTATTTTGATTCGTCTTAATATACGGCATTTCTATTTTTGAAAAATGGTACATCATTTTCTTTTAATCTCATCTATACATTTTAACTCTCTTTTAATTTTATCCATATATTTCATTCTCTATCTTCATTTATTATCATTTTCTTAAAAATTAATCTATTTCTCTTTGATGCAAATCTATAAGCACAGATGAGTAGTATTTTGCATATTACTACAATTAAATGAGAAAAAAATATGAATATATGAGATTTTGTTTTATTTGTGTTGTTGGATACTTTTATAATACTTCATCCATCCTATTGAATTTGTATTATTTTTCATTTTGGTCTTTCCACTTAATTTGCATCATATTTATTCTTAGAAAATGGTCATCACCTTCTTTTAATCTCATTCACACATTTTAACTCTCTTTAAATTTCATCCACACAATTTATTCTCTCTCTTCAATTATTATCGCTATCTTAAAAATAAATTAATTCAAATTTGTAGTTGAGTATAACTCTAGATATAAGCAGCCCAAAAAATGCAACTGCGAAAAAACTAAAAAGACATTAGATGCAAGTAAAAAAGAATAGAAAATACAAATATGCACAATAATTAAAAAATAGGTGATTGTACATTTGAAAATTATTATAACTCCTAAATAATATGCGTAAAAGTTGATAAAAGTGTGAGATAAGAAAAAAACTATGGCAAAATAAACATTTACATTGTTTTTTGCCAAGTATAAAAACATACATCGTAATAAGTAACATAAAATGGTTAGATAATGAAAGTGGAGCAAATATAATAAAACGGAACATGTATAACCTAGCTCGATTATTTCCCCTGTATTTTACTCATTTTTACTCATTTGCATCATTTAAGCAAAATAACTCTTACATCATAATCTAAAATTACACAAATTGATTGGAACAACGGGTTATAGTACTAGGAGTATGGGGTGTTTGGTTCTTAACTGTTTAGTTGGCTTTTGGCTTATTGATTGATCAAACAGTCAAAAAAAGTGTTTGGTAAATGACTTTTAAAGTAACTAAAAACTTAGTTTTAAGCCAAATAGATAAATAAATAAATAATAAATAAAAAAACTGCACCAACTAGCTTTTTTGGCTTATTGGCCCATTTTTTCTTTAATAAACAACCAATCGTCACTCAAATTTACCAAACATTTCCATAAACAACTAGTTTTTTCAGCTAGTTTAAAAGCCAATAAAAACAATCAACATTTTTAACTAGTCAAACAAGTCAACTTAAAAGTCAACATTCAACATCCAATAGTCAATTGTCAAACATTCTTTATATTATGCCTCAATTAAGTTACACAAAAGTCTTTTAAGTTTTTCTGGTTTATCTTATACATTAGAAAAATAACAAAATTATAGTCTCATTTAAATGTCATTCACTTTTAATTTTTCCTCTCAAATATTATTATTGATATTTTTCATCAACTACAATTTACACTTCACTAAATACTCCGCTTTAATGAATGTGAAGTAATGCAATCTCATAGTTATCGAATGTCAAGCAATGCAATCTAAATGCTAACAAAATTACCACTACTTTTTTACCATTATTTTTTCACAAATTGTTGTGAGAGACAGTTTCTCCTAGAGACACATTAAATACATAGACTAAATAACCTCTCCTAGAGGCACATTAAATATATAGACTAAATAACCTTAGGGTGTGTTTGGGACAAAGGAATGAAACTTGTGAGACTTTAAGATAGGACTTTTAAGTTGAGACTTTGAAAATAAAAAAACCTCATCCCTTGTTTGTTATGATAGGAACTTGAAAGAAAGAGATAAAATCAAACACCAACCCTCCCCCAAGACATTTTTCTTGGGAACTTTTCCCCATTTTAATCTCATTCCCTATCCCATTTCTCGTAAACAAACATAAACTTCAATATATTTTTAAAGCAAAATCCCATTCCCTCCCTCAAATCTGTCTTACCAATCACTCCTTAAGAAACGCTTTTTCCCAAGAGTAAGTTGTTTACTTTTAACCTTTGAAGTTCAAACTCCCTTCTATAAAAACCAACCCAAAGACACCATTTAATTTCATCCAAAACAATCTCAAAATCTCAAAATGACATTAATTCCTGTCATCTTCTTCCTAACAATTCTTAGCTTAAGCGAAGCCAAATCAGAGCTCATCCTCACAGTAGTAAACAACTGCCCATTCACAATCTGGCCCGCAATCTTACCCAACCACGGCTTCCCCATCCTAGAAAAAGGTGGGTTTCCTCTCTCAAGCCTAACCCATCGCTCCTTCCCAGTACCAAACACCCATTGGGCCGGCCGTGTTTGGGCCCGAACAGGCTGCACCTACACCAATGGACGATTCACTTGTCTTACCGGTGACTGTGGAGGCCGTCTAGAATGCAACGGGCTAGGTGGGCAGCTCCCAGCAACCCTAGCCCAGTTCAGTATCCACCATGGAAACAGAGATCACTCTGCTTATGGAGTAAGCCTTGTGGATGGATTCAACATCCCAATGACAATTACTCCCCATGAAGGCAAAGGGGTTTGCCCAGTGGTGGGCTGTAAGGCTGATTTATTGCCCACTTGCCCTGAGCCCTTGAAATTTAGAGGCCCAAATGGTCATGGGCCTGTTGTGGGCTGTAAGAGTGGGTGTTTGGCATTTAATAGTGATGAACTTTGTTGTAGGAACCATTTTAATAGCCCACAAACTTGTCATGGGTCGAGTTATTCTGAGTTTTTTAAGCATTCTTGCCCTGCTACCTTTACTTATGCTCATGATACTTCACTTATGCATGATTGTGTTGCACCGCGTGAGCTCAAAGTCATCTTCTGCCATTAGGAAAATGCGACAAATGTTTTATCTTTCTTTTTTAAGTGTCATTTTGTCCATTTCTCTTTGTTCTATGTTTGTTTTGTGTTTTATTAAGTACTCAAATATGAGTATATGACTAATGGAGGTTGTTAAATTAGTAATGAAAGGGCCACTTTAATTTATATAAGATTTGGTTCAAATTTCATGTCATATGGTTTTCTTTTTATTTAAAATAAAATGGTATTATTCATGCAAATTTAGAGTAAATGAAAATTGAATTGAATAATGAGATAAAAAAAATAGGTGGTTAAAAATAAGGGTTCAAGATGGGAGTAGGAATGTGCATGGGTTGGATCTAAGTTGGATCCAACTAGACTCAAATCTAGATTTAATTATTTTATTTAATCCAGACTCGCACCTCAATTCATAGGGTTTGACAAATTTGGACCTAGACCTTTAGAGTTGGGTGTGTCTAGGGTCTGAATCTGGGCTCAAAATAATAGTTTGTTTTTTTATAAAACAAACTTTAAAAAATATGTTATAAAATTATTTGATCATTTTTAACTATTAAGGACTTTTAAATGCTATAAAGCGTCTAAATACATGAAGTTTTCCAATATTTAAGTTTATAAAATGATATAATTAGCGATTGTTCACGGCACATTGAATTAGAAATTCACATTTACAGTACAATTTTGCAATAATATGAAGCATAGTTGTAGTTGATTGTGCTCGCTTACGAAGTCACCAATTATCAAACAATTTGATGCGCAAGATTGTATTTCCAATGAGTTCAAGCAATAAATGATTCAACTACATCGATATTGTCTTCATCATCGTCATCATTCACAAATTGTCTCCTATAATCAGTATCTAATAAAGGCTAAAGTGGATTAAATTTCATTTCTCTTGGATTAAGATTAAGGAGAAAACAACATGCAAATATTGTAGGAATGTAGTAGCAAGTATTTTTTAGATAATATTATTTTAGGAAATACTTTTCATGATCTTAATTCATTTAGCTTTTTTATTTCCTTTTTAGTGTTCTTAATCTTGTATAAATAGAGCCCTTGTATTCATTTGGATTTAATACAAAATCAGTATTCCAAAACCCTAACTTTAATCATTTCTTCATGGTATCAGAGTCGATGGGTTTTCCGGCGACCCATAACCGGCCCAACATACGGTGTTCATCATCTACCAAAAACTTACCTGAAATGGAAAACGAAATCCGATTAACATCACCGACTCAAATGTTGCAACCACAATGGTTAAACACCAACAATGGAGTCTCTATCATCAGATTTTTCTTTCCGGTGACCAGACACAAAACATTCCAACCCAAACTGAAAAATTCGAAGGATCATAGATCTCCTTCCAGAATAATCAAAATTCCTCAAACAAACCAACATTTTCAACCCAAATTTTCCTTTAAGAGAATCAATCACCTTGTTTTTGCCCTACCTCACTGGAGAACCGCCACTAAGATGCCCAAAATTCGGACCGATGGCATGGCTCAAACCAGTAGTGAACTAGACACGGGTGTGAAACTCAGTAGAGAAGAAAGAGGAAAAATGGAGAAGAGCAATGAAAAGCTTATTCTAATGGGAGGAGAGAGAAAAAAATTAAATCCATGGGAAAATGGAGATGAAGTGGGGATGGTCAAATATGCATCAGAAAATGGAAAAGGAGAAGTTGAATTTTTCCCAAAGCAATCCTATTATAGATGTTGCATGATGGCTACCCTACTACCTAACCCCACTCAAAAACCCACTAATTTTTTACTCTCTAAAAAACCTCATTCAAAAGCCCAAAATACACAAAACCCCAATAAGTATTTAAATACTCCCTACTTTCACACGGCCCAAGTTGCACATGGCCCAAATAAAATCCCACTCTCAATTAATTCATTCCCATTTCCTAGTGGGTCATTGACTACACACGACCCAAACACTTCCCTTACTTCTTCACCCTCAATTAATTCCTTCCATTCTTCTTGTGGGTCACTGCCTTCACACGGCCCAATACCAAATCCACCAAATATTACTCCCTTTTTTTTCTCACCTTGGACTTGTAGCTTCTCACGGTCCAAATACCAATCCATCCCACAAATTTACTCATTCCTCCAACAGCGATTCGTGGGTACCGCCCTCCTCATCATGGATATTTGATTGCGGGGCTACTGATAGTATGACTTATGACCCCTCCGATCTTCTCAAAAATATTACCCCCACTCGAAAACAAATTCAAACAGCTAATGGGGAACGAGTTGATGTCACTCGAGCTGGGACGGTCAAAATCTCTCCCAAAATTAATTTACAAAATTGCCTCTTGATCCCCAGCTTAACTCATAAACTCTTATCTGTCAGTCAATTGACTAACGAACTTAATTGTACTATTCTGATGAGATCTGATGGTTGCATTGTGCAGGATGCTCGGACAGGGGAAATCATTGGACGTGGTACTGAAAGGGGAGGCTTGTACTATGTGGATGAGGCAACTCAAAAGGGTCATACTTTGCTTGCTCATAGGTCACCTGATTATCAAATGCGGATGTGGCATAGGCGTCTAGGTCATCCATCACTAGGGTATTTGAAACGTCTCTTTCCATCTCTTAATAATTGTAATGCACCCTTGGATTGTGAGGCATGTGTCCTAGCTAAGAGTCATAAGCATACTTATCGTCCGAGTCTGACCCACAGTATAAAACCATTTGCTTTGATTCATTCTGATGTTTGGGGTCCAGCTCCTGATTCTAATACACATGGTTTTTCACACTTCGTATTGTTTGTGGATGATTGTATTCGCATGAGTTGGGTGTACTTCTTGAAACATAAGTCTGAGGTGTTTGATGTCTTTGTGAAATTCTATAACATGCTTATCACTCAATTCCAAGCCCAACCTCAAATTCTCAGGTCCGACAATGGAGGGGAATACATAAACTCGGACATGAAACACTTCATCTCAACTCATGGTTTGATTCATCAGACCACTTGCCCAAACACTCCACAACAAAATGGGGTTGCTGAGCGGAAAAACCGCATACTCCTTGAGATGACCCGAGCACTTATGTTTGAATCTCATGTCCCAGCTCATTTTTGGTCGGAAGCTGTTGCCACTGCCACTTACCTTACTAACCGCCTCCCCACAAAAGACCTCAACTTCAAAACTCCATTGAAAACACTTTAAACCCATACTACTATTCCATCTTCTCATTCCTTACCCCCTCGAGTCTTTGGTTGTGTTGTATATGTTCATCTTCCTAAACAAGCTCGAAGCAAACTTGAACCTCATGCTGTTAATTGTGTCTTTATTGGATATGGGGTCAATCAAAAAGGGTATCGATGTTTTGATCCAATGCACAACAAAATGTACACCACCATGGACTGTGACTTCTTTAAGAGTTCACACTACTACCCCCAGCTTAGTCCTCAAGGGGAGACTATGAGTGGTGACGACCTAAGCTGGCTAACATATCCTACTGCTATCAATCCAGATCCTATAACTGATCATGACCCTACAGAGCAAGTAGGTAATCCCACAGTTGTTGTCATTGAAGATATAGTACATCCTCCTCCTTAGTCTATTCATGTCCTGTCTGAAGCATCTAGGGAACGATCCGAACAAGAGGTAATTCATGAGACTTTGATTGATATTGCTAATGAAGTTCCTAGTGTTGAATCACCTCACAGATATGAGTTACCCCCAAGGAGTACGAGGGGTATTCCTCCAAGGAGATATGATCCGGAATATGAAGCACAACGATCTAGATACCCAGTGAACAAAGAAAGTAATGAGAATCTCTCACAGATAGCAGTTGCCTTTAATACTTCTCTTTATTCCAATGATGTGCCTCATACCGTTGAAGAAGCTCTTCGGGATCCAAACTGAAAAAGGGCAATGGAAGAAGAAATCTCAGCTCTTGACAGAAATGAAACATGGGATAGATGTGAGATACCAAAGGGAAAGAAGACAGCTGGATGCAAGTGGGTTTATACCATCAAATATCGGGTAGATGGCACTATTGACCGGTATAAAGCCAGACCTGTAGCACAAGGGTACACTCAGACTTATGGAGTGGATTACTCTGAGACTTTCTCTCCAATGGCAAAGATCGATACAATCCGAGTTCTGTTCTCTATTGCGGCAAACAAAGACTGGCCCCTACACCAGTTTGATGTGAAGAATGCTTTCCTACATGGGAATATTGAAGAAGAAGTGTACATGAAGGCTCCTCCTGGTTTCTCAGATGACTATAATACAGGAGAAGGATGCAAGTTGAAAAAAGCTCTTTATGGACTAAAACAATCTCCTAGAGCCTGGTTTGGGAGATTCACTACAGCAATGACAAAGTTTGGGTACAAGCAAAGCAATTCTGATCACACCTTATTCCTCAAGAGGCAAAATGGTCGTATTACTTGTTTGATCATCTATGTAGATGATATGATTATTACAAGAGATGATAAGGAAGAGATTTGTACACTCAAGGAACAACTGTTTCGCGAATTTGAAATGAAAGACTTGGGGCGACTCAAGTACTTCCTTGGAATTGAAGTACTAAGGTCAAAAGGAGGTATCTTCATTAGTCAAAGAAAATATATCCTCGATTTGCTAGCAGAAACCGGCATGATTTACTGTAAACCTGCAGAGACTCCCATTGTTGCGAACCATGGTCTCCAGATGATTGAAGGAGAAAAACTTGCTGACAGGGGACGATATCAGAGAATGGTTGGCAAGCTCATATACCTTTCTCACGAACGCCCTGATATTGCGTATGCAGTTAGAGTAGTGAGTAGGTTCATGCATCGACCACAAATACATCACATGACAGCCGTGATGAGGATCTTGAGGTATTTGAAAGGAACAAGCAACAAAGGGATTCTGTTCAAGAAAAACAATCACTTAGATCTCCTAGCCTACACAGATGCAGACTGGGCAGGAGATAGAGATGACAGGCGGTCCACTTTAGGTTATTTCACTCTAGTTGGGGGAAATTTAGTTACATGGAAAGGCAAGAAGCAGAAAGTGGTGGCCTTATCAAGTGCAGAAGCAAAATTCAGGGAGATTGCTAAAGGAATCACAGAGATTATGTGGCTAAGAAAGCTCTTGAGCGAATTACACTTTCCACAGAAGAAGACATGCAAGTTATTCTCTGATAACAAAGCCGCAATCAGCATTTCAGAGAACCCAGTTCAACATGATCGCACCAAACATGTTGAGATCGACAGGCACTTCATAAAGGAGAAACTCGAGAAGAAATTATTAGTCTTCCCTTTGTGCGGTCGAAAGATCAATTAGCTGACATTCTTACAAAGGCAGTTACATCTGAAGCATTCGAGCAAACATTGTTCAAGTTAGGTATTTGGGACCCGAATACCTAACTTGAGGGGGAGTGTAGGAATGTAGTAGCAAGTATTTTTTAGGTAATATTATTTTAGGAAATACTTTTCATGATCTTTATTCATTTAGCTTTTTTATTTCCTTTTTAGTGTTCTTAATCTTGTATAAATAGAGCCCTTGTATTCATTTGGATTTAATACAAAATCAGTATTCCAAAACCCTTGCTTTATTCATTTCTTCAAATATAATATAGACATGTGTTTCAGCTTCATAGAAGCTAGAATTGCTAAGTATTTCCCATCTCATCTTAGCAAACCATAGCACCTTTCAATTACATTTGTCGCAATCTAGTTTTCATGTAGAAATACTCTAGTGATGCTCTTGGTTTGTAAACATCTTTCTATTATTTTAAAAGATACTTTTGACCCCTATATGGGACCAAAAAGTCGTCTCCATTTGTACATCTAGTATCAACTAAGTAATAAGTTCCTAAGAAAATTGGTAGAAAACGCATTATTAATCTACACTCATTTTTTAAGATGTTGAAATAGGTAATATCTTGACCACGAGGATCCTAATTGGAGGAGTTCTTAAAAGGGCATTCTTTAGGATACTGCTATCAGCTACTGAGCCTTTCCAACACGGTAAAAATAGGAAAACTTTATATATACCATATAAGCTGCCAATACATGAATTGAAATGTCACCTTTTCTTATTCGGTACAAAGGCTTATCAACCTCTCCAAATTTCAAGCTAATGAATGTTCCATCTAAAGCCCCAAGACAATTCTACAAGTTATAACACAAAAATATATCATTATTAAAATAATTTATTTTATAATTCAGATTTACAATTTATTCAGTAGATCACTTATAAAATTGTATGTAAAATTTGATATTACAACTCATTACTCGAATCAGATCTCAAACATATGGAACACACACATATTGTCCAATTAAATGAAGTCAATAAAAAGTTAAACACTAGCGCAATAAACATTTAAGATTTTGTAAAACTAAATTTCTGAAATACATGATTCAGTTTTTAAAAAAAAAAACAAATTTCAAATGAATTGAATCTTCATTGTATCTTTGCAAGCCACTACAGTGATTAATTATCAAAATCTATTACCTGATTCAATCGAAATATAAATTAGGCAAAGAACATGATGTAGGATAGGAAAGTATATATATTAAGTATATCGGAATTATTGTGATTGATTCTTTTATTTTGTTTCCTTGTTTAAGTTTTTTCTCATGTATAAATTATAGTCTTGTATCATTCAATAATTAATACAAACTAAATAAGAAAATTTGCTCAAAATAATTCCAACTCTCAACCGTTGGCCAAAAATAATCTTAACTATCAATTATTTTTTAATAAATTCCAACTATTCTCATAATTTGTTGAACACATACCCATCTCCTTTTTAACCGGCTACAACATGTAACTTTTCCACTTTTTTCTTTCTGTTTTGATTAATTGATGAAGAGGAAGGGATATTTTGAACAGTTAAGTAAAACAGAAAAGAAAAAAAGTGAAAAAATTACATATTTTAGCCGGTAATAAGGGGGTGAGTATGTTTTCAACAAATTATAAGAATAGTTAGGATTATTAAAAAATAATTGATAGTTGAGATTATTTTTGGCCAACAGGTGATAGTTGAGATTATTTTGAGTAAATTTTCCAACTCAATATTCAAACCCTAAATATTAATCTCTACTTTATTGTTTCTGCATTATTAATTTCTTCATGGTATCATATGCGATGGCGTTTTTCGGCGACCTATAACCGGCTCACCTTATTGGTTTTCATCATATACCCAAATAACTTACCTGAAATGAAAATAAAAATCTGATTGTCTTCATTGACACCTTACTTGAGCAGTTAAACACCAACAAAAGTGTCTTTAAACCCATACTTTTTTTTCAATGAACTACCTTATCGAAGTTGGGAAACCCACCCAACTTCATAAAACAACCAAAAAATGAATAAGATCTAGCAAATACACTGGAAAACATCGAAGCCAGCTAAATCAAAATCGGCCATTCCTTTTTTTTCCTCCTTCTCCGGCAAAGGAAAATTTTCTCCGGTGAACTACCTGAGCAGGCCGCTGCCAAGGTCACAAAAATCCAAACTGGCGGCAAAGCCTGCCTTGTAATAATGGCAGCAAGTCAGAAGGTAGAAGGAAGATAACTAATGACAATGGCATCAATAGAGAAAAAAGGAGCAGACTGGAGAATGAATGAGTAGAAGGCAATGGAGTAGAAAAATCATAAACCATGAAAAAAGTGATCTTATTTGATATATATTTCTCTATGTATAATGTAAAACATAGTCAAATGGGATCTTGTTTGATTCGTCTTCATATGTATTTTCTTATTATTAACTTTTTAGAATTTTTTATCGTATGAAATTAGAGATATTAAAGATTAAAATTGTGCATTGAATAGTATGAAAAACAGAAATGTAGCAACTAATAAAAACCAGTGGAAGTATTTTATATGGACTCTACTACTAAAGTTCATTCACTCAACCCTAAAAACCCACAAACCCACCCAGACACGCACAAAACATACTTTAGGGTCCCTTTGTCATAATGCCATGTCCTCTTGGATTTTTGATTGCGGGGCAACAATCAACATGACTTTTGATCCGTCTGACCTTTTATCCACTGTCCCTACATCTCGCACTCATATACAAACTGTAAATGGTGAATGTGTTACTGTAGATCGGGTTGGAAGTGTGGGTATTTCTCCTTCTCTTCATTTAAAAAATTGTCTTTTAATTTCTAGTTTATCTCATAAATTGTAATTTATTGGTCAGCTGACTAAAGATCTTAATTGTATTGTTCTCGTGACCTCTGATGGATGTATTGTTGCAGGATGCTCAAACCAGGTTAATCATTGATGAGTGTGGTACTATGAAAGGAGGCTTATACTTTGTGGACGGGGCAATTCAAAAAGTTTACACTTTGCTTGCTCATGGGTCTCCTAATCATCAATTATGAATGTGGCACCGACGTCTAGGTCATCCTTCCTTAGGGTACTTAAAACGTCTTCTCTTTCTAATTGCAAAACATCCTTGAACTGTGAATCTAGTGTCTTAGCCAAAAGCCACAAATAAACACTCATATGCCCCTAGTTTGACTCATAGTATTAACTGTTAGTTTTAAATCATTCTGATGTTTGGGGTCCTACTCTTGAATGTGATACATATGGTTTTTGTATTATGTCTTGCTTGTAGATGATTATACTTGAATGAGTTGGGTCAATTTTTTTAAACACAATGCTGAAATATTTGATGTGTTAGTCAAATTTTACCATGTGATTCTTACCCAATTTCAAACTCAACCACAAATACTCTCGTTTGACAATGGGGTGAATATGTTAACCTGAACATGAAAAACTTCATTTCTGATGATAAAATTCATTCACCAAACCACATATCCCAATACTCCTCAAGAAAATGGGGTTGCTGAACAACTCATGGCATAAGTGGGTATGGTTTTAGGGCGACATAAATCCTTCCAAGCCTTCCAATGGATACCCCTTTCCGAATTTGATGTTCCCCACCAAAAGTTCCTAATAATCTTTTCCACCTCGTCACAAAAATCTGTGGGGAGCTTAAAACAACTCATGACATAAGTAAGTATGGAATGGGCAACCGCCTTAATGAGAATTTCTTTTCCTGATTTAGACAATAATTTTTCCTACCAATCTTGTAGTTTTTTCCAAATGCGTTCTTTGGTATCTGAAAAAAGAGAGTTTTTTGGATCTGTTAAATATAGTAGGAAGGCCCAAATATTTGTCATGGCACGAGACTTTCTTGAACTGCATAACTGATCAACACGATGAATAATGTCACCCGAGAGGATTTTACTAAAAGAAACCTCACACTTATCATAATTAACCATTTGACCAGATAATCGCTCGTAGTCCTTAAGGATCCCTAAAATCACTTAGCTTCCCTAACATTAGCTCGAGTAACACAAGACTATCGTCGGCAAAGAAAAGGTGAGTGATGAATGGCACATTACGAGCAATGGAAAATCCATGAAGTAAGTTGTTATGATGCGCTCTTTTAATAAGCCCATCATCTTCTCTTTGATTGCCCATATGCTCGAGAAATTAAGGCCAGGCTATTCAGTTTTCTTCCTCGTTCCACAGACGAGCCCAGTTTCACAGACGAAATTCTGATGAGCAAAATCAACAACAAGAAGACTGATCGAGCTAAGCTGATTGTAGGCCTATGGACGGAGATGATTTATAGTATCTGGATGCAGCGCAACAGGAAAATTTTTGATAACCACACCTGCAGGATAAAGGAGGTTATTGATTGTATAATCTTTAGGATTGCTGGGAAGGTAAACAGTAGAATGATAGATATGCTTGTATCTAAGTAGGTTCCTTTTGGGGCTAGATTTTTGGGCCTGCGCTCTCTGGTTTTTGTATTGAGCGTCGGCGTTTTTGGTGGCTTGGGTGGAGTTAATTTCCATCCCGAGCGGTACTTTTTGTAACTATCTTTGGTATATAATACAAATCATTTGGCAAAAAAAATAAAAAAATAAGAGCTCCTAGACCCTCAGCATAGAGGAGAAACAAATATGGGGAGAGTGGGTCGCGCTGACGTAACCCTCTCTTAGGAATAATAACCTCAGAAACTTTCCCATTTACCAAGAAAGAGTAAGTGACAGTAGTGATACATTGCATAACCCTATCAATCCAAATAGCCGAAAAACACATATTAATTAAAATACAAGCGATGTAATCCCATTCGACTCGGTCGTAAGCTTTGCTCATATCTAATTTTAGCGCCATAAAACCCTTTTTCTTTGCATGATTATGACTCATGAAATGGAAAATCTCAGACGAAAGCAGAATATTGTTGGTAATAAGCCGACCCGGAACAAAGGCACCCTGGTTTTCTTCAATGATAAGAGCAAGAATGCCCTTAAAACGGTTGGCCATGACTTTCGAGATGAGTTTGTACAACACATTGCAGAATCTTATCGGCTGAATACTTAAATATACAATATATGTAATACAATCTTTTTACTGTCGCACGATCATATTTTAACCTGTAAAAATATTTTACTTATTAAACCTTCATAAAATCGCGATTCAAAAATTTACAGTTCTTTTAATATATTTTATGATTTTTAATTATATTTTTAACAAAAATAAATTAGTACTTATTCGCTTATAACAATAGTGAATAAAATTTCAATCCACATTTTAACCAAATTTTCTGTTGTTCAATCTTATCAACAACTAGCTAATTAGTATTTCAAATTCAAATATAAAACGCTTATTTTGAAAATTACTCCCTTCGTTTTTTTTGTTCTCTCGTTTACTTTTTACACAATTTTCAAAGTAAATTTTAAATCTCAATATATCTAAGTACACATAATAAAAGTTGATAAAACATGAATAATAAAGTATAAATTAAGACGAATCTACCAAGGTCTCATATGGACATTTTTTATCGTTTAAATATGTGTCAAAAACTTTAATTAAGTTTCTTTATTCTTGAGGTGGAATATTCCAAATGAGAAGAATACTACTACCTCCTATTCAGCTTAAATGTCTCATTTTTTTTTTGCACTATTCACTCGCCACCTTTAATTTGTATTTTACTCATAATCTATAAGTTAAAACATAGTCATGTGAGATCTTGTTTAATTCATCTCAATACAAGGATTATTAATAGGAAAAATTGCATCTAAAAGGCTAACCTTTTGCCTATCTGCAAATAAAGGGTTAACCTTTCATTTATTCAATAAAGAGTCAACCTTTGTTTCATTTTTGCAACTAAAGAGTTGGTTTACTTGTGACCGGTTACATGGGTTTCCACTTTACCAATTGCTTCAAAAAATCAGAAACCCACGACATTCCATTTGCTCAACCCAAAATCCTTCTTCTTCTTCCCTAACTCACGAAAAATCCAGCTTTTTTTCGCCATTTTCGTTCCCCAATTCTTCTCATTTTCGGTCCCCAATCCTTCTTCTTCTTCCCAAAATCCTTCTTCTTCTTCCCTAACTCACAAAAAAGCACGAAAATGGTGTTCTTCTTCCCCAAAATGGCGACATTAATGGAGACTTAGGGCAAAGTTTTCTTCCACTTAAACATCACAATCTAAGTAAGTTTCAAACCCTAAATTTCTGTAATTGATATCTAATTGTTGATAATTGTTGAAATTTGCTTAGAAATTAGGTTTAACTATTGTTATTGTGGAATTGTGTTAATTGCTTAGAAATTTGCTTAGAAATTTGCACGAAAATGGTGTTAATTGCTTAGAAATTAGGTTTTTTATTTTGTGTAATTGTGAACATAATGAGTGAAATGGTGTCCATTGAAATTTGGTATGGGGGTAAATTTAAGGAAGCTCGGGGTAGTATTAGTTATGTAGGAGGTTTTGGTAAAGTAATGGAGGTAGATCCAAATGCTTTGTCCATGGATTACTTGATGACTTTAGCTGATAAGTGTGATGGAGATAGAGGTATAGAAGGGTTGTTATACTTGCTTCCAGGTTCTACTTTAAAAGATGGTTTAAGGAAGATAGATGGGGAAAATGTTGTTCGTGAGTTACATGGTGCACTAATGCAATTGAGGACAGTGAATGTCTATGTGCTTCATAAATGTAATGTAATGGGTCGGTTTGAATTGCTTTATTTGCCGTAGTATTTTGTTGTAATGTAATGGGTCGATTTTGAATTTTTTAGGTTGCGGGAACAAGCTCAATCACTCAAGCATCAACTCAACCAACTCAAGCATCAACTCAACCAACTCAAGCGTCCGTTAGCTAATTTTGTAATGTAATGGGTCGGTTTGAATTGCTTTATTTGCGTTAGTATTTTGTTGTAATGTAATGGTTCGATGTTGAATTGCTTTGTTTTGAAACTATGTACTAGAAGAACAATATTTGGTTTTCATTGTCGGTTTTTGAAATTATGTAATGGGTCGGTTTTTGAAACTTTGTAATGGGTCGGTTTTTGCTGGATTGAATGAAGATTTTAGTGAAATGAAGCTTTTATCTTCTTATTGAATGGTGCTGTTTGGAGGTAAGAATAGGCTGTTTTGTGGGAAGTGGGAACCGGTCAGCAACAGGTTAATTAACCTGGTAACTCTTTAGTTGCAAAAATGAAACAAAGGTTGACTCTTTATTGAATAAATGAAAGGTTAACCCTTTATTTGCAGATAGGCAAAAGGTTAGCCTTTTAGATGCAATTTTTCCTTATTAATATCAATTTTTTATAATTTTTAGTCTCAATTCTCAACTGTCAAGCTTAGTTTGGAAAATTTGTATAAAAATTAAAAATACTTGGGGTTTTTGACAAACAAGTACTTCTTCCGTTCCATAATACTCGCTATATTTTCCATTTTGGTAAATTTCATATTACTTGTTACATTTCCTTTTTTAATAAAAAAACCAATCAATTAAAATTATATTTTTATCCTACTCTATATCTAACTACTCCTATTTTTTTTTTCATTTTTCAACAATTAATATTAAAAAATTTCAAAAAAGCAACTTTCCACCTACTGCTCATCATTGCACAGTAACTTCTTAATCTTCGTGCCCATGCAATGATAGCAAGTAAATTAGAACGGAGAAAGTATTAGCTGATTACAGTGGCTAAATTAACCAACTATTTTATTAACGAGTTCGACTAGCTGATTTTAAACTTGCTACTATGAACAACTTTTTGAAAAACGGTTTATTCATATCAAAAAAGTTGTTCAACCAGCTATTTACCAAATATTAAAATTGACTTATTTGATCACTCATCCTCCATTTATATCAAAATAAGCTAAAATTACACGATAACCCAAATAAACCAATTTTCCAAACACCTCTCGTGTTTACAAATTTTCGCTCTTGCAAATCATTCGAAAATCAAAATCTAGTTCAAAAACTTTTTCGCTGTGTTTTCCCAGACCCGCGCCACATCTAATCTTAAGTTAAAAAGCACAAACTACACACCTCTATCCGCATAATACACAAGGTTAACCTCACATCGTCGATTAACTCTAATCGACGCTTCACATTCAATCTAATATTCACGCACGGATCAAGTCTGTGAGCCGTCCGATTCAACAAATCTCGACACCAAACATCTCTAACACCCGAAAAGCCGCACGTATATATAAACCTTCCCTCTTCTTTCCGATTTCATCATCATTAGTCATTCACCTATCTTCTCAATCATAAAATCTTTCTCTCTAGAAATTTCGTTTTTCTCTCCAACAAAATTAAAAAATGTCAGGAAGAGGAAAGGGAGGAAAAGGGTTGGGAAAGGGAGGAGCCAAGAGGCACAGAAAAGTGTTAAGGGATAACATTCAAGGAATTACGAAGCCTGCAATTCGCCGTCTTGCTAGAAGAGGAGGTGTAAAGCGTATCAGTGGGTTGATTTATGAAGAAACTCGTGGTGTTCTTAAGATCTTTCTAGAGAATGTCATTCGTGATGCTGTTACTTACACTGAGCACGCTAGAAGGAAGACTGTTACTGCTATGGATGTCGTCTATGCTTTGAAGAGGCAAGGAAGGACTTTGTATGGTTTCGGAGGTTAATCAATTTGGGGATTTAGGTTTTCTGGGTGGATATTATGATTCTGGTATTTTGTAAGTGTTAGGGCTTGTTTAGATTGTTGTAGATCGGGAATTAGTTGTCCTAGTATGTTTTGTTATCTTGATTTAGGTTTTCAATGTAATTGATGGTGTTTATGGAAGAATTAAATGAATATCGCAATTCATTCAAAGCTTTTCTTTGGTTTTATAGTTGTCTTCTGTTTTCTTGATATATTTTGACGCATTGTTGATATTATTATTACGCCTTTCAGTTTTTGTGCTTGATGATTGAATTGATTAACCACTATCTGAATGTTTTCTTGAATTGATTAACCACTATCGGGAATTAGTTGTCCTAGTATGTTTTGTTATCTTGAATGTTTTCTTGAATTGATCAACGTTTCAAATGGAGTTAAATTGAGATGTGTTTTCTTGCAATTGTAAAATTCAATTTTATATTGATTATAATTGCAGAAAGATGAACAAGAGCAACAAATTCAGAAGATCGAGCAAAATCCACAGCTTTATAATTACATCACAAACCGCTCTTTTATGTAGCAATCTGAAAAACAAGAATCTAAAAATTTTAGTTCTTAGGAACACCGAGCCTCAGACGGAAATCTTCTTCCATGAGAGGAAGTCCTTCTCTCAGCTTCACTTTTGGCTCCCAACCGAGGAGTTCTTTGGCCTTTGAGATATCAGGTTTTCTTTGTCTTGGGTCATCAGGTGTATTCTCTACTGATATAATCTTCACCTTTGGATTGATTAACTGCAGAAAATATACACCAAAAATGAGCGTAAAATCTTCCATAATCAATGAGAGCAAAGCTATACTAGCGAAATGTGACCTACCTCTTGAACAGTTTCAGCAAGTTCAAGCATGGTGAATTCACCTAAATGAGAGCAAACGATCAGGCAATGGTGTATTGTTTATAAGCAAACAAGAAAGAATGTAGCAAATATCCTAACCAGGATTTCCAATATTGATCGGCCCAGTGTGCTCTCCTTCCATAAGTCTTATGAGACCATCAACCTGAAATATAATACACCATTAACCATCAAAATGTTTTCCATCAGACTAAAACCAAAATGGCATAAGCTTGAGATTCAATATTCTAAAGAAAACCAACAGCGCACCATGTCAGAAACATAACAGAAACTTCGAGTTTGCGTTCCAGGTGCCTGGACTGTCAATGGTTCTTCTCTGCACAAGGCAAGATTAAGTCGAATTATCAGCATCAAAAGCTTCGAGTTTGAGTCCAGAGGCAAGATAAAATGGTATATTAGCTTACCGAAGTGCCTGAGCAATGAAGTTGCTAACAACGCGGCCATCATCAATATTCATACGAGGTCCATAAGTATTGAAGATACGGGCTATGCGAATCTCTGTTTCAACATACAAAGAAGGAACATTTTATAATCTGGGTGTTTCTAAAAAGTGCCAATTCAAGAGAGGTAACAGCCCAACATGCATACCAATTACGTGTTGCCTGTGATAATCAAACATTAAAGTTTCAGCAACACGTTTTCCTTCATCATAACAACTCCTAACTCCTGTTACCAAAACACAAAGATTTACTGCACATTTGAATTCTGTGTTGTAGCATAAAACGAACACCAAAGACAAAGGAAAAAGTTAAAAAATAATAAAATACAAGCAGTTACCGATAGGGTTAACATTTCCCCAGTAGGTTTCGGGTTGAGGATGCACAAGAGGATCACCATAAACTTCTGATGTAGAAGTAAGCAAGATCCTGTGGGGGGTATGGAAGCAAAAGGTTATTGCCAAACTAGTAATAAACAAGAACCAGTGATAGAGCGAAAATACAAAAAGTTCAGAAACCTAGCTCCAACACGCTTTGCAAGTCCTAGCATGTTTAGTGTACCCATCACATTTGTCTTGATTGTCTGTTAAGTATCATAAGTACACATAAGATGACTGTTTGTATCTTAAACAAGTAGTACGAGCAATCTTCAGACCTCTAAACATAGGTTTCTAAACTCCCATTCACTAAACGATCGTTAAGATTTATATTTCTGCCAAAAAACAATCTTAAATAATTGAGGAAAGTGACTAGCTGGTGCGTGCATTCTGAACCTAGCTGGAAAACTCATCTGACCAAGGTGTTTAAAGTTGATCCTGAGCTCGAGGCAAACGAGGTGCAAAGCAAGGTGTGTTTCCTAAACTAAGCATGTAAGGAGATGAGAGAATCAGATGAAAGGTGTATTCATAACTCACCTTTACAGGGTTGTGCTTGTAAAAAATAGGTGAGGCAGGGCATGCAAGGTGATATATCTGATCAACCTCCACCAACAACGGTTCTGTCACATCTGCAAATGAAACACACAAAATGTAAGCTTTCTAACTTGAAAAACATTACATCATGTCTCTTTAAAACATCGATGAATTAAGCAAAGAATCATTTTACCAACTACATCCTCTAAGTTTATTCAATTTCAAATAAACAGCCGTGAACTTTGTTTATTACCAACTACAACCTCCAACTTACCAAACATGACAGCAAGACAGCCAAAACAAGTAAAAAAATAGGGTTAAAATGAGGTGTTTTGGCTGTCTCGATACCATGACGGATTAATACCATGACGATTACGACATCAAGACAGCCAAAAAATGGGGTTAAAAAATGGGGTTAAAAACATGACAAATCCATAATTACGACATGAATTAAGTGACAACGAGAGATTTTTCAAAGATTAATACCATGACGGATAAGTTCAAATCTCGGGTGTCCAATCCACTTCTTAAGGTTGTCTTTTGAACCAGTAAAGTAGTTATCAACAACAATCACCTGTTATAAATCAAATTCATTTAAACAAGTGAGACATAAAGAGTTCATTCCTCTAAAGGCATCCCTCTCTTGGCAATTGGCATACATAAATTTCCTTTGATCGATTACTTAAAACTAGAAAACTAACAAATGAACAAAACATGCTTACCTCATTCTTTTCATTTTCCATCAATCTATCAACCAAGTGGGAGCCAATAAACCCTGCTCCTCCAGTTACCAAAATTCTCATATTTGACTGCCACCAACAGAAATGAGAGCAAATTAGTCCAAAAAAAAGTCAAAAATCCTTTTTCAACCAAAACTTTGTGGCAAGGTATCTGTTGATTTTCCTTATTCTAGCAACTTGAAACTTTACAGACCTAAATTGTTTCAATATCAGCACTATCCCTAAAGACTTCCAGTAAAAATGCGGTAACAATCGCGCTTGCGGTGACAGAACGATGATGAGGTGAAAATGGAGTAATACAGTTATTATAACTGTAGGAAAGTTAGCATAATTAGATTATTCTCCAAATCTGTATTTATAGCAATTATTCTGTCATTATTATTACCATATTTAGCTGTCATAATCGTGTATATATTCCGGCTTAAGCCATTGTTAATATTAATACAAACAGTATTCAAAACCCAATTAATTGTCTTAATTCCGCATTATTTTCATGGTATCAGAGCCGAAGGTGTTTTTCAAGGCTGTTTAAACACCGTTCCAGGCTAACATCATCTACCTTTTTCGTTCTTCCCTTACCTTTAACCATGGCCGATTTTGAAACAGATACAAACACAGAAAACCCAAACCAACTCCTAACAATGGCACAAATGCAACAAGTGCTTCGAATGTTCCAGCAAGTAAACAAACCCGAACCCACTGAACCCACAATGGCACCGGATATGAGGATATCCGAAAAACTGTCTCACCACAATTATACAATGTGGTGTAAACTGATGAGTATAGCAATTGATAGTAGGGGACGGCTCAATCACATCATTGCCGTCCCACTTAAACCAACCGACCCGAGTTACCGACAATGGAAGCAAAGGGACTCCGCTGTCCTATCATGGATTATTACAAACATTGAATCAGATTTGGTGAACCAATTCTTGGATTATAGTACTGCCTATGATCTATGGAACGGTATTGAGACCCTTCTTGGAAATGGAAGGGATGAATTGCAAATTTTCGATCTTAATACCAAAGCAAACACAATTAAACAGCACAATGACACAGTAGAGAGTTACTTTATGAAATTAAACTCGATTTGGAAGGAAATCGATCGGCGTATGCCGAACCCTATGATCCATGATGAAGATATGACAATCTTTAACAGTTACATTCAAACTCAAAGGCTCTATCAATTCCTGGCCGGACTAGACAACTCACTCGACAAGGAGCGTCGAGATCTACTGAATTTGGTGCCTCTTCCTACTCTAGATATGGCCTATGCAGCTATTAGACGAGAGATATCAAGGCGTGGGATAATGACCCACACTTCATCACTGGGGAAACACCCCTCAGAAATCGGGAGTGGCCTCATCGCACACCGCCGGTCGGAAAAACCGTCATTCCGGCGAGAAGATAGAACAAACCTGAAATGCAGTCATTGTGGTGGTTCCAGACACACCAAAGATGAGTGCTTCAAGCTCCATGGCTACCCGGAGTGGTGGGACGATCTACAGAAGAAAAGAACTGCCACCAAGGCGCCGGTGAACCGGGCCGGCGGCAAAGCTCTCTTAAGTACGACAGATCTCACCGGCGATGAGGCAACTGTTTTTAATGAAGGAAGGAATGGCACAACAATGGAAACTCATGGAAAAACCAGAGGCATGAAAGAGGAGAGAGGCACGGCTAAGGAGGAAGGTGATGACTTTCCTTATTTTGCTTTATATAGTGGAGCACTTGAAATCCCTAATACCCCCACCAAAACCGTACACCCCCTTAAAAAATTAGAACCCATTTCTTTAAAAACCAACCGGCCCACATCCCTAGCCCAAACACATTTAACCCATAAAAATAATTCAACCCATAAAATGCAAGCCTTACCTTGGATCTTTGATTGTGGTGCTACCGAGACCATGACCTTTGATCCTCATGACCTTATTAACCATAAACCCGTCAACCATTCTTATATTAAAACTGCTAATGGGGAAAGTGCTCCTGTTCGAAGTGCCGGATCGGTTAAAGTGTCTCCTTCTTTGCATTTGAATAATTGTTTATTAGTACCATCTTTGTCTCATAAGTTGCTTTCTGTTAGTCAACTTACTCGTGAGCTTAATTGCACTCTCCTCATGACTTCTACTGGTTGTATTGTGCAGGATGCTCAGACCGGGAAGATCATTGGGCGTGGTACTGAACGAGGAGGATTATACTATGTTGATGAGGCGACTCACAAAGGCCACGCATCGCTTGCTCGCGGTTCATCTGATCAACATTTCTGGTTATGGCATCGACGACTTGGTCACCCATCTTTAGCTTATTTAAAACATTTGTTTCCGTCTTGTAAGAATACTCTTATGTCTTTGGATTGTGAAACTTGTGTTTTGGCCAAAAGCCACAGACATTCCTATTTTCCTAGTGTAACACATGCTAGTAGTCCTTTTTCCTTGATACATTCTGATGTTTGGGGCCCCGCTCCCAATTTTGCTATTAGTACTTATTCTTACTATGTCTTATTTGTTGATGATTGTACTCGGATGTGCTGGGTGTATTTTTTGAAACATAAATCTGAGGTGTTCTCTGTTTTTGTTACTTTCTATACTATGCTTCGTACCCAATTTCATGCTACCCCGAAAATCCTTCGTTCTGATAATGGGGGCGAATTTGTCATCTCCTCCATGACTCAGTTTCTGTCGGAACATGGGATGATTCACCAGACCTCTTGCCCATATACTCCTCAGCAAAATGGTGTTGCTGAACGAAAAAATCGTACCCTTCTTGAGATCACCCGAGCCTTACTTCTAGAATCTAACTCTCCTTCTTCTTTCTGGCCTGAAGCTATTGCTACCGCCACCTACCTCACTAACCGCCTTCCATCCAAACCTCTCCAATACAAAACACCTCTCGAAACTCTTACCTCCTTTATCCCTCTTCCTTCCTCTCACTCTTTACAGCCTCGCATCTTTGGGTGTGTGGTCTATGTTCACCTCCCTAAACACACTCGTACTAAGCTAGAACCCAGGGCTATCAAATGTGTATTTGTTGGATATGGGATAAACCAAAAAGGGTACCGGTGTTTTGATCCTATCAATAATCGGATGTATACTACCATGGACTGTGACTTCTTTGAACAGTCCTATTATTATACCCAGCCCCGTCCTCAGGGGGAGACTACTAGTGATGACTTGAGCTGGCTTCTATGTCCAGTTGTGATTGATCAGGAACCAAAAGAGCAAGTAGGCAACGCCACTGATGTCGACATTGAAAACATAGTATCTCCTCTTCAGGATCAACGTGCCCTACCGACTGAGTATCCAGAAGAGTCGCAGGAGGTAAATACTGATGTACCTACTATTGTTAACAATATTGCTGATATTGATAGTGCAGACACAGAGATACCACATAGGTATGAATTACCTCCCAGGAGTACGAGGGGAATACCTCCTAGAAGGTATGATCCAGAGTATGAAGCACAGAGATCGAAATATCCCCTTAACAAGGGAAGTGATGATAATTTGTCCCTCTCAGCTGTTGCCTTTAATACTGCTCTATACTCTAGTGACATACCAAGGAATGTTGACGAGGCTCTTAGTGATCCGAAGTGGAAGAAAGCCATGGAAGAGGAAATAAATGCTCTAGACAGAAATGAAACTTGGGAAAAGTGTGAGTTGCCAAACGGGAAGAAAACAGTAGGGTGCAGATGGGTGTATTCGGTCAAATACCGTGCAGATGGTACAATTGAAAGGTTCAAAGCTCGATTGGTTGCACAAGGATACACACAGACATATGGGGTGGACTACTCCGAAACCTTCTCTCCGGTTGCAAAACTTGACACCATCCGTGTCTTGTTTTCTATTGCTGCTAACAAGGATTGGCCGTTACACCAATTCGATGTGAAGAACGCTTTCCTCCATGGAAGAATAGAGGAAGAAGTTTACATGCGAGCTCCTCTTGGGTTCTCAGATGACTATAAAATAGGTGAAGGGTGTAAATTGAAGAAAGCTCTATATGGTCTGAAACAATCCCCCAGAGCATGGTTTGGTCGATTCACAGCGGCTATGAAGAAGTTCGGCGACAAAGCAACTCGGATCATACTCTTTACGAAGCACGAGAGAGGTAAAATCACATGTCTAATAATCTATGTTGGCATATGATTATTCGGAGATGATACAGGTGAGATTGAAGTTCTAAAGAAGCAACTCTCGAGTGAATTCGAGATGAAAGACTTAGGCGTTGAAGTACTTTCGGGATTGAGGTGTTGAGATCGGAGGAAGGCATCTTCATAAGTCAGAGGAAATATGTTTTGGATCTCTTAACTGAAACTGGCATGATGGATTGCAAACCAGAGATACTCCTATTGTTACTCATCACGCCTTCGATGATCGAAGGGAAAAACTTGCGATAGGGAACAATATCAAAGATTGGTTGGGAAACTCATCTACCTTGCTCACACTAGACGACATTGCATACGCAGAGTGTAGTAAGTAGATTTATGCATCGACCAGATTCACCATATGGCCGTAGTTATGAGGATTCTTAGATATCTCAAGAACACTAGTGGTAGAGGGATATTCTATAGAAAGAATGAGCATCTAGATCTCTTGGCCTACACAGATGCAGACTGGGCTGGAGATAGAGATGACAGAAGATCTACATCTGGGTACTTTACTCTTGTTGGTGGGAACTTAGTTACATGGAAGAGCAAGAAGCAGAAAGTCGTAGCACTTTCAAGCGCAGAAGCTGAATTTCGAGGCATAGCTAAAGGCATAACTGAAGTAATGTGGCTAAAGAAACTTCTAGGAGAGTTGTATCTTCCCCAGAAGAGAGCTTGTAGACTGTTTTGTGATAATAAGGCAGCGATCAGTATATCAGAGAACCCGGTTCAGCATGATAGAACCAAACATGTGGAGATTGACAGACACTTTATCAAGGAGAAATTGGAGAATAAGATCATAAGCCTTCCGTACGTTCGATCGAAGGATCAACTTGCTGACATTCTCACAAAGGCAGTTGGTTCAGATGTTTTTGAGCAGACTTTATGCAAGTTAGGTATCGGCGACCCGACGACCTAACTTGAGGGGGAGTGTAGGAAAGTTAGCATAATTAGATTATTCTCCAAATCTGTATTTATAGCAATTATTCTGTCATTATTATTACCATATTTAGCTGTCATAATCGTGTATATATTCCGGCTTAAGCCATTGTTAATATTAATACAAACAGTATTCAAAATCCAATTAATTGTCTTAATTCCGCATTATTTTCAATAACGTCTAAAAATCAACCAAATCGTAAGATATCTCTTGATCACACCCAAAACATGGTGTTTTTACACCTTTACAATGCACGAATTTCATTTGTTTTTAAAATCTTTACAACGCGGCCGATGGGATGCTTCCAACCTATGAACTATAATTTTGATCATCTTTACTGTGAACTAAAACGATTTCAGCTTCATTTTACATCTTTCCTATCCAAATGGACGCAATCAACAAAGCACAACACAACCAACACCCAACCAACAGGCATTATATCGCTTAATGGTCTACATTGTTGCACAATCACAATCTCTATGAGAATTTGATCATCAACCCACTAACGATCCCCACTTTTTAGTGTTCATTTCAAAACTTACCCATCAAAACATTTTGCACAAATTGCATTAAAAAACTGAAAAGAGCTTACAAGTTGTAAAATTACCTGATAAAATTTAGAATCTCTCAAAGGAGATGGTGCAGGAGGTTGTTTGGTTGCTTTTTGATTCTCTCCATTAGATGCCATCTTTCAGACCTTCAACTTAAACAATTTTACACCTAACATACATACAAAAAAGCACCATCAATGTCCTTGCATTAATTTAGTGGGGGTGGGGCCCAGAAGAACCCACGTAAAACCCAAAATAAAATAAAACAGTAGCTCCATACACTATAATTGATATCAAAGTTGGGGAAACTTCTAACAGATCAACATAGAAAGAGCAGTATACTTAAGACTGATAGAAGAATATAAAGCCCTAATTTTGTTTGTGATAATTGAAATTAAAGAGAGCAAAATATTGCAGTATATTTATAGTGTGATTATAACAACTACAAATTCAGAAACTTCCGCTACCAAACTTTGCCAAATCCACATGCCAGAAGGGAGAGAAAACGCGATTTTCACGCAATTTAAAATCAAGAAAAGGTGAGAAACCCGCCAATCAAAAATCATGATGATTGATGATGACGATAATTTTCTTAATTATAAAGACATTGAAATCACGCCTAAGATAAACAACTACTAATCCATTCAAAGTAATAATAATGATAATTAAAAATTAATTCTTTTGTTTTTGTAACAATAAATTAAACTGAGAGATTTGGTTACAGTTTTCTTACTAGAGTTATGATACTATTAATCACCACAGAAATGAGGTTTTTTTAGAGGAAAAAAGGTGTTAAATTGATGAGTTTTTATGAAAAGAAATGAAGTTTGTTGGACAATGGACATGAATTGCGAGGCTGTTGTGTGATTCAAGATGTAAAACGTGAAGACATATGCTGATATGCATTCGAACTCCTAAAACACTGTCAACGAAAATATGCACTCAATATTATTAGTGATTTTCACAATCTTACGTGTAACAAGGGGGAGCTATTTTCTAAACCCGAGCAGTATAGGCGCCTTATTGATCATTTGATTTATTTAACGATAACTCGTCCTGATTTGTGTTTTCATGTTCATGTGCTTGCTCAATTTATGGGTGCTCCTATGGTTCCACATTGGGATGCCGCATTATGCATTCTCCGTTATCTTAATGGTTGTCCTGGTTAAGGCCTTTTGTTACGACGTGATAGTAACTCGCAACTTTATGGTTTTTGTGATAGTGATTGGGTTAGTTGTTATTAAGAGTAGATAATGCAAATATATAAAAAAAAAATAAAATAAAATAAAAAATAAAAAAAATTACAATAACAATGCTTAAAATTAAACTTGAAGATGAATTTGTAACGACAACCGTTACCCGGAAACTTGATACTTGTTGTAGGCGTGTAATCACTTTCCTTTTGTGATATTTCCCCCACAAAGGTACTTGGGTTGATGAAATGGAAATTCACAACGAGATACAAACAACACAGTATACCCTTAGTACTTAGGGTACACCACTTAACAACTATGTGTTTAGAATTATAAGAAATGGAAGACTTAGACAAGAGTTAATTACTTTCTTGACAAAGCACAAGCAAATGAGAGAACGAGTGCAAGAATTCAGAAAATTGGTGTCTTCAACTCCTCACCAAAGACCCCTATTTATACTACTAGAGTATACTCTAAGGGTCATGGCACAACAACCACTATAATGATCAAATTGATGATCATGCAATTCAATGCCATTAATCTTGGACATTCATGTGCATTATTCAGCATTATATTCTTTGTAACTCCAGAAATCAAGAGTATAATTAAAAGAATCCAAGGTATTAACTCAAGAAAACGGGAAGAAAGACCAACGGTCATTTCCAGCACAAATCGCCGAGTCGGCGATCTGACCTTACCCAAGGAAAGCCGACTCGACTTTTCCTTCTGGACAAAATCCCAATTCCAGAAGCCAAAAGCCGAGTCGGCTTTAGCTCCAACAAAGGGAACGCCGAGTCGGCTTTTTCTGCTGACTTGGTTTTCCCTTTTCTCGTTTTGTCCTATCTTTTAATACCTTTCGGACTACGTATATTAATAAATATTGTCCCACTATTTTAGTAGTACTTAGTGATTATAAACGCAGGATTATTAGACACTAAATGTTCAACAGTTGTCCACTCACTCGCCGATCTCTGACAGGATATTTTGTTCTTTTCGGCTCTTCTCCTATTTCATGGAAGACTAAGAAACAACCTACAGTCTCTAGATCTTACGCAGAAGCAGAATATCGTTCTATGGCTACCATTACTTGTAAGTTGAAATGGCCGAAATCACTTCTATTCTGTCTTGGCATTCCTCATCATCCGCCAATGCGTTTATATTGTGACAGTCAAGCAGCACTTCACATAACTGCAAATCCTGTTTTTCATTAACGCACCAAACATATTGAAATGGACTGTCATTTTGTTCGTGATGAGATTCAATCCCACAATATTCCGACTTTCTACATTCGCACAAATAATCAGTTGGCCGATATTTTTACTAAGGCTCTTGGGAAATCATAGTTTTCTATCGTTCTTCGCAAGTTGGGCACTTATAATCTTCATGCTCCAACTTGAGGGAGAGACGGAGAGTATTAGAGGAATATAAAGATTGTTACTGATAGCTTTGGAGTTGGTTTAACTATTCATATATTTTAGGATATATTTTAGTAGTACAATAATATATTTAGGAAATATGATTCTACGGAGTATTATTCTAGCTTTATATATACTAAGGCTAGGTTATTTGTACAGAGACAACAATATACAAACTACTTTCAAATCTCCATTGTTATTCTGAGCATTTATCGAATTGTCTAATATTAATTAGCCTACATTAACAGAACTATTAGAGTATGTCATAAAGAAATAAAGGTTCAAAATTTACTAGTATTGGTCTTTTAAGGTTTTTTCATAGAGTATTTGATTAAATAATCAATTGTTAGACACAAAGTTTTTGTTCGTATATCTAACACTACAACATAATTGGTTTTTAGTGGGATATATTTAGCGACATTTAATTTAAATGTCGCTATTTCAAATTGGTAATAGTATATTTAGAGGATTTAGTGACATTTATTAGACCCTTTAGCAACATATTAAAAAATCACACAAAAACTTTTTGCGACATAGGATCTAGTGACATTTGTCACAAATGCCACAATAGACTATAGTGACAATTTACATATGCCACTAAAGACCAAATAAAATGTCGCTAAATCATTCTATGGTGAAACATTAAATAAAAACAATAATTATAACATTAAAAATATGAATTAGTGACATTTTTTTAATGCCACTAAATCCAATGTCGCAAAAAGTCAAATTTGTTGTAGTGTAATGCGGCTTCTATTGAAATACCGACATACACGATATAAGAATATTTTAATTGTTCAAAATGTTAAATTCTTATTTCTTTTGTGCTTCCCCCTTTTAATTACACATTATATTTGACTGTTTATAGCATCAAAAGTGTAGTATAGTTTAGGGAGTTTGTCTAGGTAAATCACGGTTATTTATTAACTTGATAAATCACTTTTGTGTGGCATAATTTGATAGGGTAGAGATTTTAGGATTTTCTTTTATCTTTTTAAATTTTATTTATTTTCTTTGTCTATTTGTAATAATTTACGAATCACCGTAATTAACTAAGAATTTATAGTTAAGCATAGGAAGACTAGAATCTTAATTGGATTATTATTGAACAATGAAAATGTACAGTTTTCCAATTGGATAATAGACTCAGCACACCGTCCCACAAATGGACAAGTTACTAGTCAGTCAAGGCAGACCCAGTTTGATACTCGTTTTTTTAACTTGCACTCAAATATTGTTTCATCGCAGTTTAATGCATTTGTCAGGTTTTTTATATAATAAATTTAACTAAAAATTATAAAAATTTAATATTATAAAAATACAGATAAGACAAATAAAATAAGATTCCACATAAAAACGTCTTTTTTCTCGTATAATAACTGCAATATGTCAAATATCATTGAATGATGAATGATATAAAAAACGGAAATTTCATGATATACCATTGAGTTTCTTCATAATTCACCATATACCACATCAAATGTTGTAGATTACCATATACCTTTGAGTTTTAGTCCGTTAGCACAACATACCATTAATGACAAATTCCGTTAGTTTGCCGTTTGTGGTAATTATTAATTCACCATATACCATTACTCTTTTGTTTTTTGCGCCAAATACGATTTTTTAAAATTGTGATATACCATTACTTTTTTGTTTTTTGCGTCAAATACCATTTTTGTTTGTGGTAATTATTAATTCACCATATACCATTACTCTTTTTTTTTTGCGTCAAATACCATTTTTTAAAATAGTGATATACCATTACTTTTTTGTTTTTTGTGTCAAATACCATTTTTGTTTGTAGTAATTATTAATTCACCATATACCATTATTAATTCACCATAAACTTTTATCAATGATATCGATATGATGAGGGTAAGTTTCTTCTTTGCCATTAATTTGAGATTATGAAACTGTGTATTAACTTAGTCTTGTTTTTCTTAGGGGGTTGAATAAACATTATTTGAGGTGTTTCCAAGAGCTACCAGGAGAGTTTGCTGCCAACATTTGTACTCAAATTGCAAGGCAGCAGGATGGAGTGGGACAGTATTTCATAAGCTATTTTGAATTGCATGAAAAAGATGGGTACCATTACTTTTTTTTTGAATAATTAAGCTGTCAGGAAATCGCGCATGAAAAGGATGGGTTCCAGGTTCGATAAAGCAGTGGGCAAGAAATTTTTTTTGGTGACACTTGGTTTGTATTACACTTCTTTTGTTAACTACTTGGTTTGGATGACACTTCTTTTATTTATCACTATATTTTTTAAAAAATGGTATTTGACGCAAAAAAATAAAAATAATGGTATATCATAAATTAATAATTACCACAAACGACAGACTAACGGAATTTGTCATTAATAGTATTCTGTGCTAACGGACTAAAACTCAATGGTATATGGTGATCTACAACATTTGATGTGGTATATGATGAATTATGAAGAAACTCAGTGGTATATCATGAAATTTCCGAAAGTCTTGTCTATTTCAAATTTTCAACTTGATTGAAGTTGGTCTCATGCAATAGTTGCTCGAAAATTTGAAATGAATAAGATTATTTATCAAAAAAAAAGCATACAATAAGATCATAATCAAATTTATTTCAAAACTAAGCGTGTAGTTCCCAAACTTGAGGTTTGGGCTGTTCGCACTTGGTAAGTGCGAACAGGATGAAAAGTTGAAACAAGCTGTTAGCACTTACTAAGTGCTAATAGCCTATTTCAGTTTTTCAACCTGTTCGCACTTACTAAGTGCGAACAGTTTCTTGTCTTAAAATCAACATGTTGACCCTGTTTGACCTGTTCGCTGTTACAAAGTGCGAACGGATACTTAATTTTTTTTGACCAGCTTGCTTCTGTTCGCACTTAATAACTGCGAACTGACCCGAACCTGTGCTCTGGGGTATTAGGCGCTTATATTTGAAATAAGTTTGATTATAATCTTATTGTGTACTTTTTTTTTGATAAATAATCTTATTCATTTCAAATTTTCTTAGTTGCTCTCCAGTTCCCCACGAATAGCCCATATCATATGAGTCCACGTTTTACAGCCCAAAGATAACTTCCATTGGATTTGGGCTTACCACATTAACTCCATATAAAAATTTTATTCGAGCAACATGACTTAGGTCGACGCAAACACAGGTAGAATAAAAACGGGGATCTGAATAGTAGAGAGAGAAAAAGGAAGAACGAAGGAACGAAAATGGGGTGGAGGAAATTCGATCCATGGCCAGTTTTCTTCAAGAGAGAATGGAATCGCAATTGGCCATTCCTAACTGGTTTCGCCATTACTGGTTACATCATCACCAAAGTTTCTCTCGGTCTTTCTGGTACTCCATCATCTTCTTCATTTTATATTTATTCCATTTTTGTTGTTTGCTCATCTCTTATTGATAGATTTATCTAATTCATTTTATTTTGATGATTTTATAGAGGAGGATGCTAAGAACTCACCTTTTGTTCAAAGGCACAAAAGGTATTTTAGTTTCGATTCTCAATCACAACCCTAGATCTGTTTTCTGTGATTTATCACTGATTGTATGTTGTCGCTCAATATAGAATATTAGAATGCATTTTTTGTTGATCGTCTTTGTTAGCGGGAATGATTATGGTCCTATGGATTAAGATGGAAAATTAGGAACTTAATCTATACCATCTTTTCGTGCATTTGAGTTGATTGGGGGTGTTCGGCAAATGGCCGGTGGCTGCCGGCTTTTTTAGCTGGCTTGTTTGACCAGGTTGTTTTTGTTGGCTTTTATGATAGCTAAATAATTAACTGTTTACGGGGATGTTTGGTAAATTTAGGTATTGATTGTTGACACTTTATTAGAGAAAATAGGTCAATAAGCCAAAAGCCAAACTAATTGGAGCAGTTTTTTTTGTTCAGTTGGCTTGAAAGTCATCTACCAAATACTTTTTTTTTTGGGCTATTTGACCAACCAACAAGCTAAAAGCCAACTAACAAACACCCCTTAACCTTTGTGCATTGCAATTGGTTATTCAACTAGCATCATTTGAAAGCCGCTATTTTCAAATAGAGGGTATCAAACCATCAATGAACCTTTCGTTACCAGCTTTTCTTCCCCCTCTTTTTTTTTTTTTTTTTTTTTCTCTCTTTGTTTTTTGACAAGTTGCTATCAGCCTATCACACTTAAGCCTTGGTTATTCTAGGTTAAAATATAAATAACAATGGTGTACGATTACTAAACAAAAATCCGCTAAATGAGTTTATTGTCAATGAGGTACAATTACTACAAGTACTCCTCTCCATGATATACTTACAAAACTTTAAAAATAATAAATGGAAGACCTTTTTTTTTGTGTATTGGATAGGAGAGTGCACATAGTATGTGCTGGCATAATCTTATGAGCTGAGTTTTAAGTTTAGATGTTAAATGGTCAGTGGATAGGCTGCTGAGTTTTCATGTGGTTTCTAGTCAATTAGGAGGTGGAACAGATCTGTTATTTCAGATGTAGTTAATGAAAGTACTAAGAATGTCAGGTTGAAAGAGAAGAGAACTGACTTAGTTGTTCATTGGTAAATCAATGTCAGTTGAGTCACATATGAATCCTTGGGCTTTATATATGTTTCCATCCGACCTAAATGTCTATATAGTTTGAACTGTTTAACATGCTCTTCTTATTAAAATCATTTATATGGAAAATGAAGAAAACTCCTTCAAAACCACCAAAGCCGAGGAGAGCATGTAATTCATGACCTTTCTTTGTAGATGTATATCATGTTATATTTTGGGAACTCTACGATGACATTAGTTATATTAGAACTGAAAGTGTAGTAGTATTCATGAGGCCTGGTTGTGATAGTAGGTTCAGTATTAGTCTTATTTACAAAGATAGGTTTTGCTTTTGCTAAATGGCATTTGAGGACTTTAAGATGAATACTCGTGAAGTAGTTATTTGACGGAATGATGATTGGTGTTTACTTCTATCTCTCTGACATCCTTAATGTTAGGCTACTACAATGCTGGACAACATTTTCAAGGCTAGAATAGTTTGTTTTTTTGTCCAAAAGTAGTTTTGGTTTGGGATCAAGTTTTTTTCTCCCCATGTTATCTAGATTTGCTTAATTTGTTCCATATGTTTCATCCCTTTTCTACTTCAGTCAGTTTCATTAAGTGTTTTCCTATATTATATCGTTATTGCTGTTGGATATTACAACTACCTTCAACCATTTCATATGTTGGATATTATATAATATTTGTTTATTAGGTTTTCTATGTGTAATCAGAATTTAGAAGTATTCAAAGGGTACTTGTTGAAGTTGTAGGCTAAAATTTTTGGTAAACCTTGAATTCGATTTAGGTTCTCGAAGAATCATATGTTTTTGGGAGAATTTTGGGACTTATAAATGTTTTATATTTGTCTTCGTCAATTTTTGTATCATGAATCATGGATCATGAACTAATAAAAATGTCGCTAAACTTTGAAAGATTATATATTAGCCAATGTTTGACCACTGACAACTATGTGATTGAAGAGACTATGGGGGTGTTTGGTATGGGAGGATAAAATATAATGGAAAGGGAAATGATAAAAAGGGGTACAGATATGGATAAGGGTTGTAGTTACTTGTTGTTTGGTATTACAATGTTTTGCTGAATCCTGTAATGCTTCGGTGCTCTGCAAATTAATTATTTATCTAGCTCTCTCCTCTGACCACCATCATCTTCTCACCCCTTCACGTCCATTGCCTTTTTATTTTTTTGAATCTTTGACTGATTCTTCTTCCTATCTCTCTTTTTTCTAATTGAGTAGTTAAATTGAAGAGTCTATTAACAAAACTGGTCAAATCCTTTTTTGTAGTCAAATCCATTCATCCAAACAAATGATTAATTTGAAGAGCACCGAAGCATATAGTAGTGGCACATTAAAATCCTTTTTTGTAAAAGATGAAGAAACTAGAATTTACGAAAGGGGAGAGATGCAAAATTGGGATGAAGTTTGACACATGTAGAAAAATTTTGAGCTTTTGTTTCAGCTGTGTAAAGAACCAGCTGTTACCAGTGATTCTCGAGCAGTACAAATTCAAGGAATTCAATACCCTTTAGAAACGGTATTGGAAAATTGAAAACATAAACAAACAACCAGAAACGGATACGATATTCCATTATGTTACCTATTTCTTGAATTTGGTATACCAAACACACCCTATGTGTATTCAATTCTCTTCACTTTTTTCTCCCTTCATCCATCCATTTATGGTTTTGATGTATTTTGTGCTGATTTATCTTTTATTGTAAATCTCTTTTCAGGCACTAGAGGCGGTTGATGTATTTTTGTGCTTGTATGGAAGCCTATTTTCAGCTGATGAATAAAAAGGGGCTGGTGCTTAAGCTTTTCTTCTGAACACTTTTGAAGATTTATGGGTGGTTGTTTTTTCTTGATATTAGAACTGTTTATTTGAAACATGTATTGCTTTGATATTCAAGCACATTATAGTTGAAATATAGCTTCAGTTTCTGTAATCTAAGCTAATTTGCCCTTCCATTGGTTTGGTGCATCTATTTCTGTTGACTTGATTGTTTTTATTGGGTGTGGGTTATATACTGCTAATAAAGCTGTTAACTTTATCATCCTCTACCATTTCATCTAATACTCCCTCCTATTCATTGAGAATGAAGACATTTTCTTATTGGGTCAACTCACTAAAAATGTCATATTTCTATTTTCGTCATTCTCTTTAATCTACACTACAGCGCATAAATATCAATAACCTTTATGGAAAATCTTTTTGGTTTTGGTTTATTAATTCAATATGCAATCGTGAAGATATTCAATTCTCTACGAATAGGAGGGAGTACTACATAGAACTAGTTCCCTAGTCAAATTAAAGCCCTCTTTATAAAGCTCTAAAGTAGTTAAATCAACCATAGTTTGATTTTTTCAATTTGCAATCGTGAAGATATCACTAAATCACAACATAATTGATTTATTGATCTTATTTATCTCTAGTGTTTTCATCCCTCTAAGAGTCTTCCGTTCTCTCTATTTACTTTTATCCAAACACACCCTAAGAAACAAGGAGTATTTGACATTGTCATTTGTTATATGTTATTTTTGAATTAGCAATAATTCTAGCTTTCATATTGTTCCACTAATTTTTCCAAGTTTTCTAAATCCTACTTTTTGCCAAAATTTGGTAGTTAAATTTGGTATATTATAAGGTGATTATTAAATTTAAATCGCGTAAAAATGAAGAAGATAGTTAAATTCTTTGAAGAAATTGATTAGTAGCTCGATATTTGAGATTGCCACCTATAATTCTTTGCATCGATTCAGATTTAAGCAATTGGGACTAGCAAACTGAAATGAATACTGACGATCCACTCATATTGTAAAAAATATAATTATTTTTTGTACGAGTTTTAACTTTCAAGTTAATCAATCACCGTGAACGACAAAAAGAGTAATAATAATAAAATAAGCAAAATCAAAAAGATAAATTAAAATACCAAAACTCTCACCCTATTAATGCCTAACGCATAAAAATAATTTATTTACATATACATAATTTACTAAGACATTTTGAAAGGCCCAAATTATTAGGGCGGCCCCTGCCGACTTCAAAGCTATCTTCAAACACAATAGAGTCAGACTCATGCACCTGTATTGGCTATAGGAGTTGATGAAGAAATGATATGAATTGATTCTAATGAGGTAGTAGTTGGTGCTGGAATATATTATGGGTGATTTGTTGTGGAGCTACTGGATATGCGTGCATCATCAAGAAACAAAGAAGCATTTGTGGGAAAAAACACCAAACTCTAAGGGACAATCTTCATTGGGAGTGGGCAATGATTTGAAAAAAGGGAAAATATGCTCAGCAAATATGACATCCTAAGACACAAAATACACTTTTTGATCCAAATCATAAAGGCCCCATCCCTTCTTCCCAAATGGATATCCAACAAAAATACACTTACCAGATCGGGAACCAAATTTATCCTTAACTCGTGGTTTATTATTAGCATAACAAAGACAAACAAGTACAGGAATAGTGGATCGGATGGATGCGTCGAGAGTATTTTGTAGCCAAGCTGTAAGCATTGAATTAACTTGCACCCACGATGCGAAGTCGATAGCAGTAGCTGGTTGTTTAACAAAACCATCAAGGAAACAAATTTTTTTATCGGCTTTAAAAGCATTCTGGATTGACCTTGCCCCTTCACCATAGTTGTCACCCCGAAGCACGATTGGTGAAAGAACTAGGTTAGTATTAGATGCGGGATGAAGGTAATAGGGACAAGTTGGGTCAATGCCCTTGGTAGAGTTTTCATTAGTTTTGGTATCAGCTATCATGTCACCCCGAAGCACGATTGGTGAAACAAATTTTATATATCGTAGAATCATATCTCCTAAATATATTATTATACTACTAAAATATATCCTAAAATATATGAACTAAGACTATCCTAAACCAACTCCAAAGCTATCAGTAACAATCTTTATATTCCTCTAATAACAAAAGATATTTTATCATCATAATATAGTAGTGCTGTAAACAAACCCCAAATCAAAGTTACCTAGAAAGTGTACAACTTTACAAGTATTACTAGCAACCTTTGGTTGATTTTGGTGTACAGTCTAGTGATATGATGAACGATTGTAAGGGTGTGTTTGGATTGAAGGAAATGGAGGGAAAGGAAGGGGAGGGATTTGGAGGGAGAAGGTATCCCTTATTTGGATAACAAATTTGGAGGGAAGGGATTTGGAGGGGAGGGATTTGAAAGGAAAATTTGAACAAATTTTGTTAAGAAGATAATCTCTCCTAAAGAGGAAAGAATTGGAAGGAAAGCACTTTCCTTCCTTTTTTCTTACCTTCCCTTCTAAACAAACAATATACATTTTCCCTCCTTATCCCTCCCTTTCCTTTCCCTTCCTTTCCTTCCCCTTCCCCTTCCCTTCCTTTCTCTCCTAATTTGCTATCCAAACATAGTGTAAAGGAAAACTCAAGAACTAAATGAAAATAGAGCTCATACTTTCATTTCTTTCGCTTGTGAATATGTTTTCATCTAATTGATTCGGAAGAAGCCCGCTTAAAATCACTTATAGCCCTTAAGAGCCAAACTTTTTCTTACAAGTGAATTGAACACAACTATAGAAAGAGGAAAAACGAGAGAAAATCACTCAGAACTTTAGAGGGTCATATCTCATGATAATACGTCGACATTAAACATGAAAAAGAAACAACAATCATAAAACAAATAATGATGAGATATGGACGAAGCATGTCAATTTAAAAAGTTAAATAAATAACTTGGAGTGATATGTTACTCACATATTAAGAATAAGTTGATGTTAACTTTGGTAAGAATTATTTTATATGGCAAATCATTATGAGTAGGGCAGTCTTATTCATTTTTGGGTCCCAGGACGAAATTTAAAAGAGGGCCCCTAAAAGTTGAAGGCACATAAGACAATTTAATACTCATCAATACCGAAAATTCATTAGGAAACAAGTGATGAAAGTATTATTGAGCAATTTGCTTAAAAATATATTTTCTTAAAAAGTTAATTTTATGATACATATATTTAAACATCTACATTTGGTTGTCAAAATTTTTTAAATTTAAATTACCAACAACTTTAAAAATTAAAAAGAGTATATCACAACATTTTTAATATTTATTATATATAACCTTTTTTTTTTAATTAGGGGTTGATGTGCTCGATTTAGAGCACATTTATAGCCCTACTTTGGTGTCGTATCTCGGTGTTTTACATTGGTTTCTCCATGCGCTTGTTTAGAGATCATTTTAGGTGTTTTCGGGAGATTTCGAGGTGATTCGGGTTGAGTTTGAGGCTTAGACATCAAAGTCGAAGAAGTGGCACGCGTTTCAAGTGTTTCGGGTCATCCCCGAAAGTATCGCAAAGATCGGAAGTCGTTTAACGATAGTTTGAAGCTTCAATGTGGCCAAAATGACCACATTCGGTCGAATGAGAAGTCCATTCGGTCGAATGGACCATGCCATGCCCAAGCCTATTGCTCAAAGTCTCTGGAAGCCAAGAACAACTAAGATTCGGTCGAAGCTTCTTGGATTCGGTCGAATTGAGGTCGAAGCCAGGTCGAAGCCAGGTCGAAGCTCCTTGGATTCGGTCGAATTGAGGTCGAAGCCAGGTCGAAGCCAGGTCGAAGCCAGGTCGAAGCCAGGTCGAAGCTTCACACTGCAGCTCATCAGAAGCCCAGAACAGCCCAGATTCGGTCGAATTCGACCTAGGTTCGGTCGAACCTGACTAGATTCGGGCGAATCTTCACTATTCGATCGAATGCACTTTAGAAACTCGCGATTTCGATTTCTCTTCGAAGCTTGCCACGTAGGATTCTTTTAGGGCTTTTGTTCCCTTCTTTTGTAGCCTATATAAGGGCACTTTTATGAACATAAACCCTATGCTTTGATAGATAGAATCCCCTTCTTCTATTAAACATCATTTATGCTTTAATTTCAATTTCAAACCCTAGAATTAGATTTCAATTGCTTTTCTTTACATTTCAAGTCTTGTAATTTCAATTCCTTTCATTCAAGCACTTTGGTTTATGTAAGTTTATCTTTCCATTAGTCTTTATTGCTTTCATTTACTTAAGTTTATCTTTCATTCAAGTTATTTAATGCTTTCTTCTTTCATGCTTCATTTATTGCTTTGATTCATGTTTCTTTTCTTTCATTTATTGTTCTCACTTGTTTGTTGCTCTCTAGAGTAGTGAGTAGTTAGAGTTATTGCTTTGTCTTTCGTTATTGTTGATTTATTTCTTGCCCTAATGCTTTCAATTATGTTTTCTTACTTGTTCTTGGTTGTTATTAGTTTAAATATGCTAGAGTAGATTTCTTAGGGGTTTTGGTTTGGTGAAACCCTAGGTTCGGTGAATGTTGTTCATATGCTAGATTAGGGTTGAGGTTGTTGTGGTTTGATTGATTGATATTCGATACATATCTTGTCCTGCCACTCCTTTGTGAGACATAGGGCGATTATGGGTCGTTCGTATTGACTATAGGTCATCAACTTCCCCATGTCATCTTGAGTGTCTCTATTGAGCCATGCTCAATCTCCCTTGACTTAGCTTTGTGTGAAGAACATAGCATCGACCTAGGGTGAATCCTCACCAACCCCGTTTGTTTATTATTGTTATCTCAATCTTGTTTATTGCTTCCCTTAGTTTAGTTCACAAACACCCCAAATTACATACACACACCATTCTCTACACCTAGCACTTAAGCTTTATTGCTCTTGTTCCTTGTGGTTCGATCCCCAACTTACCTCTATACTCGCTATAGTTGTACTTAGGGTGTTTATAAATGTGTTTGATTAACCAAGGTTCTTAGCGTTAAACGACGCGTTAAAAACCCGTTATCAAAATGGCGCCGTTGCCGGGGAACAAGACGTTTTAGTTTTTTGTGCTTGTGTAGTCCATCTTATTGCTTTCTTTAGTTTTTGTTTGAATAACTTTTGCTTGTCAGTGCTTACGCTTGGTTTCTAGTGTTGTTTGCATGAGCTATAGCACACGGAGATCACAGCTACAACTTGTTCCATACAATCCAGAGGTACAAAGGGTCACTAGACGATCTCCTCCTCCTACTCCACGTCAATCGTCTAGACCCAATCCACCTCCATCAATGGCCGACAACAATCAACCTCTATTTGGGCAATTTGGGACCCCGGGCTCAAGAGAGTTCCAAGAGGCCGTGGTACTACCTAATGCCCCACCGAACTTCCGCATAGACCCACAAAACACAAGAATGGTAAAAGAAAATCCATTTTGCGGTTTAAGGAATGAATGTCCTCTCATACACTTGGAGGCATTCACGGAGAATTGTAGGTTCATACCTCAATGCCCTAACCACCCCGATTACATCAAGTTGTGCCTCTTCTCGGTTAGTCTAGCGGGGGACGCCAAAGATTGGTATAAATGTCTAGAGCCCAACTCCATCACTACTTGGGAGCAATTGAGAACGACGTTCCTTGAAAGGTTCTATCCTACAAACCGCACACAAGATTGGCGCAAAAAGATCGCGTCATTCACTCAAGAAGACGATGAGAGCCTATGTGCCGCTTGGACTAGATTTAAGAGTATGCTTCGAGCTTGCCCCCATCATGAATATGGGGAGAACCATTTGAATACCTTCTTCTATGACGGGCTTGATGATTCAACTAAGGCACTTCTAGACTCCGCGGTTGGTGGGCAACTCTCAAAAATCCCATGCGACCGTGTGAAAGCTATGATCGAGGAGGTTGCCAAGAATAGCACTTGGGGTGGTGCAAGGGGGAGTAAGCAACAAAGGGGCGTGATGAGTGGTGCAAATCTTGATTCTATTGGTGCAAAAATTGAAGCCATGATGGACAAGAAATTGTCCGAACTTAAGCTAGCCCAAGCAAGCTCCAATGTCTCCGCCGCTAATGAAGCCAAACGTTTTTCATGCCGTATTTGTGGGGGTACTAATCATGATACATCCTATTGTGGGGGTTTGAATCCGGAGCATGTGGCATCGGTAAATTATGGGTCAAGTGCTTATGAAGGGGCCCAAGCGACGAATTTTGATGGGTATGGGTGCAATCCCGCACATGTAGCGGCTATGGGTTATGGGAATCAAGGTCAAGGATACTCTCAATACACCTTATTCAACAACCCGGCCTCCCGACCTCCCTTCAATCCGAACAACGGTCAAGGAAACTTCAACCAAGGCTACAACAATAATCAAGCCGGTGGGGGTTTTCCTAGGCCCAATGGAAACAAGCCTTACCCACAAGTGCCACGACCCAATCCCAACCAATCATACCCAACCACCCAACCACCTCCTAACCCCACTCCTAACCAAGACTTCATGACAACCCAATTGAGCACCTTAGCCCAACTCAATCAAACCCTAATCACTCAAATGGCTCAACTCCAAACCAAACAAAAGAATTTGGAGACCCAACTTGCACAATTAGCCCAACCGCCTCCACCTATGCTTTTCCCATCCAACCCTCAACCTAACCCATCCACCCAACCTCCACCTTCTAACCAACCATCAAACCACCACACATGCAAGGCGATCTTCCTTAGATCGGGTACTTCCTATCCGGGTCCAATTGAAGCTTCGAGTGATGATTTGGGCGATGGTCCTTCAATGGGTAGTGAACTTCAAGAAGATATTGTTCATGAAGATGAGCTTGGGGGAGAGGGTGAAGAAGAAATTCTTGAGGAAGTTTGTGAAGAAAAGAGAGAAGAGGAAGTTGAAAAGAGAGATGAAGTGAAAGAAAAAGAGAAGTTGGAGCAAGAAGATAATTGGAAGAAAATGCAAGAGTGGCGTGCTCGTGAGCGTTTAAGTGGCCCACCCCTTCCTTTCCCATATAAGGTGGTGGAGAAACAAATGCAAGCCAAATTTCTCAAGTTTCTTGAGCATATGAAGCGATTGGAAATGAAGATCCCGTTCTTAGAGGCAATGGAGCAAATGCCTCAATATGCTAAGTACTTGAAGACACTCTTGGGGAACAAAAAGAAGCTTGAAAGTGAAGTTGTCAATCTACCGGAGCAAGTTAGTGCTATTGTTCAAGGCACTTGGGCGAAGAAAGAAAAGGCTAGAGGACCCTTCGTTTTACCCGTTACCCTTGGAAACCAAAAGCCCAAGGGAGCACTCGCCGATTTGGGGGCCTCTATTAGCCTAATGCCGATGAGTATTGCTAAGCACCTTCCTTTCAAGCTTACACCATCCAAGAAATCCATCCAACTTGCCGACCGGAGCATTAAAGTGCCATGTGGGGAGTTTGAGGATCTTCCTATCCAAGTGGGGAGTGTTGTTGTCCCTTGCGATTTTGTTGTGCTTGACATGGTGGAAGACCCCTACACTCCCCTCATTCTTGGGAGAGATGCTTTGAAGAGCTTGGGTGCCCTAATCGATTGCGAAGCCGAAACTATTACTATAAGGGTGCCCAATGAGCAAGCGGTTTTTGGGTTTGCTAAGTCTTCAAAAGAGCCCATGGTCGAGCAACTTTTCTCTCTAGATGTGGTTGATGTTTCTCAAGGTGATAAGGTTGGAGGGCTTGGTGTTCTTGATGCCCATGTACTTGATGATGGTTTGATGATTTCTTGTGATGAAGCGAGGAGATTTGATGATGAGAAGAAGAAAAAGGTTGATAATGTTGTGAAAGAGAAGGAGTTAGTTCTTGTGCACTCCGATTTTGATGAAGAAGTTGGTAGTAATGACAAGCAACCCCGCAAGAGGAAACGGGTGAGAAAAAGAAAAAGAAAAATGTTCCGTAAAAAGAAGAAGATGGCTCCACCTAAGCTTGGGGGAGCCCCATATTTGACCTTCCATCCGGGTGACCCCGGTACTTCATTGCTTACCTCTGCCACTGCTGCGAGGTGGAGAGTTTTGGGTCACCATGTGCGAGGCGATGGGGATGCTAGGAGTGAGTCCGCTCCTAGCTCAGGTATGGTTTCTTTCCCTAGCTTTTCATTTGTTTGAGCTGGTGGTTAGCTGGGTCGAACTTAACGACGTTAAACAAAAGTACTTGCGGGAGATAACCCGGTATTTGTTGTTTTATGATGTTTGCTTTGTTCTCCTTAGTTCCAATAATGCCTATCTTTCGATCTTTTGGTTTTTCTTTCGCCTTCCCCATCGCCGAGACGGCTTTCGAGCTAGCTTGGGGGAGGATGCGCCTACGCTTTCAAAATCCCGAAAGATTTGCATTATTGTAACTATTGCTTAGTTTTTCTTTTAGTTCTTCTCATGTCTAGTTTGTTTAGCTTTTATCTTGTTTAGCTTGTATAGTTTCATGTTTAGGTTGTATAGTTGTGTTTTTATCCTTGCTTTCAATAAATGGTTGAGTTGTGAGTCTAGCATGCAAGCTTCTGTTGTGCACATTCCATGTTCCTATGCAAACTCGTATTTCCTTAGCCTTGTGCCTGTTTTGGGACCTAGAGTTCGACTGTTTCCCACATAGCTTGGGGGAATTGGGGTTTGCTTGGTTTGTGGCTTGGTTGTCTACCTCTAGAGGCGCATTTCGACTAGCCGTAAGGATTGAACCTTCTTGGACTCCTTGCGAGTTCCATTCATTGTGAGTGCTAGTTAGGGGATCTAAGTATTGTGTCGGTTCTTCTCCAGTATAGTCGACTTTTCGCCAGACCAGGGATGATAACACGTTCGCTAGAATTGAGCTACATAGCCAAATAGCCTACCTTGAACGCAATTGACTTTAGGTTAAGCCAAGTTTTTGCCTTTTCCTTTTCTTTTGTAGCCGCATTATTTAACCTCCACATGAGCCAAATTGTCCCTCTTCTTCACCTAGAGGATAGCTTAAGTGATGGTGGGGTTGTTTTGTGCTACATTGATGAGTAAGTTTTTGGTTATGATATTATGGTTGTTGGTTCTTATGACTCTATCGATTTCATTTCCAGCTCATACTATCTCTCTCCTATTCCCTCTAGTGCTTTCACCGTTTTATCCATACGTACTCTATGTTTGAGGCGACCTTTCTCTTGATTTTCATTGAGATTTTATACACATCATATTCTTGTGAGTGAGAAGGTCGATGTTCAATTGGGAGATGAGCTTGGAGACACTTGTGCTTATGAGATTTCATGTTTTTGGTGTTTTATGATAGAGATCATTGTGCTTTGATGAGTTTATTGGGTTATTTATGGTGTTTGGATATAGTGTTCATTGGTTTGTCATGAGATGTTTGTGGGTTATTTGTTTAGGGTCACTTGCTATCCTCTTCTTAGCTCCACATTCCCAAATGTATCCCACCTTAACCCTAAGCCAACGTTACAACCCTTGTGCTAACCTGTTCGACTTGGTCCGATTAGTTTGTTCTGTGCTGGAGTTAGATATGACACAATCCCCATGATTCTCCCCTATTAGGTGTTTGATTCCCGACTCATCTTTAGTCGGAAGTTTTTGAGCGAAACACGAACCATAATCAAACACATGAGCGTTATTACATATTTCTCACATCTTTTGAGAAATTACCCGGGGAGTGTAGACTTGTGACCTCTTTAGGTAGTGGGTAGCATGGCCTGTGTTGCTGCTTGCCCTAGTGATCTCAAGCTTGTGGAATTGGTCGTTCTCTTTGGTATTGCGCTTTATTGAGACCATTGTACTTGCACACCTATGGCTAGGGAAAAGTTTGTTCGTGCACATGCTTGTATTGTTTTGTTCTCCGCTCACCATGTTTGTTTGCTTGGGATTTGTGGGTCTCCTTCTAAAAACCCTCACGAGACCTAACTCGTCCTCTTTGGGAGACCTTGAGGTTTAAAGGGCTTGTCGTACGTGCTAAGTGCGACCGTGATTCCTACGACAATGAGTTTTAGGCTTTATCGCTTTCATAGTTTAGTTTTGTTTTGCTTTTGTAGTTAGCTTGTTTTTGGGGTGCCCATGTGCTTTGATGTTGTTCCTACCTAGTCTCTTTGCTAGGGACTAGCAAGGGTTAAGCTTGGGGGTGTTGATGTGCTCGATTTAGAGCACATTTATAGCCCTACTTTGGTGTCGTATCTCGGTGTTTTACATTGGTTTTATGCTCTATACACTCGATTTTACCTTGATCTTGTCTCCATGGTGTTTAGAGATCATTTTAGGTGTTTTCGGGAGATTTCGAGGTGATTCGGGTTGAGTTTGAGGCTTAGACATCAAAGTCGAAGAAGTGGCACGCGTTTCAAGTGTTTCGGGTCATCCCCGAAAGTATCGCAAAGATCGGAAGTCGTTTAACGATAGTTTGAAGCTTCAATGTGGCCAAAATGACCACATTCGGTCGAATGAGAAGTCCATTCGGTCGAATGGACCATGCCATGCCCAAGCCTATTGCTCAAAGTCTCTGGAAGCCAAGAACAACTAAGATTCGGTCGAAGCTTCTTGGATTCGGTCGAATTGAGGTCGAAGCCAGGTCGAAGCCAGGTCGAAGCTCCTTGGATTCGGTCGAATTGAGGTCGAAGCCAGGTCGAAGCCAGGTCGAAGCCAGGTCGAAGCTTCACTGCATTCGATCGAATGCGACTCAGAAACTCGCGATTTCGATTTCTCTTCGAAGCTTGCCACGTAGGATTCTTTTAGGGCTTTTGTTCCCTTCTTTTGTAGCCTATATAAGGGCACTTTTATGAACATAAACCCTATGCTTTGATAGATAGAATCCCTTCTTCTATTAAACATCATTTATGCTTTAATTTCAATTTCAAACCCTAGAATTAGATTTCAATTGCTTTTCTTTACATTTCAAGTCTTGTAATTTCAATTCCTTTCATTCAAGCACTTTGGTTTATGTAAGTTTATCTTTCCATTAGTCTTTATTGCTTTCATTTACTTAAGTTTATCTTTCATTCAAGTTATTTAATGCTTTCTTCTTTCATGCTTCATTTATTGCTTTGATTCATGTTTCTTTTCTTTCATTTATTGTTCTCACTTGTTTGTTGCTCTCTAGAGTAGTGAGTAGTTAGAGTTATTGCTTTGTCTTTCGTTATTGTTGATTTATTTCTTGCCCTAATGCTTTCAATTATGTTTTCTTACTTGTTCTTGGTTGTTATTAGTTTAAATATGCTAGAGTAGATTTCTTAGGGGTTTTGGTTTGGTGAAACCCTAGGTTCGGTGAATGTTGTTCATATGCTAGATTAGGGTTGAGGTTGTTGTGGTTTGATTGATTGATATTCGATACATATCTTGTCCTGCCACTCCTTTGTGAGACATAGGGCGATTATGGGTCGTTCGTATTGACTATAGGTCATCAACTTCCCCATGCCATCTAGAGTGTCTCGATTGACCTTCGTTCGATCTCCTTCGACCTAGCCTATCTATATTTCCAATGGACCTACCTAGGGTGGACCTAGCCTAAGCCCGCTTTCTTTCATTGTTTGTTTTCATCCCAGTTTAGTTCACCCACCCACCTTACCTACCAACCATCCAACCCTTTCCCACACCAAACCTTTAGTCTTCCTAACCCTTGTTCTCTGTGGTTCGATCCCCAACTTACCTCTATACTCGCTATAGTTGTATTTAGGGTGTTTATAAATGTGTTTGCATAGCCAAGGTTTCTAGCGTAAAACGACGCGCTAAAAATCAGTTATCAAAATGGCGCCGTTGCCGGGGACTAGCACATTTATCTCCCCATTTATGTGTCGATTCTCGCGTTTTATATTGGCTTTTTGCATACTTTACGCATGATTTCACTTCGATCTTGTCCCCATGTGCTTTGTAGTGTTTTTAGGTGTTTTCGGGAGATTTTGAGGTGTTTCCGTTGCGTACGAGATTTCGGCACTTGAATCGAAGAGAAATTCACGCGTTCCGAGGCTCTCACAAATGTTTCGGGTCATTCCCGAAGATATCAAGAAGATCGGAGCTCATTTCGAGGTGATTCGGGTTGAGTTTGAGGCTTAAACGTCAAAGTCGAAGAAGTGGCACGCGTTTCAAGTGTTTCGGGTCATCCCCGAAAGTATCGCAAAGATCGGAAGTCGTTTAACGATAGTTTGAAGCTTCAATGTGGCCAAAATGACCACATTCGGTCGAATGAGAAGTCCATTCGGTCGAATGGACCATGCCATGCCCAAGCCTATTGCTCAAAGTCTCTGGAAGCCAAGAACAACTAAGATTCGGTCGAAGCTTCTTGGATTCGGTCGAATTGAGGTCGAAGCCAGGTCGAAGCCAGGTCGAAGCTCCTTGGATTCGGTCGAATCTTCACTGCATTCGATCGAATGCGACTCAGAAACTCGCGATTTCGATTTCTCTTCGAAGCTTGCCACGTAGGATTCTTTTAGGGCTTTTGTTCCCTTCTTTTGTAGCCTATATAAGGGCACTTTTATGAACATAAACCCTATGCTTTGATAGATAGAATCCCCTTCTTCTATTAAACATCATTTATGCTTTAATTTCAATTTCAAACCCTAGAATTAGATTTCAATTGCTTTTCTTTACATTTCAAGTCTTGTAATTTCAATTCCTTTCATTCAAGCACTTTGGTTTATGTAAGTTTATCTTTCCATTACTCTTTATTGCTTTCATTTACTTAAGTTTATCTTTCATTCAAGTTATTTAATGCTTTCTTCTTTCATGCTTCATTTATTGCTTTGATTCATGTTTCTTTTCTTTCATTTATTGTTCTCACTTGTTTGTTGCTCTCTAGAGTAGTGAGTAGTTAGAGTTATTGCTTTGTCTTTCGTTATTGTTGATTTATTTCTTGCCCTAATGCTTTCAATTATGTTTTCTTACTTGTTCTTGGTTGTTATTAGTTTAAATATGCTAGAGTAGATTTCTTAGGGGTTTTGGTTTGGTGAAACCCTAGGTTCGGTGAATGTTGTTCATATGCTAGATTAGGGTTGAGGTTGTTGTGGTTTGATTGATTGATATTCGATACATATCTTGTCCTGCCACTCCTTTGTGAGACATAGGGCGATTATGGGTCGTTCGTATTGACTATAGGTCATCAACTTCCCCATGTCATCTTGAGTGTCTCTATTGAGCCATGCTCAATCTCCCTTGACTTAGCTTTGTGTGAAGAACATAGCATCGACCTAGGGTGAATCCTCACCAACCCCGTTTGTTTATTATTGTTATCTCAATCTTGTTTATTGCTTCCCTTAGTTTAGTTCACAAACACCCCAAATTACATACACACACCATTCTCTACACCTAGCACTTAAGCTTTATTGCTCTTGTTCCTTGTGGTTCGATCCCCAACTTACCTCTATACTCGCTATAGTTGTACTTAGGGTGTTTATAAATGTGTTTGATTAACCAAGGTTCTTAGCGTTAAACGACGCGTTAAAAACCCGTTATCAGGGGTCTATGAAAAAAACTATTAGTAAACAAATTGAATTCATGTTCTTATTCATCAACATTCTAAACTAAGTTGGTAAAGTAAGAAAATGATTGTATCTCTAATATAATAGTGAAGTACTAGCTTAAGAACTAAAACATTCAAAAGGAAAAAAAAAAAAAACTAATTTTAATGAAGTGTTGTGCAAGATTTGAACTCATAACCTATTGCTAATTAAATATAGATAATTAATCACACTTCCATACCACTAGGCTACAAAATATTTACATTTGTTAATTTAAAACTTTAACATAATTAATACTTTATAAGAGCAATTACCTTAATGGCTATTAAAGTAAGGAAATTAAATTAATGACTATTATTTTTCATAATTCTCCCATTTTAAACTCTTCTTCCTCCCAATCTTTGTTTCAAAAGTCTCGAGCTGTCAAGAACTATTTTTGCCGGCTTGTCGCTTGCTCGTAGCCAGCCCACAGCCACTGCTGCCAACACTACTGCCGCCACTGCACCGTTGTTGCCCATTGTCCACATCCCAACAGTTCAATTCCCCATAATTATATTGGGTCAATTATTAAAATTGAATTAGAATTATATTTTTTTAGAATTTATTAACTATTGTATTGTGAATTTGAGTATGATTTGATTTTGGTTTAATTTTATTTTACTTTAAATTATGTGAAATTTGGTAAAAATTGATGTTAACTTTGGTAAAAATTAATCATATGACAAATCATTAAAATGCTATGTGAAATTTTATGGTCTTTTTCTTAAATTGTATGTTGTATGATGATATGATTCATTTATCTGATTTTAGACTCCTTATATGAACTTGACTGAAGATTTGAAATAAATAAGATTATTTATCAAAAAAGCATATAATAAGATCATAATCAAACTTATTCCAAAACTAAGCGTGTAAATCGCAAATCTTAGGTTCGGTCTGTTCGCACTTAGGTCTGTTCGCACTTAGTAAGTGCGAACAGACTGAAAAACAGAAACAGGTTGTTCGCTGTTACTAACAGCGAACAACCTGTTTTAGGTTTTCAGTCTGTTCGCACTTACTAAGTGCGAACAACTCTTGTCTTAAAATCAGCATGTTGACCCTGTTTGACCAGTTCGCAGTTACTAAGTGCGAACAGACACTTGATTTTTTTTGACCAGTTTATTACTGTTCGCACTTACTAAGTGCGAACACACCCGAACCCATTGTTATTAGGATTAGGATTCTGCCTAGGATCGTTGAAGAGGTAGGATCGAAATCGGTAGAATCGGATCATGGGATCGTGTAATCCTACAAATATGCATCAATGTGCTTTGAATTACTGATTATCATTTATATTTGTTCTCTTCTTAAGTTTTAAGGTGTATGTAAATACTTATTTGACTTCATCTATTAAATTTTGAAAAAAACATACTTTTAATAATCTTTTTTAAACCGCAAATTAAGAAAAACTTGAATTTTATAAAGGTATTAATATAATTATTTTAATTATATATTATACGTAAGTGAAATCTGTATTATATGAAATTATTTTACAATTGAAACTACCCATCTAGGATCGGATTATAAAATCATAGGATCGTAGAATTGTGTTATGATCCTATCACCAAAATTTTTGAGCTAAGTAGGATCGCATGATTCTACCAAATTAAGATCCTACCTACGATCCGGATCGGTTGCCCATTTTTAAATCGTAAAATTGTAGAATCGTAGATCAGAAACGAGATTCTGATAATTATGCTCGAACCTATACCCTGGGGTATCAAACGCTTATATTTTGAATAAGTTTGATTTGGATTTTAATGCATGCTTTTTTTAATTGAAAGTCTTATCTATTTCAAATTTTCAACTTGATTGAAGTTGGTCTCATGGAATAGTTGCTCTCCACGAATAGCCCATATCATATGAGTCCACGTTTTAGAGCCCAAAGATGACTTCCATTGGATTTGGGCTTACCACATTAACTGCTTATAAAAATATTTGTTAGTTTCATATGCAATCTATTAAAGCTTATTGCTTTTATTTATTCTATAACTAGTTTGAAACCCGTGCCAAGCACGGATAAATTGTAAAAAATTTATCATATAAAATTTAAATAAATTATAATGATTATGAGAATTATATGATTGGTTAATGAGTCAAAATGATAATGACAAAATGCAATTGATAATAAATTTTGATTGATTATTTGTATTTTACTTTTATTAGTTTAAAAAATACCAAAATTCTATTTGGTTTATTGTTATTATAACATTTCATCCATGAAGTATAAGTAAAAAAATTTAGCTACTAATATTAAAATCCGTCCTCTATATTATATTTAGTGATTACTCTCAATTTCTATTAGGGGTTATCTAACTTACTTTGCACACTTTAAAGTTTTGATAACGTTAATTCCCCCAATTTTATTTTATATCAACTACAAATACAATTTAGCTTTTGACCTAATTCTCTAATTTATTTATCTCGCGTATTGGTTTGAGCCATATTAACCAACACCAAAATAACTACATTCATATCAAGGGTGTAAATCAATTCAGATGAAGATATCATAACTCTATAAGATATGGTGGTTTGGGATAGAACAACTTCATATCTATACTATATACTAAATGCATTCTTCGATTATGGCTTACTTTCATTGTTTTCTCTTTAAAATTTTTCATTTAGCTAAATTAAGTAAGTAGAATAATTAAACTTGAATGCCCTATTATTTAAATCAATTAACATGTCAAATGGCAATAAAAAATTGGACAATATGAAATCAATATACGTATGGTCAAAATATTATTCTATAAAAACGGCAATAAAAAATTGGACAATATGAAATCAATATACGTATGGTCAAGTTTAATTTTAGAGTTTTAAAATTTAAAAGAATTAATGTAATGCAAAGACTAATTGTTCTCACACCTCAAATATTATTTTCTCTATATTTATTATGTTTACCAAATACCAGAATAATTTAAAATAATTTTATTTACATTTAAGAGATCATTTAAATATTTTTGATTATCGGATTCAAGCTAGTATTCCTTAAAATTGTTATGGTTCTCATATTTTTCTAGTAACTTTATCTTAGTATTTTTTAATACCTATGGTCTTCATTCTTTCTCAATTAAATTTATTATTATTCCATAAGATATACATCCAACATTTTAGACTTTAATTTTCTTAATCCCATAAGCATTGATTATGAAAATAACTTTAATAAACAAAGAGAGTAACTTATCTAAATTAAAAGAACTGATTTATAAATTACGATATCTTCCATTTGATTTTTCATCAAAGAAAAATAGAGAATAGTTTTTAAGAAAGTGGTAATAAATAAATAGAAGAATAAGCTTCCGATACTATGGTTTAATATCACAATTATCATCATATTATGGTTAAAAGCTTCCGATACTATGGTAAATCTTTAAGAATTTAAATGAACTAACACAGAATGTTATGTGAACTTATAAGTATCACAATTATCATCATAAAGCTAAAATCGGAATGGCCTTTACTTAATTGGAGAATAACGTAAAACCAACAGCCATATCAATAAAATATGTCCAAAGAATTTTAAATTTTTGTAAGAGTATTTCTTACAAAAAAGTTACTCCCGCTAATTCTTTTAAGTTGTCCAATTTTAAATTTTAGACAGATTCACGCTACTTAATTATAGGTTGACACATGACATTTGAAAATTTTCTTGGTTTCTCTTTTAGTAAAGAAAAAAATTTTCAAAAAAATATTTATTTGATTGCCATTTTAAAAAAAGATATATAAGGTAAAAATAATAAGAATAGTGAATCATTGTAATAAAATAATATTTATAAATTTTCAAAAAAATATTTATTTGATTGCCATTTTATTTATGGAATTAATTTGACATGATTGATTGATTAACTTGAATACCATAATTATTCCGATTTTAGCTTTATGGAAATAACATTCTGTGTTAGGCCATTTTGATATTTATGATGTGATTTAAATTCTTAAAGATTTTAGAAGAATATTGATTTAGCGGAAAACTTTTAACCAGAACTGACAGTGATGAAGATTTTCTCTGGTTTCTCTTTTAGTATATTAGTATAGATTCCTTAATTGACTAATCCAACTAGAATAATCACCCAAGCAGCCGTCTCTCACAAGAATTTGTGTAAAAATATTATTCGAGCAACATGACTTAGGTCGACGCACACAGGTTGAAGAAAAACGGGGATCTGAATAGAACAGAGAGAAAAAGGAAGAACGAAGGAACGAAAATGGGGTGGAGGAAATTCGATCCATGGCCAGTTTTCTTCAAGAGAGAATGGAATCGCAATTGGCCATTCCTAACTGGTTTCGCCATTACTGGTTACATCATCACCAAAGTTTCTCTCGGTCTTTCTGGTACTCCTTCATCTTCTTCATTTTATATTTATTCCATTTTTGTTGTTTGCTCATCTCTTATTGATAGATTTATCTAATTCATTTTATTTTGATGATTTTATAGAGGAGGATGCGAAGAACTCACCTTTTGTTCAAAGGCACAAAAGGTATTTTAGTTTCGATTCTCAATCACAACCAGATCTGTTTTCTGTGATTTATCACTGATTGTATGTTGTCGCTCAATATAGAATATTAGAATGCATTTTTTGTTGATCGTCTTTGTTAGCGGGAATGATTATGGATTAAGATGGAAAATTAGGAACTTAATCTATACCATCTTTTCGTGCATTTGAGTTGATTGGGGGTGTTCGGCAAATGGCCGGTGGCTGCCGGCTTTTTTAGCTGGCTTGTTTGACCAGCTGAAAATGTTGGTTGTTTTTTTGGTTTTTATGATAGCTAAATAATCAACTGTTTATGGGATATTTGGTAAATTTAGGTATCGGTTGTTGACACTTTATTAGAGAAAATTGGGTTAATAAGCCAAAAGCAATAAAAAAACTAATTGGAGTAATTTTTTTTTTGTTAAAAACAAGATTTCTAGTTGGCTTGAAAGTCATCTACCAAATAATTCTTTTTTGGCTATTTGACCAACCAACAAGCTAAAAGCCAACTACCAAACACCCCTTAACCTTTGTGCATTGCAATTGGTTATTCAACTAGCATCATTTGAAAGCCGCTATTTTCAAATAGAGGGTATCAAACCATCAATGAACCTTTCGTTACCAGCTTTTCTTCCCCATCTTTTTTTTTGACAAGTTGCTATCACACTTCAGCCTTGGCTATTCTAGGTTAAAATATAAATAACAATGGTGTACGATTACTAAACAAAAATCCGCTAAATGAGTTTATTGTCAATGAGGTACAATTACTACTAGTACTCTAGACACAAACTCTCTCCCCATGATATACTTACAAAACTTTAAAAATAATAAATGGAAGACCTTTTTATTTTGTGTATTGGATAGGAGAGTGCACATAGTATGTGCTGGAATAATCTTATGAGCTGAGTTTTAATTTTAGATTTTAAATGGTCAGTGGATAGGCTGCTGAGTTTTCAAGTGGTTTCTAGTCAATTAGGAGGTGGAACAGATCTGTTATTTCAGATGTAGTTAATGAAAGTACTAAGAATGTCGGGTAGAAAGAGAAGAGAACTGACTTAGTTGTTCATTGGTAAATCAATGTTAGTTGAGTCACATATGAATCCTTGGGCTTTATATATGTTTCCATCCGACCTAAATGTCTATATAGTTTGAACTGTTTAATATGCTCTTCTTATTAAAATCATTTACGTGGAAAATGAAGAAAACTCCTTCAAAACCACCAAAGCCAAGGAGAGCATGTAATTCATGACCTTTCTTTGTAGACGTATATCATGTTAAATTTTGGGAACTCTACGATGATAATAGTTATATTGGAACTGAAAGTGTAGTAGTATTCACGAGGCCTAGTTTTGATAGTAGGTTCAGTATTAGTCTTATTTACAAAGATAGGTTTTGCTTTTGCTAAATGGCATTTGAGGACTTTAAGATGAATACTCGTGAAGTAGTTATTTGACGGAATGATGATTGGTGTTTACTTCTATCTCTCTGACATCCTTAATGTTAGGCTACTACAATGCTGGACAACATTTTCAAGGCTAGAATAGTTTGTTTTTTTGTCCAAAAGTAGTTTTGGTTTGGGATCAACAGTTTTTTAGTCCCCATGTTATCTAGATTTGCTTAATTTGTTCCATATGTTTCATCCCTTTTCTACTTCAGTCAGTTTCAGTAAGTGTTTTCCTATATTATATCGTTATTGCTGTAGTTACCTTTTTGGCTTATGATTTTGTACTAATTTGTCTCTTTGTGGCTCTCTGAAGATTTCCCTTTCTCCCATCAGAACTTTAAATTGCCATCTATTTTCTTGTCTAGATTATTTGCTTCTTTCCTCTTCACTTTGGGTTATTTTTTTCCATGTGAAATTGTGGTTGTCTTTTTTATGTTGTCCTGTATCTAACTTGGATATATCGATCTTACACTTAGCATTCCTTTGAGAATGCCCAATTTTAGTCCCACTTTCAGAGGTTGTTGGGTGCCTTGGGGGCTATCTCAAAGGGACGTAGTCTAACGAAGATTATTAGTTAAGGGTGATAATGCGTAATTGAAGGTAGTGTTTCTAACTTTGATTTGATTTGGTTTTTTACATCATCGTCCCCTTACTTTTTTGAATGAGTTATCTAAGTTGTTGATTTGATTCAAAATTTTGCGCACTGTAATTAGGAATAAAGATAAGTAAAAATTTCGCACATGAATAGCCAGAAAGGTTTTTGATCATCATTTGCTGCTGAAAATCATTTGAACCAAGAACTTCTTGCTACATACACATTACACACTGACCCAAATTTCAACTATATCCACAAAGTGTGAATTTGGATTGAGCTAGTATTGAATCCCACCGTTGTGGTATGGGTTATTTTTTGTTTGTCGTTTATGGTTCCTTTTCAACTTGAGGCTCTTACAACTACCTTCAACCATTTCATATGTTGGATATTATATAATATTTGTTTATTAGGTTGTCTATGTGTAATCAGAATTTAGAAGTATCCAAAGGGTACTTGTTGAAGTTGTAGGCTAACAATTTTTGGTAAACCTTGAATTTGATTTAGGTTCTCGAAGAATCATATGTTTTCGGGAGAATTTTGGGACTGATAAATGTTTTATATTTGTCTTCGTCAATTTTTGTATCATGAATCATGGATCATGAACTAATAAAAATGTCGCTAAACATTGAAAGATTATATATTAGCAAATGTTTGACCACTGACAATTATGTGATTGAAGAGACTATGGGGGTGTTTGGTATGGGAGGATAAATTATAATGGAAAGGGAAATGATAAAAAGGATAAAGGTAAGGATAAGGGTTGTAGTTACTTGTTGTTTGGTACTACAGTGTAACGGAATTGTTAAAGAGGAATTTTGCTGAATCCTGTAATGCTTCGGTGCTCTGCAAATTAATCATTTATCTAGCTCTCTCCTCTGACCACCATCATCTTCTCACCCTTCACGTCCATTGCCCTTTTTTTTTTGAATCTTTGACTGATTCTTCTTCCTAGCTCTCTTTTTACTAATTGAGTAGTTAAATTGAAGATTCTATTAACAAAACTGGTCAAATCCTTTTTTGTAGTCAAATCCATTCATCTAAACAAATGATTAATTTGAAGAGCACCGAAGCATATAGTACTGGCACATTAAAATCCTTTTTTGTAAAAGATGAAGAAACTAGAATTTACGAAAGGGGAGAGATGCAAAATTGGGATGAAGTTTGACGCATGTAGAAAAATTTGAGCTTTTGTTTCAGCTCTGTAAAGAACCAGCTGTTACCAGTGATTCTCGAGCAGTACAAATTCAAGGGAATTCAATACCCTTTAGAAATAGTATTGGAAAATTGAAAACATAAACAAACAACCAGAAACGGATACGATATTCCATTCTGTTACCTATTTCTTGAATTTTGTATACCAAACACACCCTATGTGTATTCAATTCTCTTCACTTTTTTCTCCCTTCATCCATCAATGTTTTGATGTATTTTGTGCTGATTTATCTTTTATTGTAAATCTCTTTTATGAAACTCTTAACGCTGCTTGTATGTTTCAGGCACTAGAGGCGGTTGATGTATTTTTGTGCTTGTATGGAAGCCTATTTTCAGCTGATGAATAAAAAGGGGCTGGTGCTTTAGCTTTTCTTCTGAACATTTTTGAAGATTTATGGGTGGTTGTTTTTTCTTGATATTAGAACTGTTTATTTGAAACATGTACTGCTTTGATATTCAAGCACATTATAGTTGAAATATAGCTTCAGTTTCTGTAATCTAAGCTAATTTGCCCTTCCATTGGTTTGGTGCATCTATTTCTGTTGACTTGATTGTTTTTATTGGGTGTGGGTTATATACTGCTAATAAAGCTGTTAACTCTATCATCCTCTACCATTTCATCTAATACTCCCTCTTATTCATTGAGAATGAAGACATTTTCTTATTGGATTAACTCACTGAAAATGTCTTATTTCCATTTTCATCATTTTTTCTTATCCATACTACAACACATAAATATCAATACCTTTATGGAAAATCTTCTTGGTTTTGGTGCAAAACTCAAATATCTAATTCTTTACGAATAGGAGGGAGTCTAGTCAAATTAAAGCCCTCTTTAAAAAGCTCTAAAGTAGCTAAATCAAGTAATCAACCATAGTTTGATTTTTACTATTTGCACCGAATCACAACATAATTGGCACTTAACACCATGCCCCTTTATGCATTTCCACATTATTTCCCTGCTTCCTCTGTTTAATAATGGTGAATTTAATAGTTGGTTTTATTGTAGATATAAAATTAAAAGATTGTATTGTTTATGGTGATTATTAAATTTAAATCGCATTTCCACATTATTTCCCTGCTTCCTCTTTAAAAAGCTCTAAACAAAGAGTCTTTGACATTGTCATTTGTAATATGTTATTTTTGAATTAGCAATAATTCTAGCTTTCATATTGTTCCACACTAATTTTTCCAAGTTTTTAAAATTCTACTTTTTGACAAAATGTGGTAGTTAAATTTGGTATATTATAAGGTGATTATTAAATTTAAATCGCATAAAAATAAAGGAGATAGTTAAATTCTTTGAAGAAATTGATTAGTAGCTCGATATTTGAGATTGCCACCTACAATTCTTTGCACCGATTCAGATTTAAGCAATTGGGACTAGCAAACTGAAATGAAAATACTGACGATCCACTCATATTGTAAAAATTAAAATTATTTTTTGGATGAGTTTTAACTTTCAAGTTAATCAATCACCATGATTTATAAATCACTAAAAACGACAAAAAAATAAAAATAAAAAAAAAAGCAAAACCAAAAAAAATAAATTAAAATAACAAAACTCTCACCCTATTATCATTATACATAACCGTTATTTACTAAGACATTCTCAAATGCCCAAATTGTTAGGGCGGCCCCTGCCGACTTCAAAGCTATCTTCAAAACAACTCTACATCATATATTGTTATAGGAGTTAATTAGTTGTCAGTCACGTGAGCAGCTCGTGTCTTGGTGTCTTGTATTAGTTGAGTTTGTTATGACAATTGTATTCTATTTTGCCAGTTGTCAATGGTATTAGCTGTTTTGCTGTTGCATGTAAGGGTTATATATACCCAATTGATGTACTATGATAAGTAAGTAATAAGATCAATCATCATATCTTCTTTCTAATTTCTATCTCCCTCTGTCTCCTTCTTCTGTTTTCCCTTCTTTCTCTTCTATTTCAATCTTTCTTAATAATCATCATCATAGAAATCAGCCAGCAGTAGCTTGGCTGTTGCATTGGTATCAGAGCAGTCCTGGAGAAGAATAAACCAGTGGTTACAGTCCCAAAATTTCGTGCAATGGAGGAGTCAGTCAAGAATTTGGAGGAGCGCTATACTCAACTCTTTGATTTAGTGCGCAAAATTGAAGAACAACACACTTCTTTAGGGCATAAGATGGAGGAACATATGGCCCGACAGTCAAGAATGGAACGTGGAGCTTTGGAGAACAACATCTTGGGTACACCACCACATCTTATTGGGGGAAGTACTCACCAAAAACAGTTTGGGTATGTTCCAAAACTTGAATTTCCTCAATTTGATGGTAGTCATCCTCGAATGTGGATAAAGAAAGCAAAGAAGTATTTCTCATTGTGTAAAATACCTGATGATTAGAGACTAGACTTCGCATCAATCCACTTCGTAGGTAAAGCAGAATCTTGGGTTAACTCTTATTTTCTTGCTAGAAAAAATGTAGAATGGGAGGATTTTGTTCTTGATGTTTGTGCTCGTTTTAAGGAACATTTGGATGATAATGTGGTGGAGGAATTTAATAAACTAGAACAGCATGGGTCTATTGATGATTACATGGATTCATTTGAGCATTTAAGGTCCCTCATGATACAAAGAAACCCTCAACATCCTGATTCATATTTCCTAGATAGTTTTGTGGGTGGTTTGAGTCCTAGAGTGAAGCCCTTTGTAAGAGCCTTCCATCCTAAGGACATTGCATCAGCAGTGGAGTATGCTAGACTCAAAGAGTCAAATGATTTAGCCATGAAAACAGATTACAGACATGCTCAAGGGGGGTTTATCAAGAAGACTATGGTGGGAAACAAGCCTGCATTAAATGGGGGATTGAGTAAGGGGAATAATTTTAAAGGGTATCAAAGAATGGGTGATACAGGAAGAAAATTGGTTACTGTTACAGAAGCAGAGAGGAAAATGAAGCAAGAGAAGGGATTGTGTTACTTTTGTGATCAACCTTATGAAAGGGGACACAGTTGCCAACTGAAGCAAACTCAATTATTCTGTATTGAGATTCCTGGTGTAGGGGAAGAAAGCAATGAAGATTTGGGGAATGTGGAGGAAGATATACAGGAAGTGGGGGATACTGAACCTTGTATCTCATTGAATGCCTTGAGTGGTAGTCAGGGGTACAGAACTATGAGGATGGTAGGATATTACAAGGACAAACCAATCCATATTTTGATTGACTCAGGAAGCACACACAACTTCTTGGACACCGAGGCTGCTAGGAGGCTAGGTGTAAAGGTGGAGCACATGCCTCAACAGGCCATCACCATCGCTGATGGTAATCAGATGAATTGTTCAGCCAGATGCAAAGAATTTGAGTGGAAGATTCAGCAAGCCACTTACCAATCTGATATGTGGGTTATTCCTTTTGGAAGTTGTGATGTTGTGTTAGGAATCCAATGGTTAGAAAGATTAGGAGTGGTGAAATGGGATTTTAAAAATCAGGTTATGGAATTTGAGTATAAAGGACAAGTGCAGTTACTAAAAGGGTCAGTGGCCAAGAGAGTACAGACCATCAGATCTTGTACACCTTTAAAGGACCTACAAGAGTGTGGGCAGTTGTTTATGTTACAACTTTGTGAACAAGATCTAGGGGGCTGTTCTAAAGTGGAGCTACATGTTCTGAAATTAGAGGGAGCAAATACAGATATCCCCAACTCTGTGGCTAAACTGATAAACAAGTACAAGGGAATTTTTGAGGAACCCCAATTTTTACCCCCTGCAAGAGGCCTATTTGATCATAGGATTCCTTTGGAGCATGGAACAAACCCAGTCAACATACGACCCTATAGGTATCCTTTAGCATAGAGGGATATTATTGAGAACTTGGTGCAAGAAATGCTTACACAGGGTATCATTCAAGAGAGTAACAACCCTTTTGCTTCTCCAGTGGTTTTGGTGGGAAAGAAAGATGGATCTTGGAGATTATGTGTGGATTATCGAGCTTTAAATGGTAAAATATCAAGAACAAGTTTCTCATACCGGTTGTGGAAGAATTAATTGATGAATTGGCTGGGAGCAAGGTGTTTAGCAAGATAGACTTGCGAGCAGGCTATCATCAGTTAAGGGTATGTAAAGATGATGTTTACAAGACTGCATTCAAGACCCACAATGGGCACTACGAGTTTTTAGTTATGCCATTTGGCCTAACTAATGCACCTGCTTCTTTTCAATCTTGGATGTATCACATTTTCAGACCTTTGCTGAGAAAAGGGGTTTTGGTTTTTTTTGATGACATTCTTTTATACAGTAAGAGTTTGAGGGACCATGAATTACTATTAGAGGCAGTCTTTCAGTTAATGGAACAACATAGTTTGTATGCTAAGATGAGCAAATGTTACTTTGGGAAGGGTAAAGTAGAATACCTTGGGCATTTTATCTCAGGGGAAGGAGTGGAAACTGATCCTCAAAAGATTGAGGCTATTAGAACTTGGCCTCCACCAACCAACATCAAAAAGCTACGGAGTTTCCTTGGCCTAGCGGGATACTACAGGAGGTTCATCAAGCATTATGCCCTAATCAGTAAACCTCTAACATCATTGCTCAAGAAAGGGGCTTTCCAATGGGATGAAACAGCACAAGAAGCCTTCCAACAGCTTCAACAAGCACTGAGCACAGCCCTAGTTTTAGCTTTACCTGATTTTGAGAAAACTTTTGTAGTGGAAACAGATGCATCTCACTTTGGGATAGAAGCTGTTCTGATGCAGGAGGGGCACCCATTGACTTACTTAAGCAAAACCCTAGGGCCTAGGTGGCAAAGATTATCATTTTATGAGAAGGAGCTTTTAGCGGTGGTGGCTGCAGTTCAGAAATGGGAACAATACTTGTGTGCTCAACAATTCATCATTAGAACAGATCAAAAGAGCCTTAAATGGCTGCTGCAACAGAAAGTATCCACACCCTTCCAGCAGTTGTGGTTATCCAAGTTAATGGGTTTTTCATATGTGATTGAGTATAAAAGTGGGGTAGAAAATAAGGCAGCTGATGCTCTCTCTAGCATCTCCGGGTCTGAAATTATGTTGCTCACTCTTTCAGTTATACAATTTGATTTACACTCTAAGCTACAACAAAGTTATAAAGGATGTACACATTTGGAAACCTTAATACAGCAGCTCCAACAGGGGCACATCATCCCTCATTACACCCTTGATGAAGGGTTAATAAAAATAAAGGGAAGAATTGTAGTGGGACCTGATGATAATCTAAGATACACATTGTTACAATGGTTACATACCTCTGTGCAAGGTGGGCACTCTGGCAGGGATGCAACCTTAAAGAGAGTTAAATCTTTGTTCACATGGAAGGGACTTACAACATTTGTTTCTCAATTTGTGAGAAACTGCCCTACTTGCCAAGCTGCCAAATCTGAGGTAGTAGCTTCACCAGGTTTATTGCAACCATTGCCTATTCCTAGTGAGGTCTGGACAGACATTTCAATGGACTTTATTTCGGGACTTCCAACGGCTGGTCATAGTAATGTGATATTTGTGGTGGTAGATAGACTGAGCAAGTATGCACACTTTATGGCTCTTTCTCACCCATACTCAGCAGTTGATGTGGCTCAGGTGTACCTTGATAATGTGTACAAATTACATGGGTGGCCAAGATCCATAGTTAGTGATAGAGACCCCATTTTTCTTGGGAATTTCTGGAAAGCCTTGTTCACAATTCAAGGTACTGACTTATTGTTGTCCTCAGCTTATCATCCTCAGACTGATGGCCAAACGGAGGTAGTAAATAAGTGCCTTGAAACATACTTAAGGTGCATGATTCTGGATTGTCCTAGTAGTTGGAACAAGTGGCTGCCACTTGCTGAATGGTGGTACAACACTAACTTTCACTCCTCAGCTCAAGTGACACCATATGAAATAGTCTACAATCAGCCCCCACCTCTCCATATGCCTTACCTTCCAGGAGAAACAAAAGTGGAAGCAGTGGATAGGTCACTTCAAAAGCGGGAGGAGATGATTAGAGTGCTGAAATTTAACTTGGTTAGGGCACAACAACGAATGAAGCATCAGGAAGACAAACATAGAACTGAGAGGCAATTTGTAATAGGTGATTGGGTTTGGCTTAAAGCACAACCATACAGGCAGTTGACTATCAAAAACAAGAGGGGAAATGAAAAGCTATCTCCAAGATATTTTAGGCCCTTCCAAGTAGAAGCAGTGATTGGTCAGGTGGCTTATAAATTAAAGCTACCAACAACAGCACAAATTCACCCAGTATTTCATGTTTCTCAACTCAAGTCTTTCAAGGGGGTCTTGCCAAATTTGGCTCATATACCACCTTGGTTCCATGATAAACAACATAATGACAAGCCTATACCCGCGGCCATATTGGATAAACGAATGGTAAAACATCAGAACGCTGCTCAGGGACAATACTTGGTGCAATGGCAGGGATTTCCACCTGAAGAAGCTACATGGGAGCCTGTTGCATTTGTGGAGCAGCACTACCCTCAGTTGATGCCTCTTTGAGTCTGTTTTGTTTCTAACACTTGGGGCAAGAGTTTTTTTAAGGGGGATGGAATGTTATAGGAGTTAATTAGTTGTCAGTCACGTGAGCAGCTCGTGTCTTGGTGTCTTGTATTAGTTGAGTTTGTTATGACAATTGTATTCTATTTTGCCAGTTGTCAATGGTATTAGCTGTTTTGCTGTTGCATGTAAGGGTTATATATACCCAATTGATGTACTATGATAAGTAAGTAATAAGATCAATCATCATATCTTCTTTCTAATTTCTATCTTCCTCTGTCTCTTTCTTCTGTTTTCCCTTCTTTCTCTTCTATTTCAATCTTTCTTAATAATCATCATCATAGAAATCAGCCAGCAGTAGCTTGGATGTTGCATATATTTTGGCTAAATGCATTTCTGCTTTTTTTTTTAGTGGATAACGTCCACTTAAAATGTTGATTAAGTTGCAATTATTTTGTTTGAACTTTTCTTTTTAATTTGATTGTGGATAGTAATAGAAAATTGGCTCAGAAAAAATACATTGGAAAGCAACAATAATGTTATTTTCTTTCTCATTTTATTTTATTTTTTCTTGATGCTATCACACATTCTGATACAAATTTTCTGGATTAATTAAATGTATCATTTTTTGATATTAATTTATAATATTCCGCGGTACTTTGCAGTATCATTTCTTTCGTTATTGCTCATGTCACGTATCAAATGTTGTTATATCTTTATATTTTTGGTTCATATTTGAATGTACATGTTTTCATGAAATATAAATGTTAAATAATCGTTGCTTGATATTTCGCTAACAATATTTGTAGATTCCTACAAATAGTAAAATATGTTGAAGTGGAGACATCTCCTTCTCGTCTCCTCTATATTCAGATTAGAAATCTTTGAAAATATTCATGTCAACTACTCCCTTCAAGTCTTTTTTATTGTCACATTTTCTTATGAGTTAATTGTGAATTACACTCTTAATGTTTATGCGTTTTGTGAATTACAGCCGTTATGTTTTTTTTTTTTTGCGAATTACAGCCACCATGTTTTGAAAGTGACCATCATTTCGGCGAATTACAGTCTTATTGTTAGCATCATAGAGTCTCACATGGGTAATTTTCTGTAATTTGAGAAATGAAACCAAATCTGAGGGAGATGGGAAGTTTGATACATCTGTTCCAATGTTTACTCCAACATAGGGTTCAACTTGACCTTGATTTTGCTTAATTTCTGCTATAATTTTCCCTTGAGCTGAAATTTATACAGAATATATGACTATAAGAGCATAAAAATGATTTTCCTAACTGGATTTCACTCAATTTCAAAAATTAGCACATGGGTTTGCATTATATCAAACAAAAATCACCAGATTTCATCAATTTTATGTTGAATTCAATTGGGTTTAACATACCACACAAGTTAGATAATGGAATTTTACAAAATTGATAATTAAAGCATAAAAAGACACAAACTTTTATCAAAATTCATGAAACAATATGTAGTGAGCCAATGTAAGAGACAAAACCTTCAAAAAAAATGCTTAATTTCATATGGGTTTATAGCATTATAATCCAACAATAATCTCAAACCAAAAAAGATGAAATTATTCCTCAATTAAAGAGTACAAAGTTAAGAAATCAAAAAAAAAAAAAAAATTCAAAGCTTTGATGTGTAAAAATGGAGGAGGAGAAAAGAATGGAGGTAATTAGGGAAGAAGGAAGAGGAGAGAGAAAAATAATAGGGGAAAGAAGAATTTTAAAAAAAAGAAAAAAATTATATGGAGACTTTGAAATATTCATAAAAAGAAGGGAAAAGTGTCAAAAAGTACCTAATAAAATAATAATAATAATAATAATAATAATAATAATAATAATAATAATAATAATAATAATAATAATAATAATTGATAATAATAATAATAATAATAATAATAATAATAATAATAATAATAATAATAAAGAAAATGTGTCAAAAATTACCTAATAATTTTTTTTTGATAAACGTTCAACTTAACACTAACCGTTACTTGCTCTAGGTTTGTGTTGGATGATGTTCTTATGTTGTGTTTGTATTGGATGATGATGATGCTCTTAAAGTTAGATATTATGTTGTGTTTGTATTGGATAATTATGTCGTGTTCTTGGTACTTTTTTGGAAAAAAAAATTTATTAGGTACTTTTTTGAAAAGAAAATTTTTATTAGGTACTTCTTAAAAATGGGCAAAAAAAGATAACGAAAAAGTTAACCCCAACCGTTAGTTAGTACTCTTTTGAAAAAATAAATTTTTTTTAGGTACTTTTTGGAAAAAACTTTTTTATTAGGTACTTTTTTGAAAAAAAAGTTTTTATTAGGTACTTTTTGACACTTTTTCCTAAAAAGAATAATGGAGACTTTGAAGAAAAATAGGGATGAAGAAGATGAAAAAAATGAAGGAGGTAATTTGGGAAGAAGAAGGAGAGAAAATAGAAAAGAAAAAATTAAATGAAAAAAAGAAAAAAAAAACTCAAAAAAAAGTAAAATCAGGAAAAATGAAAAGTCAAAGGTAATTTCGGTGGTCAATGGTCATAACTGGTCATTTGGCCGAAATGGTGGTCACTTTTAAAATATGGTGGCTGTAATTCGCAAAAAAAAAAAAACATCATGGCTGTAATTCGCAAAACGCATAAACTTTAAGGCTGTAATTCACAATTAATTCTTTTCTTATTTGGCAAATTCATATCAATTGTCACATTTTCTTATTTGACAAATTCATATCAGTTGTCACATTTTCTTATTTGTCAATCTTTTTTTACTTAAATACCCTATGTTTACACAAGTAATTTTCAAAATACCCTCACTTTTACTATTTACATTACCACAACTACCACCTTTACAATTAATATAAGCACTTAAAATAACCGTGTCCATGTAAATGAGACAATAAAAAAGACTTGGAGGGAGTATTTATCTACTACATACTTCCTCTGTTGAGTCTGTTCTGAAATACTTGCTATATTTTGATTTTGGACACTATTCATCGTTCAAGTTTATTTTATATATAGCGGCTAATATATAAGTAAAAATGATGTTGTTTGAATCGTCTAATCGCATATTTTCATAATATTAACTTTCTATAATTTATAAATATGTATAATTCGACATATAAATGAACAAAATAACACATTAGATTGCGTAAAAAGTCAAATATAGCGGAACGGCGGAAGTATGAATATATGTTAGAAGTTCACATATCCACGCTGGTCTATCGGGATACGTCTTGAAAATGATCATGCCCACCTATATATGATTAGATACACACATCCGACCCACGCTCACTTTATATCTTAATTTTCTTGTACGAATCTGTCTGATTTATATTGAATTAGATATTAAAGTATAGTGAAGTTGGCTTTTGATATACCTTGATAGGATATTTCTTGACCAAAAATTTCACTTCAGATTTTGGGTTTTTCGTGTAGTAAGTAAAACTTTTAAAAAAATTCACGCGGTAACCTTGAGGTTTACCAAATTGTTTCACTGTGACCTTTTTGCATGTAAAACGTTAGCAAACGTTAATTTCGAAGCTTTTAAGGTTGTTGTACTCTTATTTATGTGAATCACATTTCAAAGGCCATCAATTTCATAATTTACCCAATATATAAACCCTAACTCTACAATCTTTAGATTTGGGGAACAATTATGATTTGGTTGAAAGATGATAGTGTTAACGTTTATGTTTTGGGGGAAAAAGTTGAAATTATTTATAACATTTGAAATGGTGATAAATAGGCATACAACAGCCTTAAAAGCTTTGAAATTAACGTTTGCTAACGTTTTATGTGCAAAAAGGTCACGGTGGAGCACTTTGGTAAACCTTAGGGTTACCTGTGGATTTTTTAAAAGTTTTGGTTAGCCCGTGAGAAACCCAAAATCTCATGATTACCACGTGGAATTTACTTTTTTTGATTTTTGTTTTAAAAAAATTGAAATTTCGACAAATATCAAAAAGGAAACACATTTTTTTTCAAAAAATATAGTTAGAGTTGGCTTACCACTCTCATATATAAAACACGTTTTACTACAAGACTATCTCATACAATAATTTGTGTTATTTATCATTTTAATTCTCTATTTCATTTGAGAAGTGGTTATATGCTTAACATTTCATTCAAAATACTAGTACACTGAAAATGAAAGACAACGATATACTATCTTAGGCAAATATTGTCCATAATGACCTTTTATTTGGCAAAGAAAATCTATAAAGGGTTGAATAATTAATCAACTATTTTTGTGAGGGACCGTCTCTTAAAGTAACAACATCAAACAAGAATCTCACTTTCTTTTTTATTCTTAATTTGTATTAATTGAACTATTTAACATATATATTTAATGCGTCTTTCGAAAAGACATTTCTCAATACAATTTCTGATAATTAAATGGACTTTTTCTGTCCAAAAAAATTGCTTAACTTAAAGATAAATGACTAGGATTAGCATCATGATGATGCATATTGCAGGTGCAACTGTTTATCACACCTAATAACATAGAATGGGCTTCAACATTTTTTAGACATTTATAATGGAGTACTAATTAATATAGCATAGAAATTTTAGACTTCATACATTTATTTAATGCTTAAAAAATCGTCTACAAAATTACTTATAACTAAATAATTATTTAAAATATATTTTTTATGTTCATCTTCTTACCTTTGACAATCTGTAATTTCTTCTTCTTAATATTAATTTTGAAAATTTCTTATTATTATTAAGATTCATTTTTTTGCTTCTTCTGAAGAAAATAAATATTTGGGAAATTTCACATGGTAATCCTGACATTTTGGGTTTTCCACGTGGTAACCAAAACTTTTAAAAAATCCACGCGGTAACCCTGAGGTTTACCAAATTGTTCCACTGTGACCTTTAAGCATTAAAACGCTAGCAAAACATTAATAAACGTTAATTTCGAAGCTTAAAGGCTGTTGTATGCCTATTTATGCGACTCATCATTTCAAATGACATCAGTTTCAACATTTTCCCCCCAAAATATAAACCCTAACTCTATCATCTTTGGATATGGGGGGAAAAATATGATTTGGATGAAAGATGGTAGAGTTGGGGTTTATGTTTTGGGGAAAAAGGTTGAAATTAATGGCATTCGAAATGATGAGTCGCATAAATTGGCGTACAACAGCCTTAAAGGTTCGAAATTAACGTTTGCTAATGTTTTTATGTGTAAAAAAGTTGTGGTGGAACAATTACGTAAACCTCAGGGTTACCGCGTGAAATTTTTAAAAGTTTTGGTTACCACGTGAAAAACAAAAAATCTCAGGGTTACCACGTGGAATTTCCCTAAATATTTTCATACATGAATGGTATCAGTTTATAAAGTACCTATTAATGATGTTCTTTGATAAAAAAAAATTCTTAATAATTTCACTTATTGTTCACCTACTTTGAATAATCTCTATAATAGATTACTAGTATAAAAACTCGTGCAATGCAAATACATGCTATCAGTATAAAAGTAATATAAAATAGATAAACTATTTTAGAATATATAGTGCCTTTATTAAAAAAAATATAGTTGTTAATAATTATTAATTAAAGCTCTCATACTTTTTAAGGCAAATATGAGAAATCTTCTTTTAACGTAATCATAATGACTATTTGTCATTCTTAAAACATTTTTTGATTATCATGTAACTTTGTTTCTTGATGAAATATTTAATAAATTAAAATTTTAAGGAAGAAACTTTATTAATTTGTTTAATTTATACTATAAATTAAAAACAAATATATTTTAAGAAACTCTAATTTGAAATTTATGTAGCTTTTAAATTCAAAAATATAATATTTCAAGCAAATTTATAAGAACATATCTTTTTATTAGATTGTATTGCGAGAAGTACAACTCAAATATTAAAGAATAAGTTGATATCAATTTTGGTAAAAATTTCTTTATATGGCAAATTAATATGGGAATGACACGTGGAATTTCACATTCTTTTTATTAGATTGTATGCGAGAAGTACAACTCAAATATTAAAGAATAAGTTGATATCAATTTTGGTAAAAATTTCTTTATATGGCAAATCAATATGGGAATGACACGTGGAATTTCACATTCTTTTTATTAGATTGTATGATATAATTTGTAAATAATCCAATCTTTGTGTATGTCACACAGCCTTAGAAAATTATACTTCCTCCTATTCAACCTAAGTGTTTTATTTCTTTATTTGGTCAAGTTAGCCTATATGTCCTATTTTTTTTAGACGTGTTAACTTTATTAATTTATCCTTATTAAACTTAACTTTTTTCATATTTTACACTAGACCTATTCATGAGCGGGCTACCCGCCAAACTCGAAAAAACGGGCGGACTAGGACAATATTTTTCAAAAAAAGTTTTAAATTTGGTAGGATAATCCCTACCCGCCATTTAATGGGCGGGTAGCAATACCAAAAAATATCCACGGCTATACCTACCTACCCGCTTAGTTTAAAATATTAATTATTAAATAATATTTCTATTATTTTAAGTTGCTATAAACTACTCATCTACTGTCTACATGACCCATTAAATAATAATTACCCACCTTAGTTTACTCATCTATTGTCTACGTACATTAATTTGTAGTAAGATGATGATAATCGATGATCGCATTGCTTTGGTTAAACCATCCAACATAACGTTTTATATTTATGTAATTTGAGTATTTTGAGTCTTTATTTATTTGGAGTATTTTGGACAATGTATTGTATTATTTTAATTGTAATTAAGACTAAACTTTATAATTTGTATTGTATTTATAATTTTTATATATGAAATGTCCGTTTACCTGCGGCGCCTGCCCGCTAAGAAAACGGGCGAGTAGCAACATAAAAATTGGTCCACATATGCGGGCTGACTTTTAAATATTTGAGCCTGCTGGTAGATTTTTAAGAGATTAACCAATTTCCTACCCGCCTAAGCTCGCCCATGAACATCTTTATATTACACTGACTAACTCACTATACTCCTATCAAAATTTTAAAACAATATACTCTCTTTTTCACATGTGGTCTCATTTTGTCATCTAAAAAATGGTAAAAAGTATATATCTGCACTCAAGATACTTCTTAATTTCGTCACAATTATTTGAGTTATCACTACAACAAAACACCAGAGGGTCTTCCCGTCTCTATCATGTTGCGTCACCCATATGATGAAGGGATGGAGACAGGAAGGACCAGTAGCCATTTTTGTCGTCACTATCAACATTTCCCGTAACGATCCTGTCTCTATTTTTGCGTCACAATCCTAATGTCGTCGCCATTTTATATCACGAACTTCCTATTACATTTCAATATTATTATTGTATTATTATTATTATAAGGGAAATTCCACATGGTAGCGTCGAACTTTCATGAAACGCCATTGGTAGCACTTTGTTAAGATTTTTCCACATGGTAGCATCCAATTTATGCCTTATGTAATTGCCGTAGCATTTTCTATTAAATTCTTGTCAATTTTCCGTTTAATTCACCCTTTTTAGTTAATATATACCTACATTAAAAATTACCAACACGTACAGCTACATACAAATAAAAATTATCAAAAAATAACTATAAAAAATGAAAGAAACATAAAGCACAAACTGAAATTTACCAAAAACAACATACAAATCGAAATATATATATATAAACGATCATCAAATAACAACAACATATGAACTATCAAAAATACTAAAAAATATTAGAAAATTAACAGAAAATTGATGATGCCGGTGAAATAAATGTTGAAGATTGAAGGTTGATGGTTGAGGATTGAAGGTTGAAAGTTGAAAATAAGTGCAAGAGATTGAAGATTTAAGGTGTAAGTAAAAAAAAAATAAGGTGAAAGTGAAAGTGAAAATTTTATAGATCCAAGTTTCATCCTTTAGCGAATTTGAAATCACATAGAATATTAATGACGTAGGATAGAGACAGGAAATGCCCGTAGTCAACTTTCGCGATAAGATGAAGACAAAATCGCTACAAGCTATTCTATCACCACCCTTGGCTACGCAACTCTCCTGTCTCCATCCTTTAGCCAAAGTCGACAACAGATTATCTCAATATCAGTTTGTTTTTATAGTGTGTTATTTACTTCTATATCATCTAAAATGCTTGTTATTATCCTATCATTATTCTTATAAGTCAACAAATACTTCCAACTCTTGATATATATCACAATTAAACACTAACGTGACTCTAATATTTTATAAGTAGCTTTGGATTGTATATGGAACTAAAAATGGATTATCTAATGCACAATATCACACCTTTATATAGTCTTCTTTTATTTATTGTCTTATCCATCGGCCGAGAATTCTCCGGTCTCTAGTCGAAAAAGATGCAAATTATAGTTTGAACCTTTTTTCTTTTTTTGAAATGCAAATTCCTAATTGAATCTAACAACTCCAATTTCTTTAATACATCCTCCGTTTCATATTAGTTGCAACATATGAAAAAATAGTACTATTTATTTATTATTCTTAATAATTTTTAATCTATAAGTTGAAACACAGTCAAGTGAGATTTTATTTGCTTCGTCTCATCATTGTAAAGATTATTAATATTAAATTTTTATTGTTTTTTATTATATATAACTAAAGATATTAAGATTGTATTAATGCATTGCACTGCGTGAAAAAACAAATATTGCAAGTAAATTGAAACGGAGAAAGTATTTTTCATAATAAAAAAATGAATCAACCATCTACAAGCTGCCACGTGGATTAAAGTTGCTGACGTGGTCCGCATAGAAAACGTAAAGTATACTGGATTACTGGTACTAGTACTACTAGTAAATATAGTAGGAGTATTCCAGCATCTATAACTATTACTAAAACAAAACACTGCTGACATCATCATTATTTAAAAATGCTTACGTGTCACAACCTTATTAAAATTTTTCCCTTCAACAGTCAATTATGATATCATTGTTTTTATTACTAATTTTTTTATCTTTGACTTATTACTCACACCATTTAATGTATTAGAATATTATATATATTATTTTTTTTCAATTATTTACAATTAAAATCTTTTTTATTTTATTTATTAAATGAGTATTATTTAGTGTATCGAATATTTTAAGATATAGTTAAAACATAATATACTTTTATTAGAATTTTTTGTTATTTATACAATTGGTTACTTAAATGTAATGCTTAGTTCTAATATCATTCAGATTTTGACTATTTTTATGTAGGTCAATCATATTTTTCATGATAAAAACTATTTTTTCGTTTAAACTTTTATAAAATAATTTTACATATTTTTGTGTTAATTTTGATTTTGAAATGTGTTATTAATAGTTGTAATATTTTATATGAATTAATATAATTTATGTCGAAAAATTTAATAAAACCGTGCATCGCACGGGCACTATCTCTAGTATACTAATACAAGACAATACATACAACCGCTTCAATTCTGTACTTCTCTCTCTTCTTCTATTTTTATTTAAAGTTGCAAAAAGTTAACAAATTAAAGGAAAAACATACCTGAATATTCAGTGGTGGGTGGCGCCGTGGCGGCGGAACAAATTACGGAAGAAAACCGCCGAAAATCCTAAACGGGATTCCTAATTCTTACATGGGGATTCCAAACGACGACACCGTTTCACTCGAAAAAGGAAAAAGATCGGGTGACCCATGGGTGATTACCGTTAATTGTCCTGATAAATCCGGCCTTGGATTGGATATTTGTCGCACCATTCTTGATTTTGGTCTCTTTATTTTCAAAGCAGGTAACAATTTTATTTTTTGATATATTTTTTGATATACTTTGAGCTAATTTTGTTTTTGGCCGTTGAAATTTTAATTAATTTGTTATGTAGCTATCGTGTAAGCAAATTTTTGTAATTTTGGATTTTGAATGTAACTTAATAAAACATTACTTTATGTGTTTTTTGTTATGTGAAATTTTATGTTTGTTATTAAGGCTCCATGGGAATCAACATCTTTGTTATTGATCCTCTAAACTCTTATGTGATATACTTTATATTTAATGAAATTTGGGGTTAATATTGTGATTAGTTAACTTATGGATTTTAAGGAATTAGAAAAGCTTGATGTTAATTGTTGAGCTATGCTGTTTTTGTTTTTGCCTTTAAAGCAGATGTGGTTTTGATAATTGAGCAGGGAAAGTGGCTGAAAGAAGCTGTTTAAGCCTTTAGGGAGTCAAACATATTTTCGCTAAAATTATGATTTAGTCTGCTGTCCCTTGAGTTTGTTACTTAGGGGATTGTTACTAGTACTAAGAGATAGTTTAGTTGTTTGAGAGAAAATAAAAAGCATGTATTATGTGGATTAAATTAGAAGAGAGAAGAAATTTGTGGATGACAATTGAAGAAAGTGATGGGGATTATTTCTGTAGAAGGAAATTTAGCAAACTAAGTGGGATAGACAAAAAATGAGAATTGTAGCAAACTCGGTGGGATGTAGCAACATATGATGAACTTTTTTTGTTTCCTTTGGAATTTGTGGTTGTTTCTCTCTTAATTTGTTTAATGCAAGCTGATATGAACAAGTTCTTAAATGAGCAATATAACACCTTTGGTAGGAAGTAGGCACAATACAATAGGGTGCACTCGCTCAGTCCATTTTATTTTGCTATAGGGGGTTAAAATTACTCTAATTTGTATTGGGAGAATGCGACAAAGAAAATGGATGGAGGAAACACGCTAATAAGATAGAAAGAGAGAATGATTGTGTTAATTATACTAAGAGAAAAGAAATGTAACAATTGAGGGATGGATATTATTGTACTTGTGAGTTAACAATTGTTCCCTTTTTCTCTAGGCGAACATTAATGCACATTAATGGATAACATAAGTATTTGTTTGGCTTTTTGGTCTCACTATTAAGGGACATAAGGAAAACTAAGATAATTATATGTTTAAAATTAATCGTCTCATTGTTTCAACTTTCAACAAATCGTATTGAAGGATTTAGCTTTTATGTACATTACATTACCTTCTATTTTTCCTTCTCTTCACTTTTGAGCATACTTATTTTTTGTATGCAAAATGACCGATTAAATCATGTGCACTTTTTATTTATGAGAAGTTGCATATTATGTTTAATACCAAGGGTTAATAGGATATAATCTCTTTGTTAGTGTTATCGCTAATAATGGCATTGGGGGTTTTATAATGTAACATAAAAATTCGATGTCAATATGGAAAAAATCTACTGAGTTGATGTGTCATCATCTGGTCAAGATTTGCATTTAGATTGTTTGAGAAATCAAGTTATTATATGCTATCTGTCATCTTTTTTATTTTGCATATGAGTGGATTGAAATTAATCTCAGTGTTGTTTTCGGGTTAAGATGTCTTATATTTGACATGTTTAGTGAAACATAATTTGCTAGTTACTTCACCATTTGAATTCGCAATTCGCTCAAAATGACTCAAAAATAGCCTAAAGCCGTCCTTAATTCGCTTTTTTGATTCGCGATTCGCGAGGCGACTTGCGAATCACGTGACACTGGACACGTTTCAACTTTCATCTGCCATTGGTAGCACCTTAGAATGAGCTTGATGTTATGTTAGTTTTTGTTTTGTACCTAAATAAGAATCTTTGAAAAAGAGAGTTTTTGTTTTGTACCTAAATAAGAATCTTTGAAAAAGAGCTTGTTTTGATAGCATCGCTGACTCGATAAGTATAAAATGTAGTAGTTCTGATTATTGCATTTTCCGTTTTCACTAGATATTTCAACGGACGGTAAGTGGTGCTTCATTATCATGTGGGTGGTTCCTCATTCTAGCACGTATGTGGTCTGTTGGGAGAACCTTAAAGAACGCCTTGTCTCATTTTGTCCATCATGCTCCTTGTCATATTATTACGCTCCTCCAGCACCAAAGAAATCTTCATCCCTCTACTTGCTGAAGTTTTGTTGCCTTGATCGAAGAGGGTTGTTATATGGTATTATCTTATCGAAACATCCTTTTCTTTTTTTCAGTGATGTGTGTTTCTCTACTAATATGCTTCCTGTTTCTTGTTTAGATGTTACCCATGTACTCTGTGAGCTTGAGCTCTCTATTGAGAGGGTAAAAGTGACGACAACTCCAGATGGAAAAGTTTTAGACCTCTTTTTTATCACTGATAATCTGTAAGTATTCTTTTGTTTTATGATTATTTGTCTGGTTCATCGACAACCAAATTCCATTTATGATTTTATTTTTAAATTTTCACTCATTGAAGTAGATAATCTTCTTGCTCATTCTTTCTAATCATGTTATCTTTGAAAGGGTGCCGCCAATATTTTTTGTTTTTTGGATGTAAATGACTATTGGTTTTATCATCTTATTATCTGCCAAGTTTTCTTTATGTTGCTCATCTACTTGGCTAGTATTTTTTTGTTGTGATCTGTATTTGATTGAGGTATAAAACAATAAGTTATGACTTGTTATATCCTTAACAACCACAGAATATGTCATACTTTTAAGTTTGTTATTTTTATTTGGAGAAAAGGGCTTTAAAAAGACACCATGCTTATTGATGTGAAGGGAGGACTGCAGGGGCGGACCCAGGATTTTAGGAATGGGGTAGCACAATATTTTAACATATATATTTTAAAGTCCAATTTAACCAATATTTAGTTTTGGCATTACTCAATAGAGTATGAGAAATAATGATGCATATAAAACGCAAAAAAAATAAAATAAAACTCCGCTATCTTATTAGCCGTTACCGTATCTCAAAATAAAGAAAACATCTTAATCTAACAAAATTTTGAATTTCATTGCGTTATCATGTAACCCGCAAATTTGTGAACTTGTTTAATTTGTGTTATAAATTTACAATCATTGTCATCAAGTATTTAGAAATAAATAAACAAAAATTACACATGCACACATACCCGCTAAAAACAAACTTATAGTTATAAAATTACATAAAAGTAGTTAGAATCATAAAAAGATTAATCAATAATCTTTTGAAAATTACAATTTACAAAATTAAATTACAAATTTTACTTGACATTACCATGAGTTGTGAGAAGGATTGATATGTGAGTTAGGGTTCAAATATTAATTATTGTCGATTGGAATGCTGGAGGTCAATTAATTGCAACTAATAATCCGAAAAGTAAGAAATTATATATTAAATTGGCCGAACAAAACATAAAGAATTGCAATTGGCTTAGCGGTAAGCAATGCGGCTTGGGTAAACACTATTGTTCCTAGGTCGCGTGTTCGACTCTTGTTAATAGCAATTTTTTTACATTTTAATGGGGTGCCTGGGCAACCCCAGGCATCAATGTAGGTCCGCCCCTGGGGAGGAGAAACAGTTTTGGATTTTCAGTCTACAAAAAAAGAAAGTTTTAATGACTTAATTACAATGATTGCTGAGTGATGAATGATGGTTGTGACTCGATATGGATTATTTGGATTCATGTTCGTCATTACCATATTGTTGCAAGCATGTCTCATTGTATAAATCTCTTCTGTGTCTAGTTCAAGGCTTAAACCAAACAAATTATGTTGTTGTGTCATAGGAGGCTGGTGTTGTGTTGTTGAACTTGTTAAATGTGATATTGCTGTTTGACTTTATTGTATGATCTGTAAAACAGGGAACTTCTCCACACAAAGGAAAGACAAGAAGAAACTTATGAACAACTACGTTGTGTTTTAGGTGAATCTTGTATTACCTGTGAACTTCAGTTAGCAAATTCACAACACGAATCTCGTCATGGAACCTCATCCGTCTCCCCTATCGTTGCTGAAGAGCTCTTTGCATCTGAGTATTCGAAGAAGGAATGTCATATGCAAGCCCTTAGCCCAGACTTGACTCAATTGAAAAAGGCTGTTGTCAATGTGGATAACTCTTTGAGTCCGAACCAAACACTGCTTCAAATACATTGTGTTGACCACAAAGGTCTTCTTTATGATATAATGAGAACGCTGAAAGATCATGATATTAAGGTATTGGTTTCCTATCTTTTATGTTGTATTAATCACCATTCCACTGCAAGAGCTATAAATTGCTGAAGTGAATAATTAAGACTGCTCTTTTTAAACTCTGTTCTTTACTATTCCTTTTTTTGTCATTTGAGCAGTTCTTATGTGACAGAACAAAACTATTATGGAAGGTATTGTCTTTTAGCCCATTTACTGGTCCAATGATGTCCAAATTACTTCTGATCTTATGAATGTCATATGCCAACTTGGGGTTGTGGCATTCATTGTTGTACCTCTTGGCATTAAGAGTAATGGATTGTCTGCGCCAAAGTGTAGGCATGCCTTTAAAAGTAATGTGGTCTGAACTCTGAAGTGTATGACCTATTGATGATGGGGTTTTGCTCGAGTGAAGCTTAAGGCTGATTATGAATTGACGATCCATCCTGAATAGGTTTCAATGTTGCGCGTTCTTGTCCATGAGCACATTACTTCAAATGGTTTGTCCTTGGGTTGTGAGTCTAACTAGGGTCTTAATCTCCAATGCTATTGCACTATTAATGGTTTACAAAATTGTGGCTATTGCAGCCTAATATCGCACTAAGCTTGAAAACCTTTCCTCTCTAATTCCCTCCTTTCCATTCCCCCCTCCCTCCCCCCTCCCTTTTGGGATGCAAGAGAGGGAAATGTCACCCCTCCATTTCCCTCCCCTCCCCTTTTGGCACCCAAATGAAATAAATGTTATCCCTTTGTTTCGTCCCCTCCCTTTCTTTCCATTTCCTTCCATCTAAATGCAGTGTAAGCTCTATGTTTGTTGGGATGCCCAACGAGTATTTCATTCTCTATTGAATTAAAAAAGGAATAATGATAGCTACCTACTAAACCAACAAACAGAGAAGAAAGAAAATAAAAGATAGTTAGCACCTTCACTTCCGCAACCTTATGAAGTTCATAGGGTGCTAATGAGGGGGATAATTGTAGAGGATTCGAGACTTCATGATAACATCCGGGGATTACCTTGTGTACTTGATATAGTTTGATCTTATATGTAGTTTCATTATGGTGTCAGGACCACTAAGATATATAACCCTTGAATATTGCTAACTTTGCTGATTTATATTAGATGGCATTTTCATTCAATTTTTCAATTTTCTAGAGCCTTTCCATTGTTGTTTAGGAATTTTATCTCCTGGTCATTCCTTATAATACCTAATGTGAGGGTTTGCAAGAAAGGGAAAGGGTATTTCTGCAATATTTGCATCTTGACTCCATTTCAACTTCAACAGATCTTATGTGCAGTTTATATAATCTCTAAACACACCCTTATTCCATTTTGAATCTCATTTCTTTAATAGTTCAACTGCTGGAGGCTGTTGGGGGAAGCATTTAGTTTTGTAATTTCCATAATTTTCTTTCAAGTGCCAGTGTCACTCAAGAAATACTTTATTCGCTCCTCCAATTTGTTGTATCTTCAAGTGCTTTATTTGAACTAGAGACATCATGTGTCCTCCATTGTCTAGTTTCAGGAGAAAAGTGTTTTAATTATGGCTTGAGGTTGCAATGTTGCATCTCTAGACAATGCCATTCCCAAGAGCCATTGATAATGTTGAGGCTATGATCAGTACTAATTTGTAAGTTCTAGTTCAAGATGGCCTCTGTATTCATTGAGATAGCCGGAACACTATGGTGTTGACTGTTGCAGTTTTCTAGGCTACAAAGCAAAGATGTATGCTATTCTAATCCCTGTTTAGGCACCTGTGTGGCTTGTAGCTCTAGCTGTGGTGGGTTAGATGCAAGTTAGGCAACATTACTTATGTATTGCATAAGTGATAAGCAGGTGAAGTCTCATTAGTCTGAAGATGGAAAGACAGGTCAAATATATTTAGTTTCTCTGTTCTGCAATGATGGGCATCGCCCCTCTTTGGCTTGGTAACCTGTGTTGTCAAGCATTGACCTGCTTGTTGCTAGAAGATCATTGCTTGTATGCATTTTGATTTTAGCCTATTTTCCGTTCCGTAATTGGGAAATAATGCATATCATATGAGCTCACTAATTTTTCTCTACCCAGATTTCATATGGTCGAATGTCAGCAGTTACAAAGGGACATCGCGACATAGATTTATTCATCCAACAGAAAGATGGAAAGAAGATTGTGGATCCTGAGCGAGAATACTTATTATGTTCTTGCCTTAAGATGGAAATGCTTCACCCATTGCGTGTACTCATTGCGAATCGTGGGCCTGACACTGAACTATTGGTGGCTAATCCAGTTGAATTATCCGGACGGGGGAGACCTAGAGTTTTTCATGATGTCACTCTTGCTCTTAAAAAGCTTGGCATCTGCATCTTCTCGGTAAGAATAGAAACAATACTTGATATCTTAATTCTTTTACTCCATTGTTAATTTGTTATTGAGTTCGTGTATTGGAATATATACTCGAAACTCAAATGCTAATGAGAATTATGAAGAAAGATGCTCGCAGTTTGAAAATAATCCCAGCAATTTATCTTGTAAAAAATGATATAGATTTTTTGTTAGCACTACCAAAAAGATCCACCTACCAGATATGCTGGTGTCCAACAGCAATGAACAATGATAATCTCTAACTTATTATAGCATATAAAAAATCTGCAGGCTGAGATCGGAAGGTATTCTGCTTCAGATCGGGAATGGGAGGTTTATCGTTTTCTTTTGGATGAGAATTGTGAGCATCAACTGTCGACAAAGGGAGCAAGGAATCAGATTGTTGACAGAGTTAGAAGAATACTGATGGGTTGGTGATGGGGTTGAGGGGAGCTCGTTGCTATCAAATTTTGGTTCTCAAATCCCAACCCTTTGCACCCTGCGCGGTTGTGTTGTGTCGGTTCAAGTGATGAATCAAAATCTTTGGTTTAGACAATCATTCATTTGCAGGCACAAGCTATCTGTGATATAGAAGTAGGTAGTTCATGGTGTGTGATCGGCTGATGGCTTTGCCGATGATACTGATTACTGAGTTGCCTAACGCAGTCATTGGGCATCCAAATTATGTTTCTGAAAGCTGCTAAGGCACTTGGGGCCTAGGGGACTCGGATGACAAGATGTGCAAGGAAATGCTAGTGATTGATCATTGGATCGGTGAAAAGCTACATCGACCCTCATTCCTGTCATTTGCAATCTATGCTGGCCCGTGATGTAATAAACATTGGTTTTGAGTTTATTTATGATAATAATTTTAAGAGTAGAGTCTTGTTTTCATTCGAAGGTTGAAGCTCTTACCTTCAAACATGGTTTTCTGTATATTTAACTGAAAACTGCCTTTTAAGTGGTTAAAAAGATGGCGGTGGAAAATGGAAATCTAAGGGGATTTTGAATTGATTAGGCTTTAAGTTAATTAAAAATTAAAAATAAAGCTTTGTTATTAACGACTATTTACCAAAGTAAGCTATTCGAATATAGTCAAATCCAATTCCGAATAAGAAAAAAATTGGTCGTCACTAATGATAAAATGCATACTTGCATTCAACATAAGAACATTCTAAACCATCGCCTTTCAATGAATTTTTTTTTCACATTTAAACAATCTCATTTTCACTTCAAATTTCCATCAATTCAACTGAAAAATGAAAAAACCATATTTAATTTACATTATAAATCACCGGTGCAAGGAGCTTTGAATGAGCTGGAATGATTCAAAAATCTAGGTTTACTCGGATAATTTGGGTGCGTCAAATCTTTGATTGCTAAAAATAGACCTCATAAAGGGTTAAGCTCAAATGGGAGCAAAAAAAAAGGTAAAACATGATTCTTTGAGATTCATTGCTAAAATTGAAGGACAAAAACTTGTATGCAACGGTTGTGTGCATGCAACCACACATAAATGGGCCAAATAGTCCACAATCTATTTTTTCAAATTTTTATAACAGCCGGTCTTGGCCGAGACCGTCTCATTCTGAGACGAGGCCCAGCCCACCTTTCTCTCTTTGATTCCATCTTCTGGGCATTTTTCAATTCTAATCATAAAAGTATCAGTTTTGACCTTAAAGATATCAATTTTAATTTAATCATACATGTATGAACTACATTAATCATGAAACTGAATACTATAAAATGAGAATTGAATAAATTAACAATGAAATTATTTTGGTTTGAAGGAATGTGGAACAATTATATCTACAATATCTTAGTTTGTTAGTAGAACATGTATGTCTAAATGCTTTGGGTAAACATTGATGTTAATATATGAAGGCTAACTTACTACAATGATTATGTTAGTAGAACATTGATTATGTTTTAACCAACTGTAATGTTGTAAAAAAAGTTTCCCCCTTAAAGTAATCAGTTGATATGTTAAAATACTCAATTCTCCTCTTAACATAATCAGTTGATATGTTAAAATACTCAATTCTACTCTTAACATAACAGTTGATATGTTCAAAATACTCAATTTTATAGGTTGTAACGTTAACTATCCATTCATATTGTATATGTAGTTATAGAAATCATTTGATGTACAAATTATTCGATGTATGTAATTGATGCAAAAATTTGTTGTACAAGTTGTATATGTTTAACAAAGAATGGTATGCAATCAAATTATATGTTTGTTTCTTATTCTAACTTGAATGCAAAACTGAGCAAAGCAAGAGTAAAATTGATATCTTTAAGGTCAAAATTGATACCTTTAAGGTCCAAATTGAAATTTTTTCAGAAAAATGAAAAACACGATTTTGAAGGGAAAGCGCGCGCGTGCACGCCACGCGCCTATCATTGGGCCGGCCCATGTCCCGTCTCATATTGAGGCCGTCTCGGCCAAGTTTTTGTGTTTTTATAATACATTCTTATACCAAATTTAAGACATAAAAGGCCAAATCTAAGACTTAAAAAACCAATTTCAAGCTTTAAGTCGATTTGGTTTTAATTCTTAAATTTGGTATTATAACTTTTTTAAAAAAGAATTTCATAATTATACTAACTATCTATAAAGCCATGCATATACGTTTTAAAATTGAAAATTTAGTACTTCGAACAGGACTTTATACCTTTAAGAAAGCTTTTATATTCTGATATAGTCATACTAAACATTTTAAAAGTTTTGTTAACATCTTCTTTATACAAAAAAAAACTATTATAACTCAAAGTTTTTACATAAAAAACCGATAAAAATATAAATATGGGTTTTTGCAATAATCATAATAAAAAACTATAAAGCATGTATACATATTTTTAAACTGGAATTTTAATACTTGAAATAGGGTTTTTACACATTTGAGAAGGTTTTTTAAGTTCTAAATTAGTCATACTAAACATTTATAAAGTCTTAAACCAAATTTATAAATGGGCTGGACTTTTATAATTAAGTTGCTTATATGGAACGCTCGCACAGAAAGAATTCCTGAAATTGAAGACTTAAATGAAGATTTTTGATGGGTTTTGTTAGGATTAACATTGCGTTTACGATATTTTATGGGCATTGTACAGTTAACTTAATACATGAAGTTTATTCTTGTACTTCTATATAATTAACACATTGTCAATAAGAAATTCTAAGGGAAATAATTTTCTCAACATGGTATTAGGCGAAAATTTATTTTCTTTTTACCTTATTTCAGTAGCTATATTTTGGTTTTATCAAGTAAGAAAATCAAGGGAAACAATTTTCTCAACATGATAAATTAAGGACCAAACTAATTTCTTGGTCCATATTCTTCATATATTCCATTGCTATGTATTATATATTATTCTCTATTTCATTGCTATTGCTTTCCTAGTACTTTTAATATTCACATGGCTAACGGTACTTAACTAAGAAGATCACATTTATATTACAATCATTGTCACTATCATAGATATCATCATCATCATCGACCCGATATCCCACTCGAAAACACCATCATATACATAATATGGATAATTGTTGGGCAAAACATGGTTTGCCAAATTTGTGAAAATTTAAAAGGTCACATGATGGTAGAAATCAAACGGGCTTTAACGATAAGATAACAGCCCCCGTTATATTTTGTTGATATTTCAGGTCTCATTTTTGCTCAATGTCAACGTCTTTATGATCTTCTTGGTACTTCTCAAGTACCAAATTTAATTGTCCATTTAAGCGGTGATCTTTCTGTCTCTTGGCTTATTGATTCCGGTGCTCCTCATAATGTCATTGAAATCTGTTAGAGTATATAGTATATTCTGGGGCTTCAACCACCAGCTTAAACTTTTGGTTGAGTTGGTTCCTTAACATGGTATCAGAAGCCAACGTGACAAATGTAGGAAATAATATGACAAAATATTATTGGTTTGGTTAGAATATTAATTATTTGGTTAGAATATTTGCCATAATATTATTATTTTTGTTAGTATTTTTCCATATATTTAGAGATATTTTGTTATGGTTTATGGAATGTTTTTATGTATAAATAGGAGTGTTTTTCTCCTCATATTAAAATAAGAAAAAAGCAAGTATTCAAAACTCAAACCTTTGTCTTAATCTTTATTCTTGGATTATCAATTTCTACATGGTATCCGAGCCATAAGGTTCGATCTTTACCGCAAAACAAAACACAAAAATACAAAAATGGCCGACCAAACTGAAAATCCAAATACAAACAACCAAATTGTAACTGTCGATCACCTCCTTCAACTCATTCAACAACTCAAAACCCCCCCACCCACTCCACCAGCTCCACCACCACCACCACCGCCACCGCCACCCACTAAATTAAAAGAGGAAGATAAACTAACCTACAATAATTACATCAAATGGTATCGATTGATGTCTCTTAGTCTCGAAGGTCAGGGGCGACTTTCACACATCACCACCCCACCCCCAGCTGCCACCGACCCTACATACTCGCAATGGAAACAACAAGACAGCATAGTACTCTCTTGGCTCATCACTAATATTGGGTCTGATCTTGTTAACCAATTTCTAGACTATACCACCGCTTGGGACTTATGGAAAGGGCTTGAAACCCTCTTAAAAAGTGGTCGGGATGAACTTCAAATTTTTGATTTAAGTACTAAAGCTGCATCCCTCAAACAGAATCACGACTCTTTAGAAGTTTTCTATGGAAATCTTCAAACTTTATGAAGGGCCATTGATCGTCGAATGCCTAATCCGATGAAACATGCGGAAGATATCACAATCTATAATAATATTGTTCAAAAACAGAGACTTTTTCAGTTTCTTGCCGGCATAAATGACACTCTTGACAAAGAGCGTCGGGATATATTAAACTTAGACCCCTTACCTACTCTTGATAAAGCCTTTGCTATTATCCGCCGGGAAATTTCACGGCGTGGTATCATGTCCAGCGCATCATCATCGGAACCGAGTTCTTCAGAAATTGGAAGTGGGCTTATAGTAAGAAACCGATCGAGTTACTCCTCATTCCGGCGAGATCCTACCGACAAAACTCACCTGATTTGTGACCACTGTGGTGGTTCTAGGCACACCAAAGAAGGTTGTTTTAAACTCATTGGGTACCCCGAGTGGTGGGAGGCGTTGAAGCAACGTAAGGCTGCTGCCAAGGACTTGGTTTCTCAACCCGACGGCCAGGCGCAAATTGCCACCACATCACAACCCCTCGTGGATACCCAACAACCAGAGGAGGCAAATGAAGAAAGCACAAAAGGTATGTCGTGGGCATGTGTGGGTCTTACTCACACCCGTTCTAATATAATTTCATCCACTCACCCATCAAATCACCAATCAAATGTCCATCATCAACAAACCCAAAGACCATTTTTTCAGAGACAAAACATCCCAAACAAAACTAATCCCGAATCCATGCTCAAACAAAACAAAGAAAAATCACAAAACAAAAAAACCGAAGTCATACAATCAGCCAGGGGGGTTCGAAGCCCTTCAAAATCGGAGGCAACAAATCGGATGGCCGCCACCAAGTTGCCGGTAAACCGGACCGGCGACTGGGCCAATCCAGTCAGGTTCTATGCGTCTCACATGGAGAATGGAAAACAACAGCTTGAAAATGGGGGGTGGGGAGTTTTAAAACCTGCTATTAATAACTCTATTTGTATAGAGGACAAAAATAAAGATACCCGCACCCCACAAATATGTAATCAAGGGATCAGCAAACCAAGCTTTAAATCCCCACAATTATCTCCTTCTCTTTCAACCCAATTAAGTCCAAGATTCGAATTTGCACCCGTTCAACCCAATCACAAATTTTCAAATTCTTGGATTTTTGATTGCGGGGCAACTAATACTATGACATTTGACTCCCGTGATATTTTATCTAATAATCCATCCACTCATTCCCAAATTAACCTTGCCAATGGAGATTGTGTACGTGTGGATCGTGAAGGCCCCATTGCTCTTTCTCCATCCCTCCACTTAAAAAATTGTCTTGTCGTTCCTTATTTATCCTATAAATTACTTTCTGTTAGCCAACTCACCAAAGAACTTGATTGTACTGTTCTCATAATCGCTAATGGTTGTGTTGTGCAGGATGTCCAGACCAAGAAGATCATTTGCTGTGGTACTGAACGTGACGGTTTATATCACTTGGATGATTCTAGCTTTGCTCTTAGGGGGAGTTCGGTTTCTGAAGAAAATAAATGAAGATGTTTTGTGCAAGTTCGGTCTCGCTTAAACCGAAACCTAACTTGAGGGGGAGTGTAGGAAATAATATGACAAAATATTATTGGTTTGGTTAGAATATTAATTATTTGGTTAGAATATTTGCCATAATATTATTATTTTTGTTAGTATTTTTCCATATATTTAGAGATATTTTGTTATGGTTTATGGAATGTTTTTATGTATAAATAGGAGTGTTTTTCTCCTCATATTAAAATAAGAAAAAAGCAAGTATTCAAAACTCAAACCTTTGTCTTAATCTTTATTCTTGGATTATCAATTTCTACAACAAAAAGTCACGGGTTCGAATCTTAGTCACCCCTCATTTAAGTGGAATATTTAGCACCATCTTATCATTTCACTTGAATTCCTTACACAATTAGGAATTGATTTAAAGGTGAGAGAAAGACTTTTAGCGCATCAAATCTCTACAATTTTTAGCGCATAAACTATCATACACTAAATCACTACAATAATTCTATTTGCCATGGTATTCTAAAAGATGATATTTGTTATTTTCTAACATTTTTATTAGTATGTATGATGTTATTATTATTTATATATATGATTCAATCAAATATATCAAATTTTAGGTTAGGTATATAAAAAAGCTATAATAAATTACATAAATACTTTATCTAATTTAGCTTCAATTAGAAATAAAGTCTAAATTAGGTAAATATTGTCATGTAAATCAACTATCATACAATAAATGACTAAAATAATTCTATTTGTCATGGCATCCTAAAAGTTAACATTTGTCATTTTCCAACATTTTTATTAGTATGTATGATATGATATGTATGATCCAATCAAATATATTAAATTTAGGTTAGATATATAGAAATGCTATAATAAATTACATAAATACTTTATCTAATTTAGCTCCAAGTAGAAATAAATTCTATATTAGGTAAGTATGGTCATGTAAATCAGCTATCATACACTAAATGACTAAAATAATTCTATTTGTCATGTCATCCCAAAAGATAACATTTGTCGTTTTCCAACATTTTTATTAGTATGTGTGATATGATATGTATGATCCAATCAAACATATTAAATTTAGGTTAGGTATATAAAAATGCTATAATAAATTATATAAATACCATATCTAATTTAGCTCCAATTAGAAATAAATTCTAAATTAGATAAGTATTGTCATGTAAATCAACTATCATAGTCATACACTAAATGACTAAAATAATTCTATTTGTCATCGCATCCTAAAAGGACATTTATCATTTTTCAACATTTTTGTTAGTTGTATGATATGATATGATGTTATTATTATTTCTATGGATGACCCAATCAAATATATCAAATTTTAGGTTAGGTATATAGAAAAGCTATAATAAGTTACATAAATACTTTATCTAATTTAGCTCTGTTTAGAAATAAAGTCTAAATTAGGTAAATATTGTCATATAAATCAACTATCATACACTAAATGACTAAAATAATTCTATTTGTCATGGCTTCCTAAAAGATAATATTTGTCATTTTCCAATATTTTTATTAGTATGTACTCCCTCAGTTCTTTTTTGATGTTTCACTCTGGGTTTTTCACAAATATTAAGAAAGATGAAATATTTGGTGTTAGTGAGTATTATTTTAATTATATAGTACTGAGAAGTAATGATTGTATTAGAATTATGAGAGAAAAAATAATTAAATAGTAGTGTGAAGTAATGATTGTATTGAAAGTATGAGAGAGAAAACAATTAAATAGTAGTGTGAAGTGAGGAAAGTGGGGTTTTAAGGAGTAAAAGTAGGATGAAAACTTTCCAAAAATAGAAAGTATTCTAAAGTGGAAGAACTTTTGAAATTACCCGTTATAGTAAGGTGGAAGAACTTAAAAGAACGGAGGGAGTTTAATATGTATGATCCAATCTAATATATCAAATTTTAGATTAGTTAGGTGTATAGAAATGCTATAATAAATTACATAAATACTTTATCTAATTTAGCTCTAATTAGAAATAAATTCTAAATTAGGTAAATATTGTCATGTAAACCAACTCTCTATAAAGAATACTAATGAAGAAACGAGACTGACACATGTCAGTCTCTGCTTCAACGTTTTCCAGCCCATTTACTCTGCATGGCAGCTGATTATTTGGTAAAATAAATAAATTCGGAAAATATTTGAATTTATTTAAGTGTGCAAAATAAAAAATTGGACAGCTTTCATTATTCTTTAATAAGATTTCTATAATATTTCCAAACTGAAATGTACTAGAATGTTAATCAGTATTATTTTTACATATGATTTTCAATATTATTTTCAAAATAATATTTAATATACAAGATTATTTTCTAAATTTGTTAACAGCTGTATAAAAATATTGTTCTTAAATTTATAGAACGGTGTAAATTATTGATTTTATTTACCAGCCATGAGATAATTACAATAACATTATTTTTGTGGGAAAGCATATAATATAAACTTTTTGTAACATTGTCTATGGAAACATATATTTACAATATTGTAGAATAATTATATCTTCATAAGAGAATAATATCTTGATATAACAAAATTATTTTTCAAGATTATTTACCAGCTATAGAATAATTATATCTTCATAATTATACTGACGTGCAAATACATATCATTGCTATTTATCTACTTCATATAATAGTTTTATTATTAAATGGGTAATTTAACCTATAAATAAATATTTATAAAAAAATTGTACGAATGGTTATATTTTTCAAGATTTTTAAATGAGACAAAATTTGTAATATTTTTGACTCTTTTTAAAAACAATTCAAAAAATTATTCAATTATTCAAAAAATTATTAAACTTCATCATAAAAAATAATTTATTTGAATTTATTAAAATATTAAATTAAATTTAATCATGAAAATATAATTAAAAAAAGTAAATATAAGATGTCACTTGACTATATTTTAGGTAAATAAGGTCAAAGAGTGACGTATTCCTATTTGCTTATTAAAGATTTCCCTAAATACATGTGATCATGTCATTGCTACCTGCTTATTTCCTATTCCTATTTGCTTAAAAAATATATAGTTTTATTTAATAAATGGGTAATTTCATCTATAGATAAATTTATTTAAAATAAAATTATACGAACGGTAATATTTTTTCAAGATCTTTAAAATGAGACCAAATTTAAAATTTTTTTGAGACCAAATATAGTCAAAAAATCATTCAATTATTCAAAAAAACATTAAGCTTCATCAAAAAAGAATAAATTCTTATTGATTTAATTAAACTTTAATGTAAATTTATTCATAAAAATATAGTTATAAAGATATAAATATAAGATTTCACTTGACTATATTTTACCTAAAAGATGTCAAAAGATATTGGCCTTTGAACAAACAATCGACATAGATAAAGTGACATAGTCAGAAAACTGGGATATATGTATAATATTTAAAATATTAACAAATTACTTTCTTTATAATCTTTAAATTAAATAATCTATAAAACAAATATAATACAAGCATAAAATTAACTCAAAAATTCTTTTAAAAAATTTTCATGCATGGCACGGGAATCTATATAGTCATACACAAAATGACTAAAATAATTCTATTTGTCATGGCATCCTAAAAGATGACATTTGTCATTTTCCAACACATTTATAGCTTTATTGTCATGGCATCCTAAAAGATGACATTTGTCATTTTCCAACACATTTATAGCTTTACTAGGATAGAAACCCGTGCAATGCACGGATTTTTAAATACGTTGATATTTTAGTGAAATTTTATACGAACGAAAATATTAAATGAAGGTGCGTAATAAATTATTTACATACATACAGTATAATTAAAAAAAGAATTAAATATAAAAAACACAAAATAGGTTGTTAATAAAAAGTTTATAAGTTTTGAAACACCTCTTTATATACTAATTCTCAGTACGATACGATAACATATTTCACCTCTTGTTTGAAACACCTCTTCTTAATCCAAGACTAATGATATGGTTAATTTATTAATTACCAATTTCCGTGTAATGAGTTTTTGAAATATGTGTTAAGGTGTTGTTATTGCATACCACTTCAATTCTTCACTTTGGCATACTGCAATATCATAATTACTCTTTCATTCACAATTTCTATGTGCTTGATGTGTTCATAAGCCCTTTCAGCAAATTGATCCCAAAGTCTTACACCTAATTTAATTCCTCTAATTTGGTAAAAATAATAAAAACTAAGTCAAATAATAAATATGTTGAATATATTATTCACCAATACTGAAGTTTGAGAAAAGAGAAATAATATGAGCAAATAATTAAGTTGGTCAAATGATGTAGTTATATTGTAGTTCATGTCATTGTATTGAAAGACAATTTCTATTTTTGTTAACTTATAAAATTGACTGAATTGAAATTCATTCAATTAATATTCCTACCATTAATACAAATCATAATTATTTATTTTCGTAAAATAATAAAATTGTCTGAATTGAAAATCCTGCAATTATTACTCCTGCTATTATTATGAAACCAACATTTTATTTTGTAAAAGAATAAAATTGACTGAATTGAAAATCCTGCAATTAATATTCCTGCAATTAATATTTATGCCATCAATATAAATCCAAATTTTTATATTTGTAAAGAATAAACTTGACTGAATTGAAATTCCTGCAATTATTTCTGCCATTAATATGAATGCAACATTTTATTTCCGTAAATGATTAAAATTGACTGAATTGAAAATCATGCTATTAATATCCCTGCCATAAATATTCTGATAATGATGGCCAATAAAAAAATTACACATGGCACTCTTTTATTCAATCTGATAATGCTGGTCATTGTAGTAAAAGTCAATATTTATTTTTGTAAAGAATAAAATTGTTAGAATTGAAATTTATGCAATTATTATTCTTGCTATGCTATTTTGAAACTAGCGTTTTGTATTTGTAATAGAATTGAATTGAATTTCTTGCCATTTATATTTATGTCTTTTATTCCTACATTTATTAAAATAAAATTGTATTGAAATTCATGCAATGCTTGCCATTAATATGAAGCAAACCGTATTTAAATATCCCTGGCCAATTATTCTTGCAATTTATATGAATCAAACTTTTTTTTTGAAAAAGATAAAAAATCACTGAATTGTAAATCATTTAATTAATACTCCTGCCATAAACACTCTTATAATGCTGACCAATAAAATAATTACAAATGGCACTCTCATATTCAGTCTAATTTTCTATACTATACATCAAAATTAATATAGTGTATGATGATTTATCATGACATCCTAAAAGATGACATTTGTCATTTTCCAACACTTTTATAGTTTTATACTAGTACAAAAACCTGTGCAACGCACAGATATTTAGATATTGCATGTAAAAAAAGCATTATCTTTAGTTTTTTATTTAAATTTAACTATAAAAATTCGAGAGTAATTCATAACTAATAAACATAGAATTAATTTTTTAAAAATATACCTAAAATAATAAAGATACATAATGTTGTAATTACACCATTTTCGAAAACTTTACTAAAACAACTTGTTATAGGGACTTAATTGTCACCAATCATTTTTAATATGGGTATAACTATTTTTGTTTAATTTTATGTAGATTCTAGAATTCTAGTTGTAAAGCTATTACCACATAAGCACAACACCTATAATACTTTATCATTTGGCAAGAGTGCTATAAACATAACATTTGTCATTTAACAACTCTTTTATATAATTGTATGATTGTCTGATGATTACTATGTATGATGATTATTTCTATGTATGATGATTCAATCAAATATATCAAACTTTAGGTTAGGTATATAAAAATGCTATAATAAATTACATAAATACTTCATCTAATTTAGCTCCAATTAAAAATAAATTCTCAATTAGATAAATATTGTCATGTAAATTAATTATCATACACTAAAATAATTCTATTTGTCATGGCATCCTTAAAGATGACGTTTGTCATTTTTCAACATTTTTATTAGTATGTATGATATGATATGATGATATAATGATTCTAGAGTGTAAATGTTGTTTCCTTTTTTGCTTTTGTATATTTCAAGCTAATTGTAATAAGTGTATTTACAATTGCAATTTGTTTCAAAATGAGTATATTAAGTATGATAATAAATGTTTTAATTTATTTATTTAGACTATTTAGCTTAATTTATATTTATTTTACATTATCATCGTCTTAGAAACTTTTGCCGTAATTTTTCATGGAACCTTGATCATGTCAAGAAAAACAAAGTAAACTAGTTTACAACTTCGTGCAATACACAATTATTTTAATCTTTTATTTATAAATAGAGTTAACTGAAAAGGTTTGTAATTATAAAAAGGATATCTAATATACTTCCTCCGTTCCATAATACTCGCTACATTTTCCATTTTGGAAAATTTCATATTACTTGCTATATTTTCTTTTTTAGTAAAAAACCAATCATTTAAAGTTATACCTACTCCTATTTTTATCCTACTCTATATCTAATTACTCTTATTTTTCTTTTTTATTTTTCAACAAATAATATTAAAAAATTCCAAAAGAGCAACTTTCCACCTACTGGTCATCATTGCACAGTAACTTCTTAATTTTTGTGCCCATGCAATGGTAGCAAGTAAATCAGAACGGGGGAAGTATTATAATTTGCATGGTAATTCATGTACAAAAAGTACACATAAATGTTTGATGGGAAGAGGAAGACAATTATTAATTAGACTTTTTAGATTCCTTCAGCTTTCCAACACGCGCACTCTTTATTTGATTTCAGAATCAATTTATTTATTTTTTATATAGGATCAATTACTAACTACAGCCTTAAAGTTTAGTCATTTTAGAATAAACAGCCTTGAAGTTTTTTTAATTTTACAAACTACAGCCTTCAAATTACCAAATACGACATCGATATAGTCATTTTACCGGATGACCTGCTAATTGACCGTTGACCAAGGTAAATGACCTTTGACTTTTAATTAAATTCATTAATTTAACCTAATCACCCAATTACCCCTAATTAAACCCTTCTTTCCCAACCTTTCTCTCTACCATTCCCAATCACCACCATTTCCCGCCCCAACACCACCACCACCACTATTAAAATCCCTCCTCTACTAAAACCTCATCAAAAGCCCTTTCTTTCTTCTTTTACTAACAACCTCTCTTCATATATGTGAATTTGTGAACACTTTAGGTATGTTGACTCACTGTAAATTTGTGAACACTCTTAGATCCGCTGACTCACCATATTCCGCACTAGGGGTGTTCAAAATCGGATACCGGGTCGACCCGATTTCGGAAATCCGGGTACCCGCATTTTCGGATACCAAAAAAAGTGTTCCGTTTCCGACTTGGTTTAAACCGGGTCGAAAACCGGATACCCAGTTTTGTTCTTTTTCTAAAACATGTGATTTTTTTCCTTATTTCTTTTAACATTTGTTTAATATATAATTCAAATAATACATCTCTAGAAATACTTAACTTTTAACATTTTTTTCCTTAACTTACTTAGTCATAAAATATTAAAATGCATGGGGTAGAAAAGTCCAACGGATCGCGAGAGTTTATAGTTTATAAGTTTTACAACCATTAGTTTATAAGTTTTGAATTATATATTAAACAAATGTTAAAAGAGATAAGGAAAAAAATCACATGTTTTAGAAAAAGAACAAAACTGGGTATCCGGTTTCCGACCCGGTTTAAACCGGGTCGAAAACGAAACACTTTTTTTGGTATCCGAAAATGCGGGTACCCGAATTTCCAGAACCGGGTCGACCCGGTATCCGGTTTTGAACACCCCTACTTAAACATATCAATTAAAGTAAAAATTTCAATAACAACATACAATTCATTACTTATCACTGTTAATTATTACCAGACATGCATCAATTATGACCTTATCTTGTTTTTGTTATGATGTTAACTATATCAATTATAAACAAAATAAATAAACTACATAATAACATACAATTCATTACTTATCACTGTCAATTATTACCAAACATTCATCAATTATGACCTTATCTTGTTTCTGTTATGATGTTAACTATATCAATTATAAACAAAATAAATGAACTACATAACAACATACAATTCAATACTTATCACTGTCAATTATATTAGGTAGAAATTGATCACTTTAACGTTCAAATTGATCACTTATAGGTTCAAATTGAAATTTTTACTTTAATTGTATATTTAAGTATCACTTTACGTTGAAATTGATATCTTTAAGGTCAAAATTGATACCTTTAATAGTAAAATTGAAAAATGCCCAGAGAAATGGAAAAGGCTGATGGGCTCCATATTGGGCCGTGTCTTATTCTAAGACGGTCTTACCCAAGATCTGCTGATAATTTAAAGTGAAAAATCATAAATTAAGTCACAAAAACTTGGACGAGACTGTCCTATTCTAAGACGACATCTGGGCCGGCCCATTGTTAGGCTCGTGTACTACACGCGTGCGCTTTACCCTCTAGATTTTCGTATTTTGGTTTTTTTCATTTTCTGGGCATTTTTCAATTGGACCTTAAAGGTATTAATTTTGACCTTAAAGCTATCAATTTCAACCTAAAGTAGTACTTCATCATCATCATCATACCCAGTGTATCCCGCTCAAAGAAAACTATGATCAGGGTCTGGGGAGGGAGGAACGATGGCATGCTCATACCCATAAGGAGAGTGCGATCAAAGAGTCCCCCGGCTCGAGAACGATCTTCTAGCAAGAGGAACCTACAGTTGGCAAATAGAATAGAAGCACACACACAAAAACAAAGATAAGATCAAAGAAAGCGTAAAAGCACAAAAGGCAAAGGATAAAGACGAACGAGGGGGTAAAGGGACAGGTTTACTAATCTAGGACTTGGATAAGGCGCCGCCAACTGGCCATATCCCTGGTCAGGTCCTTGGAGAGGTGAAGTTCATGCATATCACTTTTGATTTGTTCCTCCCACGTTCTCTTAGGTCGTCCTCGACTTCTCTTACCCTCCACTATGATGCATTCGATCCTTCTTGCTGGGGCGTCATGTGTCTTTCTCTGCACATGCCCAAACCATCTCAACCTGTTCTCCCGCATCTTTGCGGAGATAGGTGCAACCCTTAACGTCTCCCTGAACTCCTGGTTTCTTATCCTATCCAACATAGTCTTACCACACATCCACCTCAACATACGCATCTCCGTTACTTCCATCCTCTATTCGAAAACATTTCAATTAAAGTAAAATGTTATTAATTGTGATTAATTGAACCTAAAGTAGTACTTAAACTAATCAATTTCAATTAAACATTTCAATTTGAACCTATAAGTGATTAATTGTGGCGTTAAACTAATCAATTTCTACCTACATATGGTTCTGTTTCACAATTTGAGAACGAAGTTAATAAAATGTTATTATTTTATCATTTTATGGATGAATTTTAAACAAAAATGAATGGTCAATAATAGTGTTAAAGACATTGTACAATACAAGTACTTTTATTCAATGCAACATGATGGTTATAATGGAACATAATAAGAGTACTAGTGAGATTGTTTCATACAAGGAGAGCTGATTTTCAACAAGTCTTGTATGAGACAGTCATAAAAAAGTCCAGACAATATGGCTTTAATTTTATGAATTTTGATCTTATCAGTATCAGTTTACATATTAAAAGCATAAATATCAGAAACTAAAAAAAAAGTAAAAAAATTCAATGCAAAAAACACAATGTAACTGTAAGTTTTAAACTTAACAGTGTCAATTATTACCAAACATGCATCATTTATGACCTTATCTTGTTTCCGTTATGATGTTAACTATATCAATTATAAACAAAATAAATGAACTACATAACAACATATAATTCAATATTTATCACTGTCAATTATCATCTAACATGTATCAATTATGACCTTATCTTGTTTCTGTTATGATGTTAACTATATCAATTATAAACAAAATAGATGAACTACATAACAACATATAATTCAATACTTATCACTGTCAATTATATTAGGTAGAAATTGATCACTTTAACGTCAAAATTGATCACTTATAGGTTCAAATTGAAATTTTTACTTTAATTGATATGTTTAAGTCCTACTTTACGTTGAAATTGATATCTTTAAGGTCAAAATTAATACCTATACGATTAAAATTGAAAAATGCCCAGAACAAGAAAAAAAAAAGAAAAAGCATATAAGGCGCGCAAATTAAACTAACCCACTTTTATCTCAATTTGAGACGATCTCGTCCAAGATCAGCTGAAATAAGTTGGTTATGTGAGTCTATCTCATATAAAATTTGCGGGTAAGTAATTAGTTCTTAATGGCCCACTTACAAATAAAAAGGGCCCACTTGTTGAATCAAGAAGCCCAATAATTCTTTCTAATTTACCATCATTAAAGCAATTTGCGTTTCAAACCAAAAATAACTTCCACGTATTCATTTTTTCCGTCCTCGTGTCAACTACTTCTCTCTCTTCTTCTCTCATCAAACATCAATGTCTGTCACTGTTTTGCATAATCCACTTTCCAGAAATAAGTATAACTTCCACTTTTCCTTCTCTGTTACGCCAAAACCATCCCTTTGAATTAGTAGAACTTCAATTGATATTCATTCGTTTGTTTCCAGATTTTCATCTATTCAATTTTTCTTTATCGGAGAAGTTCACCTAATGATAATTTGAGCAAATTGCTTTTCAATGGTGTAAATAATGATTTCATTATCGGAGAAATTGATTCTGTTTTTAGATCGCATTTCAATAGTGTAAGTGATTCACGGATGCTATTATTACCAGAAAAATGCAGCAAATTTCGGCGACTCGAAGGCGCGCTTATCTCAGCGCTCTCTCCCAAGAAATCCAGAAAAAGCTTCATCGAGTGAGCTTCTTTATTTTTGACAGATATATATATATTTTGTTTTTTGGTTAATTATACTTATTACAGAAACTTGACTACAAAGTAAATTAGCTGTTGATTGAGATTTAATTCTTCTCCCAGTAGTGCATATTGATTTGTGGCATCTGATAAGTTTCTTTTATAATTTGAGAAATTTGTTGCCTTATCTTCAAGTAATTTGGCAGTTCTTTTGATTCTTGGTTTTGTTGATGGCATCTTGTATGGATGAATTGTTGCATGTGATGTTTGTGACTAGTTTGTAGTTACTTTGGTTGTGGGCCTAGTGGTAGTTTTTGGGGGAAACCTGGATTAATAACAGAGATCGATAACAAGATATGTGAATAGTAAACTGCTAAAATAAAGCAGCTAACGCTTAATGCCTATGAGATTTAGCGTTTTCTCTGTTCACATGTCTTATTCTCAGATTGCAAATGGTCATGTGTAATTAGGTCGGATTTGGTAAATATTCGATTTAAAATAAGTCAAATATGTATGTATATAATGTTGTTGTTTGATGCAGGCAGAAACAAATCCTGCACAGCGGCGAAATTTATTGCAGGAGTTATTTGCTGATATAGCTTTGGAAGTTGATGATCGTGCCAAAGGTTTATATCTTGTATCTTAACAGTATTTATGCCTCAGTTTTAAAAAGAAATGATGTGCTAGTGTAGCATAGTGAATCATAATGCTGAACTTGACGGTGTAGGAAAGCGAGAAAGTGGATTGTTTTTAAGAAAATGATAGATATTTAGTAATAAATGAAGATGAAAGGGGAGGCAAACACCTCACTCAAGGATCAATAAATTAAGGTTTAAGTGTGTGTTTGTATTGCGTCAAGTATAAGAACCAAATAATGCAATGTAATAATGAATGAAGTAAATAATCAAGACAAAGATTTTAAGGTGGTTCATCAAATATGGGCTACATCCACCATCTAGCCTAGGATTAATATTAACATGTGTTTAAAGGAGAAATACAAAACTTAAAGGAATTACAATGGAGTTAAGTGCGGGAAGAGAGGAGCTAAAATGGGAGTAATTTGCATGAGCAAGAGAGTAGCTTAATTATGTGAGACTTTGGTGCACCTTCTAAGGTCCTAAGACTAGGGTATATATAACAAATAATGGGGTTTAAAGTACTACAAAGAGGCAGCAACAATTGGACTCAGCAGCAGCCTTCAAACAGGCGTGACATAGCCCAGCTGTGAGCTGCTCGACCCAGGCGCTCGGGCGAGCAGGCTGTCGAGCACGAAGTCAGCAGGTCCTGTCTCCTTTGTCTCCTCTTCTATGCTATGCCACGGTCTCCAAAGCCCATTGCCTTAATCCTAGGACTGAAAAACTTCCATTCTTGGCCTTCACATGGGAAGATTTGCACCCATACAATCTTACACCTTGGATTCCCAACAAACCAAATCACAAACATGTGATATGTATTGTCCTCTTCTTACCTTTACTAATTATGATGATTAATTAGCTTAATCATCTTTTTGATTACTTGGTGAACATAAGTCACCCATAATCATAACAGAAGAGAGGATAAAATTGTGTGGACAGAGTCAGAATGTGTGGACAGAGTCAGAATGTGTGGATGAGATCAGAACAAAGTGGTAGACCATTGTCAAAAAGTAGAAATGATGCAAGATGAGAGGGACAACCAAAATGGAAAATAACTCTAAATGAGAGTGATGGTTGGAGTAATTGGATGGCTTGAAGGCCATAAGTTTGACTTATAATGCAAAATCGTTGGAAGTGGAAGTTACTGAAATCTTTTTTTAGGATATGAGGATCAATTTAAATTGTTGGCTTTCAAAATGGAAAATAATCCTAAATGAGAGGAATGGATGGAGTAATTAGACGGCTTGAAGGCCATAAGTTTGTAACTTACAGTGCAAAATCATTTGGAGTGGAAGTTCCTGAAATCTATTTTTAGGATATGAGAATTGAGAATCAATTTGAATTTTTGGCTCTTATAAAATTGGGCCTTGTTATTGATAGTGTCCAAAGCTCCAATCCACAAATGTAAATGACCTTTTAGTTAATTGTGATTAAATGTTCCATCAATGTGCCCAAGAGGTTTGGTCGTCATGCTCGTTGTATTAACCATGGTGAACTATCCAATAGTTAAATATGATTCGTTAGTTTTGTTTTTATGTGAAAAGTTAGTTGCGCGAAGGAACAGTTAGATATTAGAATCAAGTTCAGAATACAAATAAAGATTATGTAAACAGAATGAAGGAATGTTGATTGGGAAATTTTTGCTTAGCTAGAACTCTTGAAGGTTAAGAAGCATTCTTATGCTAACATATCGATAAATATATCTATCTTTTGTTCTCTGAAATACTCTTGTCTGATTTGAAATCTGAACTAAGCAAGTTTATTACATACAATTTAGCGTTATGCATGGTAGATTGGTAGCTCTCTGTCATTATGTTTGTCTTTATGTTTGTAATTTGTAGATTACGGGATGTGCCTTTCATTTTTGGGTGTAAATTCTTGGTTTGGAAGGCCATTTTTCAAGTGAGCTAGAAATCCTTTTTTTATCATCAAGATATCCCTTTTCCATGTGTATGCAATGACTCGATATTTGGATTTACGAAAGGGTAAAAATAGTAATTTCCATATTAGGGGTAACTTGGAGAGGAAGTTACTAGTTTATTATAAATAAGGAGAATCAGAGACCCATAATCATCAAGAGATCAGTAAGCAAATTGTTGGTGAGTTTATACTCATTTTTAGGAGACCTCAAGCTTCTCGAAGTGCTCGATTTATCTTTCTTTTACCATTTCTAGTGATGTAATCTTTCTTTGTTCATCAATATTATAATATCATTTTGCTTTTGTCCTTTTAATATTTCATTCCCAAATTTACTGTTTAATTCTAGTAGCCAAGTCGTAGCAGTGTACTCATGCTCATTTTTTGACCTTGACTCTTCCATGCATCACCATTATGTATTTGTGTCCTATATGTAGTCAGATCCTGAAAGGTGTTAATCCTGGATTTTTTTTGTCATCGACGCTCCAAGGTCTCATGAAGATGACTAGCTTCTAGTAGGGATGGCGAGGGGTCAGACTCGGATCCGGATTGTGCCTACTCTGTTTGCTCCAAATATAAGTCGGACTTTTTTTCACCTCCACTTCCTACTCGGACTTGGATTTACGTAGCCAAGTTTTCTCCAACTTAGATTTTCCGACCTTTGTCGGATTATGATTTCTTTTTTAGAACGATTTAATTTTTTTACATTACGTAGATTCATGATAATAATGTCTTTGGGATAGGCTATAATTTTTCCAAATTGTACTTAACAAAAAAATATAGTTCAGCCAATTCAACTTAGCAACTCAATATTCTACGATTTGCCTAGATTTTACTTAATAACAAAAAGCAAACTTATAACAATAATGTCTTTTGAATAGGCACAACATAGATTAAACAATGTTAAAGTCTTGGGGAAAATCCTTCAATTATGGGATTCAATAACACTACCATAATTAAAAAGCTTAAGTTGTCATTCCTACCTTGTGGGGATTGTGTTTTTGGAGTCACATTGGGTTCCAAACATAGTTACATGGAACGTGGAGCGTAGCACGTTCCGCGATCCGGGAACATTCATACCCAATCACCACGAAACGCGATCCAAATTGCTCAAGGTAACGTACCGGTGTATAAAACCTTTTTTGTGGCCTTCATTTACAAATTAAACAAAAAAGGGGAGGAAATTTGAGATGAAACCTAAAAACTTAAAAAAATCCACTTAAAAAAATTTTCTAAAGCAAAAAAATTATTTCAATATAATTTTTTTTTCAAAAATATTTTTTATACATAATGTATCTCGTACCTGATTGTCCCCGAGTCAATCTAGGTTGTGTTACTTGTTTTTGTTCCCGTTTAACGTTCCAAATTGAATGTCGTTTCAGGTAAAAATGGTTCCAAATGACCCAGGTTACCTCTTTCAAGTTCAGGGGGAGAGAATTTTTGGGGAACCTCAGACTTTCCCTCTTGGTGTACTATGGTTGCAACTTGCTAATTTCTGTCTGCATAAGAATGGAGGCTTATTTTGTTTGTTGAACTTCTCCTCCCTGTATTTGGGACATCGTGTACTTCTATGTGTTTGTGCGTTTGATTTTTTTTGTTACGAATATTTTCTTGTGCTTTCAATGGGCTTCTCTCCTTGTGTGTAAACCTTCCTGTAAGATTTTGTTACAAATATTTTTTTATCAACATATTTGGCTGAAAAATTATATCGTCAGTGTTGTTCATGTGTTATCAGAAATTTACTGCATATTTGTTGTTTTTGATCAGCTACATGTCAATGTTCATATTTGTCTTTTCCTTTAGAGTAGCAACTTATGAAATGACTATTCGACCAAATTTTTTTCTTGACTTTGCGGTCTGTATGTATTGAAGAACTTCTTTATTGTCAAATATCACCCTATGGTCTATATAATGTTACACCCTTCTTGTGTAACTCTTGTAATTTGTATATGCTGCCTCTGCCTTCTAGTTGGCTATCTTGTTTACCTAGTCTTATAATCTAATTTCTGACTGAAAACAGATATAATTCTCAGCAGGGGTTCGGATGCCATAGCTCCTGTGGATGAGGGCTTTGAAGATCAGCTGTGCTTCTATGATGTGCTTTCTGTCCATTTTGTCCAGGTTCCAGAAGATGGGCAACCTATTCTTGATCTGATTGTGAAGCTGTGGAGCCAATCATTTGCCTCTCATATATTTGTCCTACTGTTCCACAAATGGGTATGTTAATTTCCATGAAGTCTTGTGGGCTTACGTTACAATTTTTGTAATACTATCTATAAAGAGAAAGATGTCCCATCATTATGGCATGCATAACTTTTTCTGTACATTTTGGGCTATAATTTTTTGGGCTATTTTGGGTGGATTACGGTTATAAAAAGCAAATTAGCGCCAGCATTATCTAATTAAACCCATTTTACACTCTAGCCAAACCTAGCAAACACATGATAAGGAATAACCAATAAGAAAGTTTGTAATTTTGTATCATTCCAAATAAATTATCTGCTCTCACTCTCTAATTTTTACACTTGTTTAGATCGAGGGAATTTGAGGGAAAGGAAGGGGAGGAATTTGGATTGATATTTTTTTCTTTGTTTGGATATCAATCACACTTAATACTTTACTTTGGGCCATTCAGATCATGGTTATATTTTTCCCCTTGTTACCCTTGTGGCGATTGGTGGATATATGGGGTTTAGGAATTGGGATGAATGAATACAGACAATATGATAGAATAGTCCTTTGAGCTGTTTGGTGAGGATATACATGAAATACTTGGAGAACATTTCCTAGAAAATGAGGACTAAGCTATATTCTTTTGCATTCAATTTGGTTCTGATCTAAAATACAGTAGCATCAAAATAAACCTTTTCACAACAGTGTTGAATGGGGATAGTTGAAGTGAAAAACAGTGCAATTAGTAATGCCCATTTTTAAACCATCTTTATTTCCAGCTCTGTTTTGCGTTGAGTTTTTTGTCAGGGCATCAAATGTGCTTGTCTCATTTTACCTTTAAGGCTTTAAATCATAAACTAGTCTTATGATAATTTACTGTGCAAGTTAAGTTTGGTATTTTGCAAGTCAGGTTTGATATTTTTGGAGTACTTCATAATCAATGTGGGTTGCTCACAGTCTGCTCTCATTTCATTGACAGGAAGATTGATTAATGTGATTATAGGAATTGGTTTTCCCTTGCTTAAGCCTTTGCCCTTTTATATATAAGAAAGAATTTGTTTCTAATAACATTTAAAGTAGACTTCATTTTTGTTGATTAGAACCTAATACTCTGTTTTCACAACTGCTGATGAATATTGTTTTGCTGACAGCTATTTGAAGTTGAAATTGAAGACTCTGAGAAGCTTCTTCGTTATTCATCTGCTCTTGTTCAGGGTTCTGCAAATGTTTTTTGGTATGACATCTAATGTAATTGGCATGCATCTATACATCGTTTGCTTTTATGATTTGACTGCTGGTTTTTGGTTCTTTTACACTTTCTCTCTATGAATCTAATCTTTTGGGATTAATGCTCAAGCATTATTGTTGTGGTGGTGTTGGTGTGATGTTTGATACTGGTATTATTTTCCAAGTATTACAGATTCTTGATCATAAGCTTAAGTGATTCTCCTTTGCTCTAAATACTTTTCTCATCTCACTTTTCAATGTGAAATTTCCAAGGGGTGGAAATTTATGAATTTGCTTTCCTTACTTATGAGGGCATATTTTTTTCTAGGATCGATATCCAGACGAACACAAGACGTTTCCAGTCTCTCTTTCGTGTACGTATCTTGCACAATTGAATAGATGTCTGTATCATTATTTCTTAGGCTTCTGGCCTTTATTGCACAAACTGATTTCTGATTTCATGCAACATCCAGTATCTTCTCGAGGATATCACCTTGGACCGGTCACGGCTAACTAAGCTTGGTCTGCAGGTCAGATCATGAGTCTTGAAGTCGTGTTTTGACATATTTCTACTAATTCTTTGGATACAACATTTGTTAGCATCTCAGGAATTTAATTTCCCATTTTCTCAGGCTCAGAGAGATCTGTTCCTTCTTCTGTCCAGGACTATTTTCTTTTATAATGCAGGTGAGTAATTTAGTTGAAGTTCTGTTGCTCACTGATGCACATCAATTTTGCGATTAACACTCGGTATTACCTTCATGTAGTTGAGAAGCTTGGTGACTTTCTGAACAGTTTTCCTCCTTTTCCAAATTCTTTCCTGGTTGGTGGTCCAGCCGACATGTTTGTGATTGAGCTCACAGATCAGGTAACAACTAGTCTGGTTGGCCAACATTTATAGCATCTTGAAACTCCATTGAATCATATTGTCACTTATTTTCATGTACAGCTTCAGAAGTTGAAGGTGGAACCTGTTTTGCTGCATTACTTATCACAAATTAAAGTTCTCCAAGGTGATATTAGCTCAATGAGATCTCTGCGCTCATGTTCTATGCCTGTCTTTTGTGTTCAGTTCAAGTTTCATAGCTTTGGTAAGCCTGACAGAAGTTATTGTCCTAGGTTTGGAGCTCAGGATGACTACTAGTACACGGCTGAAGACTTGCTTGTACAGCTTTACTTCTCCAGGAGGTCCAATGTATCCTACAAGAGCTGTTCGCCATGCTGCTAGGGATGCTTTAGATGCACTTTTTCCTGTGAGTAACTAAAGTCTTATTAGTTACACTTCATGTACCTGTAGTAACTCTTGTGGTTCGTTCAAAAAGATGTTGCAATTTATCGTGATTTTTTAAGAACGAGGCTGTACATATCTGAACTTGACGGACTTGGAGTTCGAAGATATACTGGATCTGATTGTTCTTGTTTATTTGTGTAGACCATTGAAACCGAATCTGATATCCCTGGATATTGTCAGACTGAAGCACTAGGACATTGTGTAAAAAGCACGTACAAGAAGACAATTATTTGTTTTCATGTGACCTTGTGTAAAATTGTGATTTATGTGGGTTTCTATTCAAATGCGGGATAATGTCAGACTGAAGCACTAGGACATTGGTAAACTAAAATTATAGACACAAGCTGTTCTGGAAATCACTCTAGCTCGAGTTTAAATATGATTCCTACCATATGAGTTTTAGGAGACTAGGAGATTCGAGCCTTAAGGACAGGTTTCTTGAGATCTAACTGGATTTGACCGATTATTTATGTACTTTGCCTGATGGCCTCTTCGTGATTTTGTGATTATGGAAGTATATAAAGGAAACCTCGCCTTAAGGAGGTACCTTAGAAACAGTTGTCTATTTTCAGAGTAGTTAGTTTTGTACTGTAGATATCTAACGAGTTGGAAGTGATAGTTTCCCAAAAAAGAGTGCTAGTGTCTGCTTCGTAATTGTCTTGTACGTGTTTTTGCTAGACGATTTCCCTTAATTTTCTTGAACATTTAGCATCAGAAAAAGATATCATCTTTAACTATTGCAATATACTTTTGCTATCTGTATGCATTATATGCTGACTCTTGATTCTGCGTTATACAATTTGTTTGCTGTATATGAAGTCATCTACATTTCATTGTACAGGTGGGGCAATATCCTCGGCATCTAATAAGTCTGTTCTTCCGGTTGTTGTATCCATGGTATTGGCCATCTTCTTGTTGGTATTTTGTAGTATCTTGCGTAAAAGCTTTGTTTTATTCCTTGATAGGGTTGATAGTCTCAAGCTTGGAGGGGATAAGGGGGCACAAGATGTCCAAGAGAGATATGTAGAGGTTTTTTACTTTTTTGTACCGAAAAACTCTGAAAGAAATTGTTTGAACTCTTTTTTTCTTCACTTTTTGAACTTTTAATGTTCAAACTGAAATTTTCTCATGTACATTCATCTTTGTAAAGTGGATTTCCGACTAAGTGTGTAATGGATATTAGACATTTAGACACCCCTATAACTTACCTAAACAACCACCTTTAAAAATCCCACCTTTCGATTATTTTTTAAAAATCCGACATTTTGCCTCCATTTTCTTTTATAGTACATACACCTATAACTTACCTAAACAACCGGTTAATTTCAAATTTTTAAAAAACGAGAATAGGAAAATTTACTTTTAAAAATCCGACATTTTGCTTGTTCTCATTTATGAATCCGAACTTTTACTTGTTCTCTTTTAAAAAATGTTGAATTTTCAAATTTATCTGGTTACCGGTAAAAATATTTTATAATAGAAAACGGAGGCAAAAGGTTGGATTTTTAAAAAAATAATCAAAAGGTCGGATTTTTAAAATAGAACAAGCAAAAGGTCGGATTTTTAAAAGTAGAATCCTCATTATCTTAAAATCTAAATTATGCGAGGTCTATTAAATAGAGTTAAGGTGTTTTCTATCTGCTCTCTTAATGACGTCGTTGACTGCATTTCGAGGCTGAATAAACGTTTTTTCAAGATCAATTTCTTGGTTAAAGATTTAGTCATACACGACTTCAATTTCAACCATAACTCTGCAGTCGTAACCCTACTAGCAACCTTCGTGATGATATGATCATCCAGGCTCAGCAAAATGGTAGAGTGAGTCTTTTCCTCTATTGCCTCTAACACCTCGGTCAATTTGTCTTTATATCTTGAAGTGAAAGCCACACTTTTAAGGATCAACTGACGATAAATTTATGATTACTTAAGCAACGTCTTCATCTTTATCTGCCATAGCCCGAAATTGTTTTTGCCTGTAAATTTTTCAATTCTAAATGTTGAATGCCATTGTTTCCCTTAAAAAACACTCTAATGTCGAACGAATTTCGAATTTTATGTTAACAACGAAAGCAATAACCCAAAACAATCGAGAAACAATAAAAACAAATAAACAACAATAAGACAACACACTAAGAATCTAACGTTAGGGGTGTTCAAAACCGGGTACCGGGTCGACCCGAATCCGGAAATTCGGGTACCTAAAATTGCGATCCGGTTTTGACCCGGTTTAAACCGGGTTATTTTTTATTTTTTTGTCATTTTGTCGTTCAACCATACGTTTGTTTATCTCTATTTTCACTTAAAATATTTTTTTTATATAAAATTCAAATATAAACTCTCTAAAACTCTTTAACTTAATTAGTCATAAAAGATTAATTAAGAAAATGAAAGAATAATATTATTATTCATGAGTTCAAGTAAAAACAATTATAAAATTCAAATACTAGTTCTCCAAAAATAATTAATCCAAGGTTAGCTTAAGAGATATCATAATCTTTTTATTTATGAAAAAAAGTAAAAAAAAAAATAATTAAAGAAAACCGGATACCGGGTACCCGGTTTTCAAAAACTTGTGACCCGGATCCGGATCCGGTACCCGGTTTTAAAATCGAGTACCCGACTCGGATTATCCGGTTTGCAAAAACGGGGTAAATTACCCAGTTTTAAAAACTGGGTACCGGATAATTCGGGTCGGATTTTTCGGATCGGGTTATTATGAACACCCCTATCGGACGTGGTTCACTATTTGTGTGCTACGTCCACCAAGCACCAAAAATAATGTTTTATATTTCACTATGTAAAGAGATCAAAATAAAGATGATACAAAGTATTTTGTATGCTCACCAAAAACTCTAAATTTATGGCTCTTAATTTTAATTTCTCTCATCTTAACCCTAAACCTAAAGCATTGGGGATTTATAAGTTTAAACCTAATTACAAAGAGAATTAGGTTTACAAAAAAAACTAAACAAAAAACCCTAATTGTCTGAATAATAAGTGAAAAACGTGTACTGACGTGCCTCATCTCGACCAAAATCAAAGTAATCTCATCTGAGATTTACAATTTCACCCAATGCCTCATCGAGTCTTGCCTCAGACACAATCTCCTTATAATTATTGTATACCTGTTAGAATTATTATATATATTATGTTGTATTATTATATTAGTTTATTATGGGCTTTTAGGTATATATTATTCTTAGCCCAATCTTTACTAAATAAGCTGTGTATATATTTGCTTCATGCTAATCAATAGAATAAAGGAATCAATTCATTTCATGGTATCAGGCCTTCATTCGGCTAGGGCACGTTTTCTTTAATCATCTTCTCTAATCTGTATCTCTGAGATGTCTAATGATAAGATTGATCCCTCCAGTCCCTATTTCATTGGCTCTCATGATGGGCCTGGGAATGTAATCACACCAGTTATTTTTCGAGGGGATAATTATGAAGAATGGTGTTGATCCATTCGTCTGTCCCTCATGGCTAGGCGTAAATACGAGTTTGTTGAAGGAACAATCACCAAACCTACGGATAACAATGGCTAGCAAAATTGGAGATGCTTGCACGCAATGTTAGTTCAATGGATCCTTAATACCATTGACCCATCAATAAAGAAGACATTGCCTTACTACGAAGAAGCTAAGCCGCTGTGGGATGTCATTCAACAACGCTTCAATGTCGGCAATGGTGCTCGAAAACAGCAAATTAAATCAGCCTTGGCGGATTGCAAACAATCGAAGACCATGTCCATCGCCGAGTACTTTGGAAAGTTACAATCTTTATGGGATGAATTAGCCACTTACAACCCGTTGTCGAATTGTACGTGTGAGGGCTGTAAGTGCGAGATTGGTAAACTCCTTCAGGCACGTTTGGAAGACGATCGCTTGCAGGATTTTTTATTCGGCATTAATGTCGAGATGTATGGATTTTTGCGTTCATCAATTGTTTCTCAAGACCCTTTACCCTCTCTAGATCGCGCTTATCATATGTTCCTTCAAGAAGAACGACTCCAAATGGCGTCGAAGGCGGAAATTGAACGTGCTGACATTAGAGAAATGGTTGCTAAGTCGGGAGCTGCTGTGTTTGACTCTAGAACACGGGTTGATGCTGATAAATCTCGCCTGGTATGTACTTTTTGCGAACGAAAAGGTCATGATGAAAGTAGTTGTTGGTCCAAGCATGGGTATCCTGAATGGTGGGAACATCGGGCTCCGCGTGGTGGTGGTGGTAGGGGTTCTAGTCGAGGTACAAGAGGTTCTCGTACATCCCAGCAACACAACAACGATAGGAGTGGTTCAATTGGGCGTGGCCGAAGCGCGACGCAAGCTGCTGTTGCTGCTGTTTCTAGCTCCATTAATGATGGGGCTGCTAGTGGTTCAAAGCTTGAAGATGTCATACGAGGCATGACAAACGTACAATGGCAAAAATTAATTGACTTGCTCGGTAATCCTTCGTCACATAATATCAATGATCGCTTGAGCGGTGAAACCTCTAAAACTTTTTGGCTTATTGATTCAGGTGCTTCACATCATGTAACAGGGCACTTGGCTTTGTTGCATAATGTGCATGATGTGAGTGAATGCCCAATTGGTCATCCTGACGGAACCCAAACCCTCTCCACCAAGTTGGGTGATGTACAATTGTGCTCAAATATTGTGCTCCATAATGTGTTTTATGTTCCTAAATTAAATTGCAACTTAATTTCTGTATCCCACCTTATCAATGACATGAGTTGTACCGTTCATTTCACTAAAACATTTTGTGTTATACAGGACCTACGCTTGAGGACTCTGATTGGAGTAGGTGAACGGAGAGACGGACTGTACTACTTTCGTGATCTACCAAGCATTGGTGCATTGAGTGTTGGGGAAACTTCTATGGAGTTATGGCATCAAAGATTTGGGCATCCTTCTAATAAATTAGTGTCGTCTCTTCCTTTTTTTGTTAAATCTAATAGTAGTCTTAATAAAGCTTGTGGTGTGTGTCATCAAGCAAAACAATCTAGAGACAAACTTCCTATTAGTGATAGTAGAGCAACTACACGTTTTGAAATTATACATTGTGATTTGTGGGGAAAGTATCACACTCCCTCTTCTTGTGGTGCCACTTATTTTTTAACTCTTGTGGATGATTATTCGAGAGCAGTATGGGTGTATCTTTTATTTGATAAAACTGAGGTTTATAAAATGTTTAGTTCTTTCCTTTCTATGATTGACTGTCAATTTGATGCCAAGGTTAAAGTGGTGCGTAGCGATAATGGCACTGAGTTCAATTGTATGAAAGAATATTTTACTAATGCTGGCATTTTATTTCAGTCCTCTTGTATTGACACTCCTCAACAAAATGGAAGGGTTGAACGTAAACATCGTCACATATTGAATGTTGCTCGAGCCTTACTTTTTCAAGCTCATCTTCCTTTACAATTTTGGGGAGATTGCGTTTTGGCTGCTAGTTACATAATAAGTAGAATACCCTCTGCTTTACTTAACAATAAAACTCCTTATGAAATTTTGTTTGGCATCCCACCGACTTTTGGTGAATTTTGTGTGTTTGGATGTTTGTGTTATGCTCATAATCACAAGTCTAAAAGGGATAAATTTGCAAGTCAAAATGCATTTTTGTTGGGTATCCTCAGGGTAAGAAAGGATGGAAGCTTTATGATCTTGACAAAGGCGATTATTTTGTTCCAGGGATGTAAAGTTTTACGAAACTGAGTTTCCTTTTTCTCTTGACAATACTTCATTATCGTCTTCTTCTCGTGTTGTTGCACCTAATTTTGATTATACTGATGATGAATTTCTTTATGAACATGTTGGTTGCGATAACAATCCGAGTGAAAAAGTTGTTAATGATAAATTAGTTCATGTTGCCTGATGTGGTTGTGAGTGGTAATGGTATTGGGACTGTCTCTGGTTTTGATAATGTTGAGGCTCAAACGCCTGACATAGAGAACGATGTAATCGCAACACAAGAAATGATGTCAGGTGCTAATGAGCACACCAGCGAGGAGTATACTATTCCCTTGAGGGAGGAGGTTGTGACAAATCCTGTTGTGCGTGATGATGACGAACAAGGTAAACGTAAACGTAAAAAATTCCCATCTACAAAGTTGTAAGGTTTTGTGACTAATACAGTCTGTAAAGTAAGTCCGTCTCCTTCACCTCCGTCATCTACTTCAGCTCAGGCCTTAGGTATGTCATATCCCATAGCACATTTTGTTAATTGTGATCGTTTTTCAGTGGGACATAGAAATTTTCTTGCAGCTGTTACCGCTGGTATAGAACCCCGATCCTTCAAGGAAGCAATGAAGGATCTGGGATGGAGGGAAGCTATGCAGAAAGAAATACAGGCTTTAGAAGATAATGGAACATGGAGTGTGGTCACTCTTCCTCCCGGGAAGAAAGCTTTAGGCAGTCAGTGGATTTATAAAATCAAATATAACTCCGATGGAAGTGTTGAGCGTCTTAAAGCTCGTTTGGTTGTTTTTGGCAATCATCAGGTTGCAGGTATTGATTACACAGATACCTTTGCTCCTGTTGCTAAAATGACCACAGTTCGTGCTTTTCTAGCCATTGCTGCTGCGAAAAACCGGGAATTACATCAAATGGATGTGCATAATGCTTTCTTACACGGAGACTTGTCTGAAGAAGTGTATATGAAAATGCCTCCTGGTTTTCAGGGTGCTCAACCGGGGAAGGTGTGTAGATTGCGAAAGTCCCTTTATGGTTTGAAACAGGCACCTAGATGTTGGTTTGCAAAGTTGGCTAATGCTCTTCGTGTGTATGGTTTTCAACAGTCATACTCTGTTTATTCTTTGTTCACGTATCAAAAGGGTGTTGTTCAATTGAACATCCTTGTTTATGTGGATGATTTAATTATTTCTGGGAATGATTTCACTGCTCTTAATGCGTTTAAACAGTATTTGTGTTCTTGTTTTCACATGAAAGATCTTGGAGTGCTTAAATATTTTTTGGGGGTAGAAGTTGCTCGAAGCCCGGAAGTTATATTCTTGTGTCAACGAAAGTATACTCTTGATATTATCGCCGAATCAGGTTATCTTGGCTCGAAGCCGGTTAGTTTCCCTATGGAGCAAAATCATAAGTTGGCTTCTTCCACTAGCCCCTTTCTTGAAAATGTTGAGCAGTATCGAAGATTAGTTGGTCGTCTTTTTATTTGGCTTTTACTAGACCTGATTTAGCATACTCAGTACACATATTGTCCCAATTTCTTAATACTCCACGTCGTGATCATTGGGATGCAGCTCTTCGTGTTGTTAGATATCTAAAGGGAAGTCCTGGACAAGGTGTTCTTCGTTCAGACTGTGACTTGTCTCTCAGTGGTTGGTGTGACTCAGACTGGGCTAGTTGCCCTCTTACTCGACGTTCTTTGACGGGTTGGCTGGTTTTTCTTGGGCGTTCACCTATTTCGTGGAAAACTAAGAAACAATTCACTGTGTCTAGGTCCTCAGCTGAAGCAGAGTATGGCTGCAATTACGTGTGAGCTTAAGTGGTTGAAAGGTTTGCTTCTTAGTTTGGGGGTGAATCATCCGCAAGCCATGAATTTATATTGTGATAGTCAGTCTGCACTGTATCTTGCTCAAAACCCTTTGTTTCATAAACGTACCAAGCATATAGATGTTGATTGTCAATTTTTACGAGACGCCATTCAAGATGGTACGATTAGACCTTCACATGTTCCGTCTAATTCACAACTAGCGGATATATTCACTAAAGCATTGGGTCGACAACAGTTTATGTTTCTTCTCCACAAGTTGGGCATTTGTGATCTTCATGCTCCAACTTGAGGGGTGTTAGAATTATTATAGTATATATTATGTTGTATTATTATATTAGTTTATTATGGGCTTTTAGGTATATACTTCTTCCGTTTCAGTTTACTTGTCTCATTTTCTTTTTTGGCAATTTCATACTACTTGTCTCATTTCCTTTTTTGGCTAACCTTTTCTTACCTAAATACCCCCACTTTTCCAATTCCCAATACTCCACTACCGCCTTTACAATTAATTTAATCAATTAAAATGTTTCACTCAACCTTTAAAATCCGTGAAAAGTCAAATGGGACTAGTCAACTGAAATGGAAGGAGTATTATTCTTAGTCCAATCTTTACTAAATAAGCCGTGTATATATTTGCTTCATGCTAATCAATAGAATCAAGGGTTTTCAATTCATTTCAATACCACAAACTATTAATCTCAATCGAGATTATCAATCTCTCCCGAGACTAACCGAGCCACGCCTAAGACTCCATATGTCAAAATTTATGTTTTTTCTTATGTTGCTGACAGTAACTTCTTCAACCACTCCTCTTGTTTCTTCTCATATTTCAAACTTAGTTTAAATCACCGAAATCAACATTACCAAAAGATACAGATTATACTGCATATAACAATGGCAAAACAATTTACAAGAAAATAACATCAATAACTATTAACTGCAAGATCAAATATATAGTATGTATTCAGAATATAATAAACGATTCAGCAGTACAGAAACGAGAGTACGCAGGGAATTCAAAGAAGCAATTCCATTCCATAAGACTGTAAGATAAAATTCTTGGTATCATACATCATTAACCAATCTATTCAGAAAATAACCTAATTCTATCTAACCAGTAACCTCCAATTTAAATTTTTTTCCTAGTTTTTTGGAACCTAAACCCTAATTATTACCTCGATTTCCACAAAACAAAACATTAAACCAAGAATTAAGAGCTAGTAAACTTAGTGACAGCCTTAGTTCCTTCAGAAACAGCATGTTTAGCTAGTTCACCAGGAAGAACAAGTCTAACGGCAGTCTGAATTTCCCGAGAAGTGATTGTAGGCTTTTTGTTGTAGCGTGCAAGTTTGGAAGATTCCTGAGCAAGCTTCTCGAAGATGTCGTTAATGAAACTGTTCATGATACTCATGGCTTTACTAGAGATTCCAATGTCAGGATGTACTTGCTTCAAAACCTTGAAGATGTAGATCTTGTAGGTTTCGACGCTTTTCTTCGATCTCTTCTTCTTCTTGTCTCCAGCAGCGGTGGCTCCGGCTTCCTTTGGAACCTTTTTGCCGGCTTTCGGCTTCTTCTCTGCCGGTGCCTTTTCGGCGGCGGCCGGCTTCTCGGCTGCGGGTTTCTTCTCGGCTTTTGGTGCCATTAATGAAATCAAAAAAACTTTTGTTGTGTGTTTGTGTATTGGTTTGGTTTATGAGTTTGTAAAAGGAAAAACAATGTAACTGCTGTTGTGAAAGATTATGAAAAAATTGATATCACTATATATATGGTTAGAGTTATTGATATTATTGGAGAATACAAGAAGGCACGGATCAGTGAGGTGGCTTTGTGTTCCACGTTGATTTTATTATAATCTGACGGATGATTCGCTTCGAATGCACAGGATCGCTGATATGGCAGCTTTTTACTGTTGCTTGAAAATTAAGCGGGAAAATGTGGGCCCTAATCATTTTTGAATTTCCGGTTCAAATGCTTGAAATTTCACAATTTCGGAAAAAAAAATACAAGTGACTCTCAAAAATCCAGCCAAAATTTATATTTAGAAGAGTTATAATAATATTTATTTAGAATTAGACTGGGCTTTTGAGAGCCTTTACAAAAGACGATCTAAAGTAAGAATTTGTGAAAAAAATAAATAAAAAACTGCCCCCACGGAGTACATTTTCACATTCCCTAATAAACTAATTTGATGGTTAATTTCTTTAATTACACACAACAAAAGATTAACTTTCCTCCGTTTTGAAATACTTGCTAAATTACGGTTATAAGCGTCGTTTATCGTTTAAGGTTATTTAATATATTGAGGTTAATGTGTATGAAAAAAATTATGGTAAAGTAAGATCTTGTTTGAATCGCCTAGTTGCATATTTTCTTGATATTAACTTTTGTTTGTACATAAAATATGAGTCTATATTTTATATGGGCTAAATCCAATTAAAAAATTTATATATTTTTTTAAATCATTAAAAAAAAATTATATTGTTTACACAACTTGGTGTCTAACTCGAATATATATTATTTTCTAAAATTATTTTTGTCTTGATTATACTTTATTTTCTTAAATTGTTTTCAAACTTAATTATTTTACAAGATGAATTTTAAATTACTCGATTTTCATATTTTGGGAGTTTTTCCCATATTTTTCTTGCATTCTTATTTTGTAAGTTATTGACCATTGATCACGTGGGGATCGTGGAATGAGGATCACCTAGATACATCATTTTTATTAGAGTCATGTTTCAATTTAAATTTTACTTTCAATTGCTTAAGTTATATATAGACACAAGGTTGGCCCTGAGGGCAACTGTCCAAGGCTCAAGCCTAAATGTACAAATAAGGTTAGTTTAAGGGCCCCATAAAACAATAATTGAAACATAAAAGGCCCAACATTATTACTCAGTGAGAGTTCACACTGAAGTTTTTATCCACAAATTATTGTGAAAGACAGTCTCTTACGTATTAGATTTATGGGCTAAATAGCCCAACTAATACAAATCAAAGAGAAAACATGAACGTGGGCTACTTATTTTAAGGTCGTCTCTTTGAAAGACGGTCTCTCACAAGAGTAGCTCATTTTTTTGTTTCTTTCCCGTTTCTCTTGTTGGAAAAGGAGAATATAACTATTCCAAATGCACAATAACTTCTTAATTATATCAGTTTGGCTTCTCAATAAAAATTCATTTATGCCCTCTTTTGAGAAACCGTCTATAGTATAGACGCCTTTTAAGAGCTCAACCCATATCTTCTTTTTAACTTACATAACCACCAATCAGTTTTTTTAATTTATAAATTAGATCAGTCCAAAATTTAAGATGTCTATTGTATAGACGGTCTCATGTAAGAATTTGTGAAATTCATTTGCTTTCTCTTTTTCTAAGACAACAAATACCCTTCTCTTAGTTATATCTCACTGATTGCTTCTTCTTTTATTTCAATTTTGTTAATCCCTTACAATTAATCTCTCTCCTACAATTTTTGCTAACAATTTATTACTCCCTCCGTTCCTTTTTGATGTTTCTATTTGGGTTTTTTACCAAGATTAAGAAAAATGGAATCTTTGGTGATAGTGGGTATTATTTTAGTTATATTGTAATGGGAAATAATAATTGTATTGGAAGTATGAGAGAAAAAATAATTAAATAATAGTGTAATGTAATGATTGTATTAGAAGTATGAGAGAGAAAATAATTAAATAGTAGTGTGAAGTAAGGAAAGTGGGGATTTAAGGAATAAAAGTGGGATGAAAACTTTCCTAAAATGGAAAGTATTCTAAAGTGGAAAAACTTATAGAACTACCCGTTTTAGAAAGGTGGAAAAACAAAAAGGAGGGAGTATATCAGAATTTCAATTATTTAGTTGCTTGATATTTAAAAAATTTGAAACTTTAATGACTTCATTACTAGCAATTTTGTGTTCATTAACAGGTATTTATAGTTGAATTTTGCATTGCACTTTATTATAACCATTAATTAGTAAGTTTTTCATTTCTCCCCTACCTTTCTTCACTAAACACTAGTATTTGTGGTGGTTAATACTTAATAATATATTCTTCATATTTTACTTATGATTTTACTTAATGGTGCTAGACATAACCATAGTTATCAGAATTCCGATTCTGATCTACGATTTTATGGTCTTACAATTCAAAACTGGGTGTCCGATCCAGATCGTAGGTAGGATCTTAATGTGGTAGAATCGTGCGATCCTACTTAGCTCAAATAATTTAGGTGAAAGGTACATAACGCGATTCTACTATCTTACGATTTTACGATCCAATCCTACATGGGTAATTTCAATCATAAAATATTTTCATATAATATAGATTTCACTTACTTATAAATATATAATTAAAATTATTATATTAATACCTTTATAAAATTCAAGTTTTTCTTAATTTACAGTCTAAAAATGATTATTAAAAGAACCTTTTGTTCAAAACATAATAGATGAAGTCAAATAAGTTTTTACTTACACCTTAAAACTTAAAAAGAGAACAAATATAAATGATACCCCCTCCGTTCCTTTTTGTTTTTCACCTTACTAAAACGGGTAGTTCCATAAGTTTTTCCACTTTAGAATACTTTTCATTTTTGGAAAGTTTTCATCCCACTTTTACCCCTTAAAACCCCACTTTCCTTACTTCACACTACTATTTAATTATTAACTCTCTCATACTTCCAATACAATCATTACATTACACAATTATTTAAATATTTTTTCTCTCATACTTCCAATACAATCATTACTTCCCAGTTTCCCACTACTATATAATTAAAATAATAGCCACTACCACCAAGATTCCAATTTTCTTAATCTTGGAGAAAAACCCAAATAGGAACATCAAAAAGGAACGGAGGGAGTAATAATCAATAATTCAAAGCACATTTATGCATATTTGTAGGATCACACGATTCTACAATTCGATTCCATCGATTTCGATCCTATCCCTTTAAAGATTCTAAGTAGAATCTCGATCATAATAACCTTGGACATAAGGCTTGTAGCCCCTTTAGTCTGTAGTTGTTTTATCATTATCATCTTAGTAATTTCTGTTAATATAAATTTTTTTTCTTCATTTTCTTCATAAAATAATAATGCAAATTATGAACTTCATAAAATGAAGCATGTAAAGAGATCTTAGAATATTTCTTTAACTTAGTTTATAGAATTAATATGTAATAGATGATTATGCATTTGTTGTGGAAAGAAAAAATCTAATTTTAGTTGTCGTTAATGCTTCAAAAATCTTAGAAAAGTATTGTTGAATGTTGATAATTCCTCCGCACTTGACATTTATTTCTTATATTACTAATCAATAAAAGTGTCCCAATCTACTATTTTGACTAGGGTCCCAAGAAAGTTAGGGACAGTTTTGTATAGACATAGATTGAGTTTAAGTTGTGAGACCTTTTTTAGTTCATTTAATTCTCTTTAGTTATTTAGCCTTGTATCTATTTTCTTAAAAATAGATGTGACGATAACGCTCCCATAAGTGGGTTTTGGCTCACCTTTTTCATTTAAACCGTTTTCGAAAATTAGACCTAATTATGGGGTAGTTACATCTTCAATAATTCTCTACATGTTTTCCACTAATTTTTTATAAATATTTTTTAATAATTAGGGTCCCTTTATTTCTTAACAAATTCTGAAAATAAAACAGTCTCGTGGTGAGACCATCTTTATTGGATTGGCCCATATATATTAAGTGTATTAAAATGACCACTTATAATTTTAAATTAATCAAGTAGAAAATAGGCTAATGGTAGATTTGAGTTTAGGTGATAACCAGTTGTGTTAATTCTTGATCCTGTTGTTTGGAAATTTTTTGTTTGTTATTGTTTAGATTGAGTTTAGGTGATATCCTGTTATGTTCTTTTTTGTGGTTTGGTGAACAAGTTCATGGACTATATTCTTCATACCTGTGACTTTGTTCAGGAGGTGAGAAATATATTGTTTCGTCCTTTGAGTTTGTCTGCTCAATATAGTAGGAGGAAGAATTAGAAAGATTATTGTAAGTTTGTAACACCCTTGAATTTCCAACCGCATAAACAAAATCAAAATCGTAAAGTACGGAAAGAAATTCGGGTGTTACATAAAAGAAAAAGGAAATTAAATATACTTATACGTTAAAGATTAACTTAAAAGAAGTAATTGGAAATTTCGGCAGTATTACTACAAAAATTAAGGATGTAACAAAGATCGGTAAATAAAGTAATTCAATTAAACTTATTCAAAAAAAAAAAGTAATTCAATTAAACTAATCGAAAGCATCAAAGCCCTCTAGAAAAATGTCACAACAAGCGGCGGCTCATCAATTCATCAATATTCAATATCAACACGGATCGTGGTCCAATTTTAACGCATCAGTTTGACAGCTATAAAAGAAGTGGTCTTATTCCCATATATCCAAAACTACGCAGCGGAACTATGAATCATACAAGGAGTCACGCGGATTCATACAAAGGAATTATACAACCCAAAAACTTTACGGGTAATGTAAAAGCTACAAAGCATTAGGCTACTTGTATAAGAATTGCTACGATCGTACTTCAATCTTTGCCCCAATGCAATGCAAAAGAAGCGCTTATACATGTTATGCCAAACTATGATCCTCCTTCTGCTCAACATAATGACCATAGTCAAACGTATCTTAACAAAATCAAAATAGAAAGTCATGGTGAAACAACAAGAACACAATGCACGCGTCTGTAATCAACAAACTTATAATAATTAGAATCATTGAACAAAAGGAAATAACCATAACGAGGCACAACAATAAAGATTCTACTTGTCTATCTGACCACTTCACATTTACTCTACGAATCCTATTTCAAAACTCCTAATCCCTCGAAGAATGTTCAAGAGTAGTGGATCTTTTCTCTACTTCATGGCATAGTGACAAGGCCAAGGGCGTTATCGGCCATCTGGCGCCCATGGCAAAGTAGGTGCTCATACCTCCTTTAGCTGACCCCTCGGGTCCTACCTTTAGGAAAAAATAAACACACTTAGGTACCAATCTAGTGAAGAGGCCACCATATTGGGGTTTGCAAGGCCACATGGTAACACCTCGGTCAAGGTGCGGTATCGGTCATCCGACGCCCAATGACAAAAGTATGCTCATACCTCCCTCGTACAGTGTTCCCGACAGATCTCACCTAGGGGACTACTAAATCAGCTGAACATCAATCTAGTTGAGTAACGCCGATTAATCATAATTAAGGCTCGGTAGCAGGGGAAATCATTTCGCTCCCATACACAAGTGTAATTCATTCTCTACTTACTGGGAAATTTGTTTTCATGTGCTACTAGTACTTCCATTCTACTTGCCTATATCGTTAATAGGACGGTTCGATACTATAGTTTTTCTTCTGGCACTCTATAATTCAATACAATCCATATAATCACAAAATATTGATAGTACATTGAAACAATGAATATAAAAGTTAATTATTGCGTATACGTACCTGTAAACGTCACTACACGGCAAAAATTACAATAATTATCCAACTAAGGTTCTAGCTTACTCTTATGAACGAAAACCTATACAAGATAGCACTAGAACTAATAAGTCTATTTGTCTCCACTTAAGAGCATCTAAATGCTATAACAAGCTATCATTCACCCATTCAAAGTAACTTCCACTTATTCTAATGCATACTAAACCAATTCACATTATTCAATTTATACTTGTTCATATGTTATGACATTAACTCAACAATCACATAAGATTTCGCATTCACTAAACCAACAATCAAGTAAGCTTTCACAGCAATAATATGCACTTATGCGATTTCTTTAAAACAATGAGACTCAAAGTATAACTCAAAGTATAAGGTCACATCACCATGAAATGTCCTAGATTACTAACACTTGTATAACAATATCAATACTAGCAACTAATAATGATATTGATGTTAGTGATAACCTCAAGTTGTGATATAGTTTACTACAATGTACAAGATTTTTCACAATGTAAAGGAGCATGAACAGGAACATTTTCTCTAATAATTTTCAACAATAATAGTAAAATAATTTCTTTTTATTTCAACACTATTGTCAATGGAATTTATAATGTCTAACCTAACTCCCACATTATACACAAATAAAGTTGTTCATGTAGTAAAACACCACCAAAATTAACACACAACCATAATTTCTAATCATACTTCAAACCCTAAAATATAAATATTTTTAATTCATCAATTAAACTCTTACCCACAAAAAAATTCAATGAAATTAACACAAATTCAACATCAAATTCATAAACTTTATAAAACTTTAATTGAAAACAAGAAGAATCAAATGGAAGAAGAGGAGGTGTGTTACAAAGGTAAAATTAGCAAAAGGTGAAGAGTTAAGTGAAGGTTGTTGTAGTGGTGGCACGGGACCAAACCGACTGGAGAGTGGACCCAAAACTGGCCACTGTGGCTTGCGGCACACGCATCAATTGGAATACACGGGGTTGCTGCTGCCGTGACTATTTGTTGGGGAAGGAGACAGTATGTGCTCCGGTGGCTGTCTATTAGAGTGGTGGTGTCGCCTGCTGCTGGGACCGGTGGGAGGGAGGAGTCATGAGGAAGAGTGGGGAACCTTGAGAGAGAGAGAGGGAGATGTGTGATTCTTCAAGTGAGGTGAGGAGTGATTTTTTACTCAAAACCGTAACTCCTCTTTTACTAGTATAACCCTCTGATCAAGCCCAACTAAGAAACTCATGGAGTATTTGTTTTGTTCATAGATTTTAATACAACAATAATTTTTTACGCAAATCTTATATATATATATATATATATATATATGTTAATATTTAATTTCGTATATGAAAAAAAATTATTAAAACTAATTCAAAACAAATAATTTTAATATAATGATAAAATCACCAAAAGTTATTAAAATATTAAATAATGACATCATAAAATCTTGGCGTGTTATTGTAACATTCGAACTAATTATCTTCAAAGCTTATGTTGGATTGAGATGTTGTTTATGATTTGGTCCAGCGTAACCTACGTATTTTCACAGAGAAGAGCTAAAAGTGAGAAATTTGTGAAAGATATTTTATTTAGAGTTGCTAGTAGAGCTTCTAGTCTTATAATTGTTTACTTTGATGATTTTCTTGGCCAACATGTTTTGGACTGTTGGTGCTACAAGTGAGAAATTGTGAGAGATAATTTATTTAGAGTTGCTAGTAGAGCTTCTACTCTTGTAATTGTTTTTACTTAGATGATTTTCTTGGCGCAAATGGTTTGGACTTTTGGTGGTTTTTCTCGGTTGGTTAGTTTTGTCTCTTTGTGGCCCCTTTGGATGTTTTTGGGGCTTTTGCAGGGCTGTTTCCTGGTGCTTTTCAAACAAAAATTGTGCATATAAATATTTGGAAAAATTACCTCCAATAATACAATCTTTTGTTAATTTCCTTACGATAATATCAACTATTGATTATCCATGAATAATACAAACTTAAAGAGGTGTTTTCCAAGAAAATTCCTTACATGTTAAAAATCAAACTATAGGTGATTATAAGATTAAAAAAAATTGGTAAATTAGTTAATAAACTAAAGTTGGTATTATGCTGGGAAAATACTCCCATAAGTTGGTATTATTCATGGTTAATCAATAGTTGGTATTATTGTAGAGAAATTAACACAAGGTTGTATTATTCACGGTAACTTTTCCTAAATATTTTGGGAATTTATTTACAAAAATAAAAGAAGCTTATTGGACTAATCAGCCTAGATCCAGTCGCTTGACTGGTGCCAGTCGACCAAACCAGACGAGCCGACTCCAGCTAGTCGAGTGGTCGAATGGTTTGGTTCCGGTCAGTTCAATTGTTGCCATCTTGCGGAGTCGACCCCCAATCAACCCCACTAGACTCCTTTGAAATTTTTGGGATATTTTCAATTACTTATTTAATTAATTAATTTGATTTATTTAATTTAAGCAATTTTTGATACCACCATATGCTCTAAATGACGACAAATTAATGCATTAGATGTTGTGTCAAACTAAACGGGACAATTAATCTGAATTTAAAGAAGTATTTCACTTGATTGTTTTATATATATTCTTTTTATTATAAAAGTATATCTAATAACTTATTTATAATTACATTTGTTTTTATTTGTCATCTTAAGTTGCTTAATTTCTTCAAAAAAAAAAAAAAAGTTGCTTAATTTCTTGTTCCAATTCCATGGTGTGAATTTAAAGGAGTATTTGTCATTTTTTAAACACAAATTCTTGCTATAGACCGTCTATAGCATAGACGGGTAAATATGGGACATCCCATTTGTTAAATGAGTAACTGAATAGTCATGTCAAGCATTGGGTTGGGCTATTGAGAGAGTCGTTTATTCCATAGACGGTCTCGAGACCTTCTATTTGTTAAAATTGTCACAAAATTATTGTGAATTTAAGTTTTAACATGTGAGACTTGAAATGAGATTTGGAGGAAACTCTTCGTTTGGTAAAATTTTTGAATGGAATAAGATTTAATTAAACATAGCTATAGATTTCCAAAAATAAAAATTAAACATAGCTATAAAGTTACCAATCATAGGGGTGTTTATTACCGGGAACCCGGAAAGTCGGGTACCCGGTTAGTCGGGTACCTATTTTAATGGCCCGTGTCTCGACTTATGCGGGTACCCGGATATCGGGTACCCGAATAAATCGAGTTGGGATACGGGTACCCGAATAAATTTTGTGACAATTTTTAAAATGGAAAAATAAGAACAACCATCAATATATTTGAGCAATCACTGGCTTATCAGTGGTAGAATCAAAGCTAAGCAGTTTTGAAGAGAATCAAAAATGAAGACAGTGGACTCAAGTTTTTTCCATACACTAATTATTTCATATGAAGTACTTACTAATTAGGACAAGATTCTCCATTTTTAAAGGGGAAAATTCTTTTTACAGATAGTTTGTAAAACTTGATAATGAAATCTTTTTTAAAAAAAAATACCTTCTTCCCAAACAAACGGGTCAACGGGTACGCGGTTCGAATTATTTTGTGGCCCATGACCCGACCCGATAATTACAGGTCGGGTATCAGTCCCGTAACTTTTTATATTTTCATTTTAAGATGCGGGTGACGAGTCGAGTCAACCGGGTCAGGTATTTTTGAACAAGCCTAACCAATTCACCCTTATATTATATCTTGTCCTCTTTACATTATTAATGGAAAAATTGTCATTTTCGTATAAATCCAAGTCTCATCCTAAATAGCCTCTTACACCCTAGAAAATTAAAAGTTGCGACTTGAAAGTCTCATACCCATTCCTCATCAACAAACAACTTTGTTTAATTTAAGTCTCAATCCCATTCCCTCGTGCCAAACACCCCCTAAAGAATCTTTTTATTTATATCACAAATTTTGGACATAACTAACATTATTCAATTTCATTTTTTTATATTTTATTAAGATAGGATATCCTCATATTTTGCACCTAACATTTTATACGATTCCAATAAATTTTTATAAATTTTTTTAAATAATTATGATCTTTTTATTTTTTTTATAACTTGTATGAAAGAGCGATTTTTAATATTTGCTCTTGCAAAGAAAATAATTGCGTGTGAGATTGTCGACACGGACCATTCCAATTGCGTTTGGGCCGTGTCACCTAGTTACTTTATTAATGGTCTTTATCTCATGAGTTTCAACTGGCATACTTCTTCGTTATGAAATATTCGCTACAATAATTATTCACACTATTATTCAACTGGCATACATTATTATTGTTATTGATACAATCTCGGGTATTTGAATCATCAATCGCATACTTTTATAATATTAATATTAATTTTTTATATTTTTTAGTTATGTATACTTCAATATATAATTATTAATATAACATATTTTATATTGGAATGAAGAAATATTTGGTAAGCTTTTTGTGCAAATGATTGGTCTATGAATGGGAGAATTCTTATATTTTCAATCTCAAGACTCGGGAGAATACCCATTTGCAACTGCTGCTAAAAACATTATCTTGCTTATAAATTGATCATATATCTGATCACCCAAACGAATTAGCTAAAAAAAATAAAGTACCTTTGAATATTAGGAAAAACCTAAAGATCTAAGAAGCAAAGCAGAAAAACCGACAATAAGGGCAGAAAACAAAGTTGGGATAAAAACATCCAATGCAGACCTCTTCAACATTTGTGCAGGTAAACATATTCTTTCACCAGGCATATCAAGTGGGATCCTCACATACCCATCACCGCCACACAACCTCGAGTAAGGCGGGGAGAGGGAAACCGCGGACATAAACGCAAGCTCCGGGGAGAAAGATGCCACCACCACTGTCAAAATCAGCAAAACTGTCCATGTTCCTGCATAGTAGAGTGCGGATCTCAGAGTTGCAACTTGTCGGTATAATGATATAAATAGTAAGAACAGAGACATTACTAATTATGAGGCAGCGTTTCGATGTTTTTGTAGTTGTAGGGGTGGTTACTTAACTAATCTACATTACGTCAAGTGGGTTCATAACTTCACAAGCACAAAAAATGTGAACAAGGAATCATATGCATGACAAACCAAACTCTTCCTCAAACACATTGTATGTAACACTTATTTTTTTCTTTAGTATTCTCATATTTCCAACTCTTCATTGTCTCGTTCGCATATTACATGATATAACCTTCATTATCATTCATATATGTATATATATATATTAACACGAAGTAAAAAGCTCATAACTTTAAGCCGGTAAACGTCATCAGAGAGGCATCATTTACTTACAGAGCATACGCAACAGATGACAGGTTCAGAATCACAACCTCATATCTTGGCATCTTGCTATCTTCACTAGACAACTTACAGTGCATCATACTCGACCTCCCTAACAACGAGTAGCTCCATGAATTTGGATTTCCTGGAAAACAAGCTTGACAAGTGTTGTAGTTTTGCATTCTCGAAAAACACCAAAGGAAATTTTGGCCTTTCTACCTAACACTACACGAGTAGGTCCATACAACACTGGACCTCCCTCAACCCTCTCGCATCATGAATTTGGATTTTATTTAACTAGAGCAAAGAGTCTCAGCAGCAGCATCTTCATTTCACATGAATGGCAATAACCCTCCAGTAGAACTCTACAAGAGCAACTTTCATTTTAACTTTTTTTCTCACCTAAGTATATGAGTCTTTAGAAAAACTACTATTCACTTTGAGAATCTGAAGAGTCTTCATTTTAGCTTCGTTACGCAATTTATCAAAGAAGGTGTGGTTCACAATTACAGAACTCTTACTATTGTGCACCTAGTAACCCCTTTAGTCTTGCCTGCATCACAACAATTATTAGCGGCCTAGATGATGTAACATCAAGACTTAGAATTAAGTATCAAGTTAACACTATGTCTATATATACCCATTAGGATAAGGCCTCAAAGCTAATATGTAAAGAGAAAAATGAAAATCAGAAATCCCGCTGAGGGATCACAGTTGCACATCAAAACAGTCCATAATGACACAACTCCCATGAATATTAAGCAACTAACCTTCTTAGGTTAATTTTCTCCTTTAAAATCTTGTGTCTATCTTGATGGAGCCAAAATGCTTAAATTTATAGTTCTTTGGTTTCAAGTTATTATGAAATAAATAACTCATTAAATCATGTGCATCTTCTTAATTTTGTAAAGCTGTAAATAATCGCTCATATCAAGGGTCAATACAAACAAGCTCTTTTTTCACAAGGGTGCGTAAACTCCGTTGGGTAACGGAATCAAAATCATCACCCTTCAAATTCATGTGGTAGGATTCAAACCTTCCAACAAAAACCAGCATTTTTCCATACTCCACGTCAAGCATACCAATGGATGATACGACAAATAGCCATAGCAAACAACAAATATGGCAAGTGGGAATTAGAACACACAAAACTGCAGATACATAGTCCTAAGTCCATATACCATAACCAAACCACCAGGTGAGATTTCAATTGGAATGTAGCACTCAAGTATGATGAAAGCAATAACAATATAGTATAATACAGCATCACACTAGAACCAAATAGCACAATAGTCAAAACACTACACAGATGGCTACAACAGTTGGTGTAACCATTCCTTTAGTCTTGCCTACATCCATTCTCATTCTTCTAATACAGCAGGGAGTACCTACTATTCTATTGCCGTAAAAGTAACCAACCCCATAAGCTAAGGCTGAGTAACGGCTTGAGACAAGATATCGTTCTCGCATCAATTTCTTCTGCAAAATTCATAGCTCACAAATTGATACAACTTCCATCAAATTCAATCTTGTCTTATATTGGTATTTGGGTATATCAGATTATCAGGTACTATATGACATCAAAATTCATCTTACATGCCCAATAATTCAGTTTATTGTAATTTGTAACCAAGCTACGCTAACAAATGATCAATACAGACACAGCCCACAAGGTTAAAATGCATTTAACACAGAATAGTACAAGCTATTGCAGATTAAAAAAACAGATCCAATTCAATGTTTGTACCAAAGTTAAGCTTTGCTTAACCAACTAAAGTTACATCTATACTATGAAGTTTAAACAGCAAAAAAAACACACACACACACACAAAAATTTTTAAAGTCAAAACTAAGAAAGCAAAAATAAAATTAGATTTCTCAACATTGAAAAGATCTCACCAGTCACCACATCGGCGCAAACATGCCAACAGCAAATAGGATTTGATGTTGCAACAGTTTGAGGTATACTATGTGTCTATGCCATCCAAACACAACACTGCAAGTCTCAGAAACCAGGTTAGATACACATTTTCTCAGTTTTCAAATCATGTAGTAATTTACAATCTACTCACAATTGAGGCGTACACGCTAGTATAATTATTAAGTTACGAACTAAAATAGAACTCGGGAAACCAGGCAGCAGAATTTAACAATTTTCTAAATTTTACCGACGAAACCCTAATTTTGAAGCTGGTGCAGTTATTGTTCAACTGTTCGGTTAATTTGAAATATAAACTAAATAAAATATTGAAATAACAAATCAAACCAAGGGATTTCACAAAATGATTACCATTTCATAAACAATTGGATCATGTTCTTAATATCATATTCATACATCATAAAACCACATCTACATTCCAGCACACTATGCCTAAGTTTCGATCCAAAATCAACAGTTACCCGAGATATTGAACCAAACCCTAACTACAACTACCAAATTTAAGAGCTGGTAAACTTAGTGACGGCCTTGGTTCCCTCAGAAACAGCGTGCTTGGCCAATTCACCAGGAAGAACGAGTCTAACAGCAGTCTGAATCTCCCGAGAGGTAATTGTAGGCTTCTTGTTGTATCGAGCAAGCTTGGAAGATTCTTGAGCAAGCTTCTCGAAAATATCGTTGATGAAACTGTTCATGATGCTCATGGCTTTGCTGGAGATTCCAATGTCAGGATGTACTTGCTTCAAAACCTTAAAGATGTAGATCTTGTAGGTCTCAACACTCTTCTTAGATCTCTTCTTCTTCTTATCACCGGCCGCAGCTCCGGCTTCCTTGGGAAGCTTCTTCCCGGCTTTAGGCTTCTTCTCGGCGGGTGCCTTTTCGGCGGCTGGCTTTTTTTCTGCTGGCTTTTTCTCTGCTTTGGGTGCCATTGATGAGATTAAAAGGATTCAATAGATTTGAGTTTTGATTGTTCGGTGATAATAAGAAAAAGAAAGAGTTGATTGCTGTGAAATATACAATGAATGAATCGGAATATGTATTTATAGGGAGAAATATTTTGATCTTATTGGAAGATGGTAGGTGCCGCGGATTGGTGAAATGGCTTTTTTTGGCACGTTGATATTATTCATCGTTATTTAATAATCGAACGGTTGGCATTGCATGGTTTTAAATAGAAGTATTCTCGACATACGTGGTGGTTATTTATTGATTGTTTTTCTATGCTGCGGATAGCTGACTTGGCATTTTTTATTTTTAGTTTATTGAATCATGAATGGTTAGCGGGAAGATGTTGCGCTTGTATTTTTTTTTGCAATTACGGATTCAAATGTTTAAAATTTGTAATTTTTTTAGTTCAAAAGGCCTTGGATTTTCCATATCTAATGTAAAATTAATGAAATTTAGTATAAAAAAAATTAAATTGAATCTTCTAAAAAGAAAAATTTAGTAAAAAAACAAATAAAAGATAAAATTAGTGGTTAAGTTAGGGAAAGAATATAAGTTCATGGATAAATTAAAGAAAGAGAGTATGACCTTTGCCAAAACGAAAAAAATACAAAATAAGTGGAACAAATTAAATTGTAAATGGTGCAAAATGAAAAGAATAGAGTGAGTACCATTTATTCAATAGTTGATATATTACTCGCATCATCTTCATTTTCACCACTTATTTCTATTTGGTTACTTGTTTTTTGTCTCATTCTCCAACTCAATTCTCATATCGCCTAAATTTCGCTTGGTTTACATCTTGTGCAAATAAGAGGAGCGGATGGAGTACTTCATCTAAGCTAAAATCATTAATTAAAAGTAATTTTGAAGTTTAGGTCATTTATATATAATAGCCGCGATATTTAATAGCTAAAAGTTATAACTAATATAAATCAAAAAGTTCAAACATCATTACTATATCTCCATACTCCAAATCACCGAAAAATAAATGGACTTTCTAATCTCTAAAATGACATTTGACCGAATAAATTAACCTTTGGCCCATACATCTTCTCATTCTCTCCATATAACCCATCTCTAACTCTTAAGCAGAGCCGGCCCTAGAGTAGGCCCAAAGGGCTTCCGCCCAGAGGTCATTTTTAAAATTAAATCAGAAATTAGGTGTAGAAAGGGACCTCTAAGCTAGTATTTCAAACAGGCTGAAATTAAGCTTTGGGCCCAAAAAGTTAGAAGAAATCAAAGAAAAAATTACAAAACAAAAATCCTCCCTTTTATTTTCTTTCTTGAAAATCAAACACCTAAAGGCTACAGCCTACAAACTGTCAAGCTCCTTCCCCTAATTACTCATGCCAACTCGAGTGTTGAATTTCAATTTTCAAGAGTTACAAATGTGAAGCTCCTTCAATGCCATACAATGAAATTTTCCTTTCTCAACCTTTCACCTTCTCCTATATCTTTATCAATAGCAATGGCAACGATATGTTTTTTCAATTTAAATAGATACTATTCAATTTGTCACTCCTGAACTCTCACTCTTCAATCTTCTATTGCTTACTCATCGATGGCGTATGAGCTTGGAATCTCATTGCTGTAAGTACAATTCTTCACTCCCCCATTTCTCATCAGCCATTTTTTCAGTTTCTCGCAGGTTTGAATCTTGTGTTTTTGTTTTTTTAGTTGGTTGCCTTGTCTTTTCTCACCAAGAGTTGAGAGTATTGATGAGTTATGACTTGATATATGGGTGTTAAATCTTATTTTGTTTTGTTTTATTCGTTGTCAATTTCAATTCCAGGGGTTGTCTAGCTTATTGTTAAATTTTATAATTTGGTTTTATATTTTCATTATAACTGGTTTCTTTTTTTCTTCTCTCAATATTAGTTTATAATTTTATTAGTTCTTAAATGAAATTTAAAATGCTATATTTTGGTAGTATTGGTATTATATAGTATAATAGTAGTATTGATTTATATGGTATACTATAAATGTATGATTATGCTTGAATGAATTTTTTTTTCAGCTCTTCTTGTATAGGACTGTCTCATCGTGAGGCAGGTTCATTTATAAGACACCTTGGTAAAAAAAACATTGTAAAAACAATGAAAACTGAATTTTCACTTTTATAAAAAGTAGTTTTTTTTAATTGTATTGTCTGAACCAATTGAAGTCGTCTCACGGTGAGACAACCTTAATAAATATTAATGATATTTTTTACCTTCTATTAGTGTTCTTCATAAAGAGCTCCATTATACTATTTCGCCTAGGGCCCTTAAAATGTCAAAGATTGTCCTGCTCTTAAGCTACTATGACTTCCTTGAAGTGGAGGTTTCAAACCAAGGAATCAAAAGTATGTTTGAGAAAGTGGTCTCAAAGAATAGGAAGGATTGGAGTAAACCAAATCTGTCAACTTTCATATTAAAAATCATTGGATTTTTTATGTATGCCATGACTTTAATAAGGCTCGACATAACGTTTACAGAAAGCTTAATAGATATACTAGCAGTTTGGGACCAATGCATTTGATCGCTATACGAAGAGTACTAAAGTACTTAAAAGGAATTGAACTAAGAATCAGGGATTATGTCATAGTGGAGAACATCCTTCTTTAAGGGTACTCCGATACAATTTGGATCATTCGTCTTTAACTAGTGGTTGTGTATTCGTGTATGGAGGAGGTGGCAAATCATGTCTTTCAAGAAAACGAACATGTATATCATATTTTGCTATGACGTCAGATTTTTTTTCCCTAACATCGACAAGGAAGCGGGTTGACTTTGAAATCTCATGTTTGAGATACCTCTATTACCCAAGCCAATCTCACGGGTGGCTAATCGCTATACATTGTGATAGCAATTCAGCTTTGGTAAGGGCGTATAGTCAAGTATACAATGGTAAGTCAAGACATATCGCGTTAAGACATGACCTTGTGAAGAGACTTATCAAGAAAGGGATCATAACTTTTGACTATGTAGATACAAAGCAACTTGGAGGATAATTTACAAAGGAATGTCAAGAAATTAAATTGGGTTATGTCCAATAAACACTAGTGAGGGAACCCAAACTAACGGGCCTCGGTTAATGTCGACTCTTATCACTACAAAAAAATAATAAAATGGCGACCAACAATTTCAACGCTATTTGGAAGCTAAACGGTAAAAAAGTGGAAATGGCGACGGGCTAGCGACGACCTTCAGATGGACGCTATTTCAATGGACGCTAAATATTAAATCGACGCCAATTCGTCGCCTTTTATGGTCAATCTCATGGCGTCGAAATGGCGTCCAACCAGCGTCCAACTAGCGTCAAGGGAGCTGTCGCTGTTTCGTCGCCCCAGGTAAAGCTGATTGGCGTCCAACTAGCGTCCATAGCCTGGCGTCCACCTTTCCGTCGCTATTTGGAATCGAGTTTTTTTTTTATGCGTTTTGTATTGTATTATATATATATATATATATATATATATATATATATATATATATATATATATATATATATATATATATATTTATATATTTATATATATATATTTATATATATATATATATATATAAATATATTTTATATATTATATATATATATATATATATATATATATATATATATAATATATATATATATATATATATACTTGTTGGCTATAAAACAAATAATTTATACTTGTTGGCTATAAAACAAATAATTGGTTGGACAACTTAACAATTAAACAAATAAATAAATAGATAATCCTAAAATTAGCATAAATTCAAAAGTATGTTACATAAATACATCTATTGATTGGGAGGTTGGGGGAAGGGTTGATACAAATTATTTTGGCGAAGAAGATTTTGGTAAGATTCTTGTTCTGCAATTATTTGATTGGACAACGTTTGGTGAATCTCAAACGCGTTGGCTGTGTTCAAACACCGATTTTGGTAAGCTTCCTCTAATCGAGCGTCAAACATCGATTGTCGTTCCTCCAATCCTTTAAATTTTTCTTCAATGATAGCCAAAAAATCCAGTTGAGAAGTCGGAATACGCGACGGCTCTGACGGATAAATAATTTGAGAAGCAGACCCAACCCCATACACTATCTTGCTTTTTTTCTTTTTACCCTGATCAACATTAATTTGAGAAGCATCCAACCCCATACAAATGTTCTCTTATCTCATTTGGTTCCTTATAACAACAATTCTTACATATTTTACAAGGACATCTAATTTCAGAACTCATGCTATTTTCACGAGCAAAATCTAAAAACTCTTCCAACCCTCTCATAAATCTTAAACTAAACTTTCTATTTTTTCGCCGGTTATACATCCAACTTCTTTCCTCCCTAACATTCATTTTTAACACCTATTTCAATTATTTATTAAAGTAAATTAATGACAATAAATATATATAAAACAATTCATTAAAATAAAAATATATATGATAACAATAACATTATTTTAATATGAACTATTAAAGCAAACTAATAATTATGAAAATAAAATATATACTAAATAATATTAAAGCAAATTAATGATAATAAAAATAAAATATACATAATAAAAATAAATAAAACAAATCATGTAAACATAAAAACAAATAAATTATGTGCTACATAATATTAATATTAAAGCAAATTAATGATAATAAAAATAAATAAAACAAATCATGAAAACATAAAAACAAATCACGAAAACATAAAAACAAATCACTAACCTCTTAATGCTTTCCTTTCTTAAGACTTAATACTTAATACTTTCAATTGTTTCTCAAATATACAATAACAACGAAACGTCTTGTTTATTTATACAAATAACGGCGCCAACACGACGACCATAAACCTCTCGCCAATTTCAAATTCAACTTAAAAAAAAACGGACTGAAATGGCGTCCATCTAGCTACCACAAGAACTGTCGCCGCATTATTAAAAAAAAAGGCAAAACCTTTTTACATACAGCGTCCAACTGACGTCCACCCATATCTCGTCGCCATATTTCAGAAAAAAAATGGTGTCCACTTATTTCTCTCGTCGCTATTTATCAAAAATAAAAAAGTTTGACCGTTTAAATAGAGGCGTCCAGATGGCGTCCACCCTCTCTTGTCGCCATTCGTTTTTTAGCAAGTGGCGTCCAAATGGCGTCAAGCTCAGCGTCGCCTCGCTTTCAGCGTCCAAAAAGGTCGGCGCTAGTTGGTCGCCGTGGGCGATGTATTATTTTTGACGTTGTTTCCCGACGCTATTCCAATAGTTATTTGTAGTGTATGATTCAATGAGGTTGAATTTTGTTTCAGTAATGAGACGAGGAAGTGCAAAAGACACTTAAAATACCTAGAGATAGGTGTAATCGGGGACGATTGTTAGTATGCTGAAAGTGCTAATGATCCTTCCGCTAATGAGACCTCAAATTCTGCATAATTTTAAAAATGCACATTTACCCTGTGATATATGAACATTTTCACTTGTATAGTTGTATATATCATTTATTCATTGAAATAATTTTTCGGTGGGATTACTTATACCTGCATTTATATCATTGGCACATGGCATATACTCCCTCCTATTTCCCACATTAGTCCCATTTTCAGATAGGGTCAAGTCACCCTATTAGTCTCATTTCCAGTTTCAGTAAATATTTTTTACTTTTTTACCCTTACCCACATTTTTCTTTACAAGTATACCCTCATTAAACTCTATCAAATAACCCCTACTAATCTTAATAAAAGTCATTAATAACATTAACCTATCCACCCATAATTAACCTTTCCCTCCCTTTTTATAAAAAAAGCCCTAAAAGTTTTGGGTCACATTCATTCGACACTTCTCTCTTGTTCTTGAAACTTCCTTTTGTTCATTAACTTGAGTATTTTCATCTTGGCTATGAATCAAACACCTTAATTCATGTTCCTCAGACAAATTTGTGGGTCAGATCTTCGATTTTGTGGGTGTGTTCTTCGATTTTGTGGGTTTGTTCGTCCATTTTGTCGGTTGCTTCTTCGATTTTTGACGGAAAATTCTTCGATTTTGTGGCTTTGTTCTTTGAAATCTAGGTACATCTGGGTTTGTTTTTTTCATGTGCATGCTATTTTCGTTCGTTTGTTCTTCGATTTTGGTGGGTTTATGTTCTTTGTTTGTTCTAGACTTGAGTGTTCTTCGATTTTTTGGTTTGTTTTTGTTGATTTGGTATTTGTTTTTTTTTGTTCTTGAGTAATTTTGGTGGGTTTATGTTCTTTGTTTGTTCTAGACTTGAGTGTTCTTCGATAATTTGTTTTTTTGTTCTTCGATTTTGGTGGGTTTATGTTCTTTGTAGATCTTGATTAAATTTTTTTTGTTTTGTTTGTTGAAGATTTGAGTTTGTATTTTTGGTTTGTTCTTCAAAATTTGGTTGTCTTGAGTTTGTATTTTTGGTTTGTTCTTTGTAGATCTTCGCTTTTTTTTCGTGGAATCAAAGTTTGTTGTTTTTTTTACTTTGTTTGTTGCATCTGGGTTTGATTTAATGGTTTTTTTTTACTTTGTTTGTTGCAGATCTGTGGGGTTGTTCTTCAAAGTTTGTTGATTTTTTTCCCTTTGTTTGGTTAAGATTTGAGTTCGTTTGATGGAAACTGATAAGGTTCTTGATGATGATGGGTCTAAAAAGGTTGAACTTGATAACCCTAAAAGGGTTGATGATGGGTACCCTAACTATCCTGATGAAGACTATGAATCATTTGTTGAGACTGATCCACGTTGGGGTCGAGAACTGGATTTTGGAGGGAATCATTAATTTCATAAGAAAGCATTAGCAATTCACTAATTCACACACTCTCTCCTATTCAGGTGGTCTCATTTGACCCACCTAAAAAATGGTGCCTAGTCAAATGGGACTAATGGGGGAAATAGAAAGGAGTATTAGCTTAATTATTAAGTCAAGTTGGAAACAAATTCGAATTTGCTTTTAAATTGTCCTATAAACTAATAAAATTACATTGTTTTCTCTCTTCTCCTCGTCTTCCCTTTTTGATCCACAATCCTCCCTCCATAATTCTTCCTACTCATCAAAACTTCATAGCAGTCTCCATATTTCTTACAAAACACCCTCGTAGTATTTATTTGTTATCATCCTACACCTGCTTAATCTTGAAGTCAGATAGATCTTTACTCCTTCAAGCATGATAAGGTATCCTGTAGATGATTAAAGAAAATGATAATGGAAACTTGTATTAAATTACTTGAGAGGACAATATATATATACAATGGTAAAATGAGTTTGTTATAACACTCTAAAACAAACCCATTCAATAAAACAAGAATTATAATTTAATTTATTTATTTGGGTTTACATGCCCCTCAAAACGGGCTTGCGAGGAAGAAGACCAATTTCGCTAACAAACTTCTAGATCTACAGTCGAGGAAGTGGCTTGGTTAAAATCAATCACTTGATCATGGGTGGATATAAATGAAACCCGTAGAGAACTAGCTTGAACATTCTCACGAACGAAATGATAGTCGAGACCCAGATGCTTCATCTTAGAATGAAAGACGGGATTGGCACTAACATATGTAGCTCCCAAATCATCACAATATATAACCAGTTTGGAAGAGATCTTTAGACCGATTTCAGTAAACAAGTTCTTTAACCATAATAGCTCAGCAGTGGTGGAAGCGACTGCGCGATATTCAGCTTTCGTAGACGAGTGTGCACGAGTGTGTTGTTTGCGAGAGGACCATGAAATAGGATTAGAACCAAGGTACACAATATAGACTAAGGTAGAGATATAATCATCTTCGTCACGAGCCCAATCCGCATCCGAAAAAGCATGAAGAGAGAGAGAGGAGCGAAGAAGTAAACCATAGTCAATGGTTCCCACAAGGTACTGAATGACTTTTCAAAGCATTTCGATGATCGTCAGTAGGAGATTGCATATATTGAGCTAATTTATTCACAGCGAAGGCCATATCTGGACGTGTAATACCAAGATATTGTAGGCAGCCTAGAAGGGCATGATACTCAGTGGGATTAGAGTGTGAAATTCCAGCTTTGGTAAGAGTAGGATCAACTGCAAGTGGTGTGGCAACAAGCTTGGCATGAAACACATTGCTTTTAACAAGAATATCAAGAATGTATTGCCTTTGATTGAGAACGAGTCCTTAGGAAGTGTGTTGAACCTCGACTCCTATGAAGTAAGAGAGAAGTCCAAGATCTTTCAAGGAAAAACGAGCACCTAGTTTGGTGATGAACTTTTCAAGAGCTATATCATCATTAGATGTAACAACTATGTCATCAACATAAATCATTATGAAGATAAATGAGTAGAGAAGAATCACAAATGGAGTTCTTAAACCCCATAGAGAGGAGAAAAGAACTCAATTCCTTAAACCATGCCCGGAGTGCCTATTTAAGCCCATGAAGAGATTTGTTTAATTTGCACACATAGTGAGGGTTGTATCATCAATAGAGCCAGGAGGTTGAGTAACAAAAACATTATCATCCAAACAACCTTGAAGGAAAGCATTATTAATATCAAGTTCTTGTAATTTCCAACCATTTACAATAGCAAGGGTTAAGACAACACGAATGGTAGCAGGCTTTACAACAGGACTATAGGTGTCACGAAAATCAACCCCTTCTTGTTGATTAAAACCACGAGGTACAAGACGAGCATTATGTTGAATAATATGACCATTAGAATCACGTTTAAGTCTAAACACCCACTATGTATATGTGCTAATAACATTCTCAGCATAACATGGTGGCACTAAATCCCAAGTGTTATTTTTCATCAAAGCATTAAACTTTGAATCCAAAGTATTACACCACTTAGGGTCTTTAAGTCTTGAGTCACAGTCTTGGGTTCAACTTCAAAAGATGTTGATTGAGCCATAAGATTCAATTTGTTTATAGGCTTGCGAATGTTATCTTTTAGGCGAGTGATCATCTTGTGTGAGGGTCGTGGTGGTGAAGAAGATAAGGAGGAAGGAGTGGAGTTGGTAGACAAATCAGAGGGTGGTGAAGGTGAAGTGAGAGATAAATGAGAAGATGAGTCAAAATGCGAATCAGGTAGAGAAGATGAGGGGGGCAAAGACGATAGAATCATAATATCCATAGGACACCATGTATCAGCCGAGGGAAGAGGAGAAGGGTTCTCCTGAGTACTAAAGAGGGAAGTGTTTTCAATGAGCCTCACATGCCGGAAAACATAAATTTTATTCGTGGTTGGATCTAAATTATAATATGCATTCTGTGAGGAAGAATATCCAACAAAAGCACAAGCAATCGATTTTGGTTCCAATTTGTGACTATTGTATGGTCTAAGCAAAGGAAAACACAAACATCCAAAAGACTTCAGTTTATTATAATTAGGTGGTGTAGAAAACAACTTAGAAAAAGGAGAAATATTATGCAAGATAGGAGTTGGCATGCGATTAATAAGATAAACCATTGTAGAAAAAGCAAGAGAACAATAGCGAATAGGAATGGAAGCATGATGTAGAAGAGAAAGACCAGTCTCAACAATATGACGGTGTCGTCGCTCTGAACACCCATTATGTTGTAGTGTGTGAGGAAGAGTGGTGAGCCAAGATATACCATCTAGAGCAAGAATTTCTTTTAAGGCTATATACTCAGTGCCATTATCAGAATATAGGTGATGTATAGATAAACCAAAATGTTTCTCAACTAAAGACCTAAAGCGAATATAAACATTAAACAACCTTGGTGTCACATTTTCGTCGAAGAAGATAAAACCAAATGTACTTAGTAAAGTGATCAACAAATATCAAATAGTATTTATATCCATCGAACGACAAAACGGGAAAGGTCCATAAGTCTGTGTATATATTTTTAAAAGGTGCAGTAGATAAAATAGTAGAATATAACCGATATTCTAATAGCAATATTAAGATCCTATCTACGATCTGGATCGATCACCTATTTTTAAATTGTAAAATCGTGAAATCGTAGAATATAACCGATATTCTAATAGCAATGAATAATACATATCTAACCCACTTCCTCATTCTAACACAAATGCAATTCAACTCCCCTCAACTCCCGAAAATTTGAAACAAACAATCAAAAAAATATAAAAAATTCACACAATAGCCAACTTTGCAAAATAATTCCCAACATAAGCAGTTTTCTCTTAAAGTTGTGGTTTGGAGCTGTTCGTTGTTAGTAATTGAGAACGAAGACTGAAGGTCAAAAAAAGTCAAAGAGTTTGTTCTCTGTTACTAACAGCGAACAAATACTTTGACTATTTTTGACCTTCGGTCTTTGTTCGTTGTTAATAACAGCGAACAGAAGCGCGCTAAACACAATAGATCCTCTTTTATTCCTCATTTTTAACCTTATTTAACCAGGTTTTCATTTTGTTCGCTGTTAGTAATAACGAACAAATCCTTTATTTTTTTTGAACCCTCTGCATGTGTTTGCTGTTACTAAATGAGAACAAACCGAGCTTAGGTCTGAGAAAAAACAACTTGTCTTCGCAAATAGTTTCAAAAATTTGCTATAATGTGAATTTTTTATATTATTTTGCTTATGTGTTTCAAATTTTCCTAAATTCCTTCTCCTAACTCAAGAAAAAAATGCTCGGCTTATTGAAAGCCTAAACAATTTACATCAATTATTATATTTTATTTAAATTATATTCGATAATGATAATATGCAATTGCATCTTTATTTTAAACTCACATGTTATAAATGCTAATCCATGATTGTCTATTAGCATGTGCAAAGTGTTGTAACGCACAAGGCCTATTATCAAAGGACCCTAAAATCCATTTGTATACTTATTTGACTTATTGTTTTAATTACCGCAAATACATGTATACTATTTAATACGAGAGTAAAGAGCTGAATATTTATTAGTATAATCAAATGAGAGATTTTATCATATACTAGAACTTTTTTTTAAGGAAAAATTATATAAAACCACCTAATCTATACACTTTTTTAAAAAACTACCTTATATAAAATTTTTTGCAAAATACCACCTTACATAATACATATCTTTGCAAAAGACTACCTGTTACTCTATTTCGTCAGTTGACCGGCATGTTTAACGGTTGACCAGCATGTGCTTGTCACGTGAGCTGAAAGAAGCCCATCTTCTCCCTCATTAAAATGTCGAGCAACATCAGAACACCAAAAAATACCCCTTTCATTTCAACTTCAACTGATGTTCAGCACTAATGAACAGCACAGAATTGGATATATGAACAGCACAGAATCTTCAATTCAACTTTAACTGATGTTCAGCACTAATGAACAGCACCATTTGATTCAATCATACACATTTGAATCTTACAAAATAATTCAAGCAGCATTTGATACCCAGCAACACTTGGAATGTACACTAATAATGGAGGCAAAATAATCCAACCACAATTTGGGAATACTTCGAATTGCGCTTTGAACCCTAATATATAAAAAAAGCAATAAAAATTTAGAAGAAGTACATACCAAGATGACCGTGATCTTCACTGAGATGCAACAAATGAAAAAGAGAGAGCAGTAATAGAGGCATGAAGAGTAATGAAGATGAATGGGACAGCAGTAGGTGGGACAACAGTAATGAAGATGATTTCTTCGAATGGGTTTAATTAAATGAAGAAGATGGGCTTCTTTCAGCTCACGTGACAAGCACATGCTGGTCAACCGTTGAACATGCCAGTCAACTGACGAAATAGAGTAACAGGTAGTCTTTTGCAAAGAAATGTGTTATGTAAGGTTGTTTTTTGCAAAAAAATTTATATAAAGTAGTTTTTTAAAAAACAGTGTATAAGTGGTTTTATATAATTTTTTCTTTTTTTAATTACAAGGGTCTATAACATAAATTTGGCAAAGGAATCCAAAATTTACGAGACCAGCCTCTCCTAATTTTAATAAATACAAAATTCGTTTCAAAATGTTTACAAATAAAATTTTTAATGTGAAGCAATAATTTTTTTTTTTTGAAACGTAATGTGAAGTACTTCATTAAAGAAAAAGGAGGATTATATTTTTTCTTCAAAAATCAAGTTTAAAAAGCAGAAGACAAAAGAATTGTGAATAGCGGGATTATAAATTCCAAAACAATATTCAAATCTTTTCAAATTCGCTTCCTATTGGTCCATTCAAAAGCACACGGATCGCCCTCTACATATATTGAGACCATCGATACAATCTAATCTAACGGCTCAAACCCACGATCCGCTCCGCACAATATTTCCCACCCTCAAAACAACACTATATAAACATTCTCCCTCCGTTATCCAATACCATTGTATTTGAATTTCTTCATTCTCAGTCTCTTCTGCTTTCTCACACAAAAAACCTAGGTTGTTTTAGAAAAAAAGAGCTTTAAACAGCATATCAATGGATACCGCTGGAGGAAAGGGAAAGAAAGGAGCCGCTGGAAGGAAAGGAGGAGGCCCTAAGAAGAAGCCAGTTTCTAGATCTGTTAAAGCTGGATTGCAATTTCCAGTTGGAAGAATTGGAAGGTACTTGAAGAAAGGAAGATATGCTCAACGTGTTGGTACCGGTGCTCCTGTTTATCTTGCTGCTGTTCTTGAATACCTTGCCGCTGAGGTATAACTTCTTTGACTTACTCTCAGTTTTTCTTTTGCTATTCGTTAAGTTTTAGGTAATTTGCCATTAAATTGCGTTTGAATATTGCAAACATGAATTTGAAAAAGTTATGAAGTGTTTTAAGATTTTGCTTCGTTAAATTTGATTTCAAATGTAATTAATTATTTGTAATTAGATGGCGTTTGAACATTGCATCATTTTCTGTCATTGATGATTTAATCGAGATTGTTAGGGGTTAGATCTAGAGTTCTAGTTATAATTTTTGGTTATTTGGCATTTTGAAAATATCCTACAATTTAGGAGTTTATATAACCAGATTCACCTAAATACCGAACAACTGAATTCATAATAATCTGGTAGATCTTCTGAGTTTGATTGATGATTTATCATTTAGTTCTAACGATTGTTTGGTTTTGAAAAAAAAATGAAGGTGTTGGAGTTGGCAGGAAATGCAGCAAGAGACAACAAGAAGAACAGAATCATCCCGAGGCACGTTCTCCTTGCAGTGAGGAATGATGATGAACTTGGAAAGTTGTTAGCCGGAGTAACAATTGCTCATGGAGGTGTTCTTCCAAACATTAACCCAGTCTTGTTGCCCAAGAAGACCGCAGACAAGGCTCCCAAAGAGCCCAAGTCTCCATCCAAAGCTACCAAATCTCCAAAGAAAGCTTAGATAGATGATGACGATAAAGATGGACTTGTTGGTTCTAGTTTAGAGTCATGATTTCTCTATTGCACTTTGTAACTACTAGTTAGTTGGAGAAGTTTAAACAAGAATATGAAAGAATAGGGTTTTAGTATATTGTAATGATGATGAGCTAATGTTTGTTCTATGGGAATTGGATCAATAATTTATTGATTTTCCTTCTCTCTTGTATGAAATTAAATCCTAATCTTTTTCTCTCAATTTTCCAAGCATTTGTCATATTTTTTTCTCTCTTGTACTGGTTTACCAAGAAAACTGTAGCGCCTCCAACATCTTCCTGTAATTTTCATATGCAAAGCAAATTGAATTTTCACCTCACCACTTTATAGCTTCTCTGCCTGTATCTGGAATTTCAAAGGTCCAGTTCAGTACATGTAGAGAAGATTGGGGAATTTGAATGATCAGCAGCACTTTCCAGCATTAAAATGAGTGTCGGGTTGTTGTATCTCAAATTGAACAACTCGAGTTTACAACAGGAAGAACTCAAGAGAAGATTAAAACGGTGCACCAAAAAGAGAAGATGGAATAATATTCCATACATAGGACAAGCACACAAAACACTATTTTTAATACTCCTTTTGTGTGTTTATGATATTCAAAATGAAAGAACGATACTCCATACATAGGACAAGGTGTAATAGAATGGGAAGTAATGAAAAACTACCTGTTTTTAATAGCACAAATCATGTATGTTTTTTTTTTACAGATATCAATGTTTTTCAATTTATTTTCAAATTGGTAATCTATTTAGGGTTTTCTAGTCGAAAAAATATTCATCTCTAATCTCACTTCAATATGTAGAAATTGATTGTTATTATTGTGTTGTATTTGTCTGGAATTAGGATTCCCATATTTCTCTCTAACAGTAGACATCAATTTCACTTTCTTTTCTTCCATTAATATCTTGATTAGACGATTTTAGAGTGTGTTTGGATTGAAGGAAATGGAGGGAAAGGAAGGGGAAAGATTTAGAGGGAGGAGGTATCCCTTGTTTGGATAACAAATTGGGAGGCAAGAGATTTGGAAGGGAGGGATTTGAAAGGAAAATTTGAATAAATTTTGTTAAGAAGACAATCTCTCATAAAGAGGAAAGATTTGGAAGGAAAATACTTTCCTTCCTTTTCCCTTCCCTTCTAAACAAACAATTATATCCCTCCCTTTCCTTTTCCTTCCTTTCCTTCCCCTTCCCTTCCTTTTTTTCTCTCCTAATTTGCTATCCAAACATAGTGTTAAGGTTCCATCTTTAATTGAGCGTTTGAGTTTTTTTTTCTCATTATGTTGATTTGTTGCGTCTTTCCTTTCTACATGTTAGGTTACTATATCTTTGAACAAGGTTACTATCTTTTTAGAAAAAACATGCTATGATTTTGTTGTCTCACTGTGTACTCGAACATATTCAAAGATAATTTGCATATGAATAACTGGGAAAAAAATAAAAGAACTTTAATCAAATTAAAAGTTACTATATCCTTAATAAAGGTTACTATAAATATGTTGAATTACTGTTCAGGATTTTTCTTTTTCGAACAACTTATAGTTTTTTACTTTTGTGTTCTTCCTCTTAATGCCATATTATTACCTTGCTCTAGAACTAGGAAAAAAAATGATATGACTCTATGTGCTTTAAGAAGGTTACGATGCCCTTGGAAAAGATTACTATGTGTAATAAACTATAACTCTATTAGCTCAATTTGGTCGAGCACTGTGTATTTGTGTTTACATTGCACAGGGGATGTAGGTTCAAATCCTACATAGGCTTCTACTTGTTAAGCTCAATTTGTTTGTAACCATGTGTTGGCAGATGGTAATTATGTGTAGGCTAAAGCCATTATGAGTCTATGACATTTGAAAAGATTATTACGGATGCTAGTTTTAGACTTATCCCAATTGCTACTATAAAATGCTAGTTTGAGTCACCATTATGCTGCTACTGGCTTGGATAATGTGTAACAAAATTTATGGTTTCACCATTATGCCTTTTATATTTATGGTGTCACATATATATTATCCAACATAGCATTAACAAAATTTGGTGTCTCTGATTTGCTTATCAACTATTCCCATGAGTTAACAAATGTGTAGTAAGGCTAAAAATAATGTGTTTGCTAAAATCTTGAGTGAGTATAACAAGAAGCTTACCTTTAAGTCTAGTGTGCTTGTTAAGCAAAATTGTAGTTACACATTCTATGATATATTAGATACTATGTTCTTATAAAATAACTGTTCTTAAAAAACGATACTATAATTTTATTGAGAAACTGTCTTCTTATCTGTAATTGTGAAAATTAAATTTTAAACTATAATGTGCTAATAGATGAAGAGATGGTTAAGATGAGGATGCTTGGTTGAAGTTGACTCTTTATTTACTACTACTTTATTGTTTTCTTATTAAAAGATACTATGTTCTTGGTAAAAAGTTAGTATGTTCTTGTAAAAGTTTATAACATACTATGTGCTTAAAAACAATTACTATGTTCTTAGAAAATGATACTATGATAACAATGAGTTACTGTCTCCTCATATGTAATTGTGAAAGAAAAAATTCAGAACTATAATTGGTCATATATTTTGCAAAATACATATAATAGTCTATGTAGGATTTGAACCTACATCCTCTATATAAACAAGAATAGAATGCTCTACCAATTGAGCTAATAGACTTAATTTAATAGTAAAAGATCACTAAAAGGGAAAACAAAGCAACCCTAGGCTAGGATAGGAGACAAGCAATGATGTCACCATCGCAAACAACACAATAACAAAAGAAACCATGGCACGCCACCACCAGCAAAAAAACCCAGCTAGAAGAGCGCCAAGTGCAAACCACGCCAGCACAAAACAACCAAACACACCTAAATCAAGAAATGACACTAAAAAGAAGCAGAGCAGAACGTCAGTCAATCTTTTCATATTTAAATTATTTTGAACCAAACTATGTCCTATTAGATTGAAAAATAATTACTATATTCTTGTAGAAGGTTACTATGACCTTGATGAAGGTTACCATATTTAAAATATTTAAATTTACTGGAATTTAAATGGTTAATATTGATAAAGTCACTACAATAGAAAACAAAGTCACTATGACAAATAATATTTACAAAGCCGAAAGAAACTTCATAAACATTAAGAAACAATGGGGTTAGCACAATCTGCATCAATCAACCATCATGAAACCAACAAAAATAAGCACACAAGCAATCTACACAAACTACTTCAATGAGAAAATGGTGAGAAAACAAGCAATCTAAACACTAGTACAATCAAAACTAAAATCATGAAGCCCTAACTTACCTTTCATTGTCTTCATTTATAATGGAAAAATGGTTGAATTAAGAAAACCTTTCCTCCTCAAAATAAAACCAATAGAAAAATCAAGCGCAAAACTTTAAAATCAATAGCAAAATCAAGCATAAAACCAATAGACCTTATAAACATAAAAGCAATAACCCCAAAATGAAAAGATTGAAAGAAAAAAACTGGAATAAGTCAACATCTAAAATAAAATCATATTTAAGAAACAAATCAGATTGAAAATAAAAAATGCAGAAGAAAAAATGAGAAACAAATCAAATTTTCTCAATGCCATATGATCCAAAAGGTAGATCTACAAAATTGAAAATTTCTAACTAAAAAAAATCCCAAAATTTCAAATAAAACCCTAAAAAATAAGACAAAATAAATAAATCAACCTTCTATTCAAACAAGACTCACGAGTCACGACATTCCAAAACCCTAAATCTAAAAATTCAAAAAACCCTATATCCAAACATTAAACAATGGAGATGAAAATTAAACAACAAATTTGAACCGCTAAAGTGACGAATAATCGAAATCAAAAGATTACATACCTGATTCTAGAATAAAATGCGCTTTTTGTAGATCTTGAGTCTGTTATGAAGTAACACAGGAAGAGAAAGAAATGAGAAAAAATAATAGTAGTTTAGAAAAATGAAGAGAGAGAAATAAAAAATGGATTGAAATTTGAAATGTTACATAAACCCAATAAATTAAATTTTTTAAAAATAACCGGTTAAATTAACCTGAACCGCGTGCAATGGCATTAAATTTACTTCAGCCCCATCTGACCATCCATCAAAAATATCGACGCCTCATATTCCTTCTCACCCTTCTTATTTTGAGACCCCTTCTCATTTGATCCTAAATCTATACAAGAAACCTAAATTATTTAATTAGCTAAAAAGAGGAGTCTGTTACAACAAACTGCAACTAACAACCTATACAAGATCTTGTAGAGGTCATCTCACATGCTCTAAAATCTGCTGGCACGAGATGCCTCTTCTGACTGTTGTACATAAATGTGGACCTTGCAGACTGTTGTATATGGACTTCTAACTTGGTCTTGGACCTTACTGCTTGAATGTACCTGCCATAAACCATAGAGCTATCTAACCACTATATTCAACAAACCTCATTTACAATCATACGAAGTATACATGTAACCGACGAGTCCAAACCTCATTATGAATAGAAAGTGACACTTCACTGCTCTTTTAAGTCTTAACTGTGTAGTATGCTGTGTTATGGCGAGTACAAGTGTACACAATGTTCTCATTGATGGGAGCTTCAAAATTATCCACCTCAAAACCTGGCAAATCGTTATCATAGTATTTACTAAAACAACAGTAAACAATAAAAATTGACTTATTTGCATATTCAGGTAAAGACCAAGTAATCAATTCCTAAACGTTGATAGCAAGTTAATGAAAATTATACATAAATCGTCCAATGTTAAAACGACTTGTAGCCACACTTCAGGCATCTTATAGCCATTTCATGAAAGTATTGAAGGGATCACTTATGAGTTAAACAGAATAGTAACATCATTAAAAAAAACATGAGAAAATGCATAAAAGGATGGAGCAGGGGACAGTTCATAGAAGTGTAAGAAAATCCGAGTAAATGGAGCATACATTCTAGCATGAACTCAATAACATCATTGACCCTTCAACACCAGATGAACCTCTTCTAGTGAGATCAAACGCTTCAAATGAATGTAAGGTCATCATATGATTCTCGTGTGTCATCCCAACCATCTTGCCATCTTGTCTTTTTTGCTGCACCCAAAAGTTTATGGATCAAACAAACATGTTATCAAGTTTAGCAACTAAAATCAACTAAAATAAGAGACGTAGCCTAACTAAAAAATTGATGCATCAAAGTCGTTCGAAGACAAAGATAATACAACAGTCTATAATGACCCTATTCTTGATCCCTGTTAACTAAAGAAGGAAATGACCCAGGATTTCGATTCACTTATAGTAGGCGGAAAAAGAAGATTGACGTTGCATAAGCCACTGAAAGTTACGTTTCTTCTAGAAAGGGAATCTATAAGTCAGTTCTGTTAAGGGAGAGGCAAATTTGCTATATTAGTTATATGGTTCTGTTATGGAGAATGGGGAGTCTATATAAGTCTTGTAATAGGGGTATGTGGGATTATATCATTCATACACTATAGGAGTTACTGAACCAGTAGAAGAGTTCAGGATGCGCATTCGGCTTATCTAGTTCACATAATACAATATAAGCATTCCCTCGGTTCTTGCTTCTTCAGTAAATTGTTCTTCTCTTCTGTCTTCTGCTTTATCGCGTTCTTTTCATTCTCAAGTAGGTTCTGGAGGATTATTGACTACATTACATAGTAAAGTTGAAGACAAGAAATAAGTATCATGTTCAATAAAAAAACCCTGTCGAAGACCGAACTCATTAGATCTCCTTAGTCGTAAGAATTTCAACATAACTGAATAAAAGAGCCAATATATGCATCTATCCAGAACTTATACCCCCACCATAACCCATTGGTGTACTCCTAATTAATCTCCCCCAGGCCAAACCCTAATCCAGAAAAATAAAGAAACCCTTTGTCCATCGATGTACTTCAGTGCAAGGACTGGTAATCTGTAACACCCACGGTCCCGAGGGTTTTTAAAACCTATCAAAGAAGGAAGAAGAAGGAGGGACCGGTGGCTTAATAGGGGTTTATTAGGAATATAATTAGATTCTGTTTTGAGTTTTAACATTGTTGGCTGTTGCTTAGGTATCTTTTATTTATAGTGTAGGGCTTAGGTGGCATTAGAAAATAAACTATATAAGGCCACCATGTATTAGACTTGGAAATTACCTTTCATTTGGAAGAAGTGAATTAGAAAGGAGTTTTCTCAACACTCAAATTTGAGAGGGAGTTTGGACAACACTCGAAACTGTCCCTCAAATTTGAAAGGAGTGTGACCAACCGGCTACTCTTGAAGATTAGACTCTATGATCTTCGTTTGGAGGAAGGTAAACCAATTAAACCTCACCTTGATGAATTTTATTCCATTGTTATGGATTTGCAAAATATAGATGTGAAACTTGATGATGAGGATTTGGCTATTTACTTATTGTGTTCATTACCACCCTCTTACAAGCATTTTAAGGAGACCTTACTCTATGGTAGAGACAATTTAAGTAGTGATGATGTTAAGAATGCCTTGACCCAAAGGGACTTGATAGATTCCCAATTGTCAAGTAAGTCATCTAGTACTTCAAATGATGGTTTGTATGTGAGGGGTAGAACTACTGATAAGAGTTCTACTTATGGTAGTGGTAGCAAGGGTAAGAGTAGGTCAAAGTCTAGAGGTTCTAACAAGAACAAGACTTGCAATTATTGCAAGCTCAAGGGACACATCAAGAAGGATTGTTGGAAGTGGAAAAAGAAGCATTCCAATGATGAGGAGAGGTCTAAGGATGGTTCTAGTAGTGCCGAGGCTAGCTATGCTAATGATAGCAATGATGGTGGCGTTTTGGTGGCCACACATGAGTATAAGGGTGAGAATGAATGAATTCTTAAATCCGGGTGTTCTTTCCATATGACACCCAACAAAGACTTGTTCACTACCTATGAGAAGGTATATGGAGGTAATGTCACTATAGGAAACAATGCTACTAGCAAAGTTGTAGGTGTTGGGAGTGGTCAAATGAAGATGTTTGATGGTATGGTGAGAACATTGTCCGATGTTAGGCATGTACCGGGATTGAAGAAGAATTTGATTTCTTTGGGTGCTTTAGACAAGAATGGTTGCAGGATATCTTGTCAAGATGGAGTGATGAAAGTCATTAGGGGGTCACTATCTCCGGTTTCGTGAATGTCTCCACAAGTATCATGTCCGATGAAGAGACCAAACTATGACACTCGAGGTTGGGTCATATAGGTGAGAGAGATTTGCATGAGTTGAGCAAGAAAGGCTTGTTTAGAGGTAAGAAGCTTGGGAACCTTGTCTTTTGTGAACATTGTGTATATGGGAAGCACAAGAGAGTGAGTTTCAAGCCGACAATCCACAACAACAAAGGGATGCTTGATTATATACATTTCGATCTTTGGGGCCTTCTAGGAAGACTTCACTTGGTGGGTGCAACTATGTGCTTACTCTCATTGATGACTATTCAAGGAAAGTTTGGTGTTACTTTATCAAGCACAAAGATGATGTATTTGATGTCTTCGTTGATTGGAAGACCATGATTGAGAAGAAAATCGGAGAGCATCAAAACATTGAGGACGGATAATGGTCTTGAGTTTGTCGACAAAAAGTTTCTTCAATATTGCACCGAGGGTATTGTGAGGCATAGAACATATGTTGGAAGGCCTCAACAAAATGGTGAGCAAGCAATTGAGTAACAGAATTCAGGTATTAGGAAGTGAAAGGAATATTCTAGAAAAGGCATATTTAGCAGCTAGTGATTATAAGGCTAGGTTAGGCTATATATACTATGATGTAATAATTGATTGGCATATCAAAAATATACAAATACTTTCCTTCCTTTCTCTAATCTGTCTGTACTCCTTTTTGTACCTCTCCTCCCTTTAATATTCTTCTCTGTACTTCTCTTCTTCTCTTCTTTCTTCTAATATCTAATTCTTTTCTGTACTAGGGTTGGGTTCATCACACACTATTACTAACAACAATGTAGGTACATCCGGCGACACCCAAGAGGAGCCTCCCAATATTGAAGAAACCAATGATGATGCTCAACATGAAAAGAGAGCCACTTTGACAACTCAACGTGAAAAGAGGATTACACCTCAAAGGAGGTGCATAGAGGAGTGTGACTACGTGGCTTACGCTCTCACCATTGCTAGTGAGGTGGAGAGTGTGAATGATCCGAATACCTACAAGGAGGCTATGACCTCAAAAGACTCAAGCAAGTGGCAAGTTGCTATAAAGCAAGAAATGAAGTCTCTTGCAAAGAACAAGACTTGGGTCATTGTTGAAGCTCCTAAAAACAAGAAGATTGTAGGGTGCAAGTGGGTATTCAAGAAGAAATAGGGATCTACAAGCACTAGTGCTCCGGTGTACAAGGCAAGAGTTGTTGCAAAGGGGTTTACTCAAGTTGAAGGGGTTGATTTTCATGAGGTTTTCTCGTCGGTTGTAAAGCATTCTTCATTTAGAACGTTGTTAGCCATTGTAGCTATGAGAGATCTTGAGTTACATCAACTGGATGTAAAGACCGCTTTCTTGCATGGGGAGTTAGAAAAAGAGATCTACATGAGACAACTGGAGGGCTTTGAGGTCAAAGGAAAGGAAAGTCACGTGTGCCGTCTAAAGAAGTCATTATACGGGTTAAAACAATCGCCTAGACAATGATACAAGAAGTTTGACTCATTTATGCTCTCTCATGACTTTACAAGGAGCTCTTATGATAGTTGTGTCTATCTTAAGAGGCTTGATGGTGAAATTATCATTTATTTGATTTTATATGTTGATGACATGCTAGTAACATGTAGTAGTTTGTTTGAGGTGGAGAACTTGAAAGTGTTGCTTTCAAGTGAGTTCGACATGAAGGATCTTCGTGAAGCCAAGAAAATACTTGAGATGGAGATATAGAGGAATCGTGAAAAGGGCATCTTGTACCTTAGCCAAAGGAGGTACATTGAAAAAGTACTGAGAAGATTCTCCATGGGTGATGCCAAGAGTGTGTAGACCTCTAGCTTCTCATTTCAAGTTATCTAAGAAGTTGTGCCCTCAAACAAAACAAGAAGAAAAGCAAATGGAGGACATTCCTTACACTTGCGTAGTTGGTAGTGTTATGTATACCATTGTTTGCTCTAGACCCGACATTGCTCAAGCGGTAAGCATGGTGAGCCGATACATGTCAAATCTGGAGTATTTGAAGAGTATTGCGACTCTGACTATGCGGGTGATTTAGATGCTAGGAAGTCTACATCGGGAAATGTCTTTACATTGGGTGGAACGGCGGTGAGTTGACAATCGTCACTCCAAGATGTTGTTGCCATGTCCACCACCGAAGCAGAGTACATATCTATCGCCGATTCGTTCAAGGAGGCCAAGTGGCTAAAAGGATTAGTTGGTGAGTTTTGTCCAGAGATGAGCTTGGTATGTGTTCATTGTGATAGTGATAGTGCTATCCATTTGGCAAGGAATCAAAATACCTTTCATAGAAGAAACAAACACATCGACGTGACATATAATTTCATCCGAGATAAAGTTGAGCACGACAGAGTGCGGTTAGCACAGATAAGCACTCATGATAATCCGGCCGATATGATGATGAAGTCGTTGCCCATCAACAAGTTCACTTTATGTGTGGACTTGGTTGGTTTAGAAGCTTGCTTGTTGTGAGGCCCTTAAGGGGCATTTATGTGGTGTGTTAGTTCTTTTATTTGGTTGTTTGTGGTATGTGTTAGATGGAGTGTCTTGGAAGAAGTGTGTGGACTTGGTGAACTCAAGTCAAGGTGGAGATTGTTGGAGTTGGGTGTGACTTTGAGTCCACCATTTGGTGTGTGATGATGTGTGATGGTGTGTGGAAGAGTGTATGGGAGTGTATGATGATGTTAGATGATGTATGGTGTGTTGGAGCCTGTTGCTCGACCAATACACAAAGTGGCTCGACCCGAGCCTTCATGCTCGACCATTCCAGAAAGTTTCTGGAAGTCTGCTCGACCTCACATTGGTTCGCTCGACCCACGCCCTCTTCGCTCGACCTGGTCGAGCCATGTTTAGCGAAGGCTCTGTTTTGTATGCGATAAGTTTCTACGGGTAATTTATTAGGGTAGGGGCCCTCTCCCATGCATCCACATATACTCCACTATATATAAAATGAATGTAGTGCTCAAGAAGCTATGTATTCTAAACCCTAAGCCAAACACATAAACTCTTCTCTTCACTCTTTTCTTCTTCTCCAAGTGTAATACTCACTGTAAGAGTTCTCTTGAACTCCATTGTTTCTTCACATAATACAAGCAAGCTAACCATCACCGGAGGACGTAGCCCACAGTGGGTGAACCTCATAAATCTTGTGTCTTTGTTTATTGCTTTATTCTTATTGCTTTTCATTGTTATCATTGAAGTGTTTGTTTACTTGCATTGAACACCCTTACCATTGGTCTTGGGTGATTGTTAGGGATAAAGTTTGAGACTTTAAACCCTAGGGCACTTGTTATTTCAGGATGAAATTAAAAGAGTTAAAATATATGGATGAGATTAAAAGAAAGTGGTGGGCCATTATCCAAAAATAATAATGATACAAAAATGAGTAGGACAGAGGGAATATAAAACTAGTCTCAATGTCGCTCTAGCGTACAACATGCATGAAATTAATGATCATAGCTTCAGTCGTCATGAAATCAACTCAGCCTAATGGCTGTAAACTTTTGTACATTTTTCTGACCCCTTGAGCATGAGCATGAGCATGAGCATGAGCATGAGCATGAGCATGAGCATGTTCCTCTTGCTGCGATCTCACATATATAGCCTCAGGCTTATGAATATTACTTATCCCTCAAACACAAAAGAAATTAACCCCAAAGTTTTCATCGTTATTTTTGAATCTTAATTGTTATCAATTGTCAATAGGAACCACAAGAAATGACAGATAACAAAAGTTTTTTGACATTTAAGTTGCATACTATATTTAAAATACATACAGTAGTCATTGCAGAGGAACCAATATTGAACTACCACTGTCCATTAGTAGTTAAACAATATATATTTGTGCTACCTCCAATTGATCAAACAATCCTGCAAACAAAACAACAAAATTGAGCTAATTACAGAATCTAATTTTTAAAGGCTGAATTAGTGTCATAGGGAGAACAATGAAAAGACGAAAGCATGTAAGAAAGATCACATAGACCATAACCAATACACATTGGGGCACAACTATTGTACGTCTAAACATCTTGTAAGAAGCTAAACAGGATTGACAACAGTCTACATTAAGTGGCTCTCACCTAGGCAGGAATTGGAGGGTTGTATGTATGCAACTTACCCTTGTAATTAGAATAGGTTATTTAGATGACAACTATAAAGTAACAAGTGAGAATTCAACTAATGCCAGCCAGTGAACCATATTATGATCCTAAATAAAGCTGTAGGATGCATATACACAATGGTTGAGAATTCAACTTACCCCAAGCCACATGTTCCACTTTTCTACTAGTGAACAACATGTTTCTAAATATTGCAAGATATATGTATACCTCAAACATTCACTATGTGGCCTCGGTGAAACTATTAAATATATCTTCTTTTGAAATAGAAAAAATCAAATGACAATATAAGTTTGAGGCTGAAAGATAAATGATACACAGATAGTTATACAAGACTACAGAATTTGTGACTGTACTTGTAGACATTACCTAAATCATATAACTTTTTTTCCAGCCAGCAGTTTAGTAGCACAGTTTAGTAGCAACCTGAAAACGATTATTATGAGATAAGAAAGCACATAATGACAAGAACGCGACTTTAGAAAGAAAGATGCAAAGCAAGAAAAAAGAGCACATATAGAGAATGCAACAATCTTCTATCAAAGAAATCCACAATATTGTCTCAGTTAGTAATAATTATAGATGTCAAAGGCATCAACCAAAAGCTAAATATTGCCTCAGTTTTCCAAAGGAAGTCAATACGTGTGTATGTACCCCAAAGACCCTCTTCCTTGTTATCGCATTTGACATTCCTAAAAGACCATGTTAACAAAAATCTCACCAAATTAATCTGAAAATTTCTTTAAACCCACAAAATCTATAATTATGGCTAAGTGAGAGGTACCACTCAACTGTCTTCTAACTAGTATACTTAACTTCATAAATCCAATTTTCATTTTTACATGTGAAATCCAAAGGAAGAAAAGAAAGGGGATAAGGGAAATGATATTTTTGATCAAAGATAAAAATGGATGACATGATTTAAAAACATTGTAGCGAAATAGTTGAAACTGTTTAAGAGTAGCCTGGTGCACAAAGCAATTCACGCGATAGTCCAAGGAAAGGTCCCACCACATAGGTGTAAACCGTACCCATCATTTCAGCAAGAAACTCCTTCCAGACCCGATGAAGGTTAAAAAAAGACCGATCAGGATCCACTAGATGTAGTACTGTAAATGACATGATGGAAGTTATGAACTGAGGCTGAACACACTGAATCAGAGGCTTATGGGAAATTAAGGATTGAATCTTCAAGCTTTTTTTTTTTTGAAAGAATCTTCAAAAATATTCTATCAGTTCATTTATAGCCTAAAATTAATAGGCATTCACAAAGCCAAAATTAATAGACAAAAAACCTTCTCTACATTCTACAGTTGTGCTTTGGCATATTTCCACCATAATTCCAGAGCATGAAACACAAAAAAAATAAAGAGGACGGGACTAGTGGTATAACCGGTGGCGCCACAGTGGAGAAGGTGAAAAATAGTTAGGGAGGAATTGAAAATGACAATCTACAATTGTTTTCAAAACGACGAAGAAGCTAAAGATTCCCTATGATGAGTTTGCAGAGTATTTTAAAAACCATTGTTCCATGTTGGTAGTGGTAGCTAATCTTTGTGTTCTACTTGATTTCCTGAGCCAAACAATTATGAGAGCATTTGTTTCTGTTATTGGAGCGAACATTATAATAAAAACTTTGTTTCTTAATTTCTTTTCCAACACTTCTCTTCCTTGATTCCTTTTCCTTCGTCTTATATGCACTACACAACCCTGACACTAAAATAATGATTCCTAAATCAGTAATTATAAGCTGAGTTTTTAAAAAATGAAAAAAAATAAAAATCGTAAGCTTCCAAGAAGGCTAGAAATCATTAAAACAAATGAAGAAAACTTCCAGTTGCCACTAAGAAATGCATGTAAATAACATTGTCTTACATATAAATTTACAAACCAATTACTCTTGCTCTTAAACAATCTTTAAATTTTTAACCTAGAAAAAAAGGGATAGCCCACCAACCTAATTTTGGAAGCAACTGCTGGTTACATAAAATATTAATCCAACTTTTAATTAGTACTTCCTCCTTAGTCCTTACCATATTACTTGCACCAAACTAATTTTTGCACTATTCATCATTCTATGGTAATTTATATATTTCAGCTATTATACGAAATCTTGTTTTATTCATCTCGTCGCATATTTTCAAAATATCAAATTTTTATAATTTTTTAGTTATGTATAATTGTATATATAAATGATCCGACAAACGTATTGTTTTGCGCAAAATTGTGTTTGGTGCAAGTATTTTGGAACGGAGGAAGTAGAAATTAGTTAAAATTGCTTACAATCAGTGTACTGAATAAGTAGCAAAAAGATTGTGCTACGATCTTAGATAGGGATGGCAATGGGTCGGACTCAGCTCGGATTATACATACTCCGACTTTGCTCCGGATAAGAGTCGGACTTTTTTTTTTCACTCCACCTCCACTCGGAGTCGGATTATGCATACTCCAAGTTTGCCCCGACTCGGACTCTCAGACCTCCAACGGATTCTGATTAATATCAAACAGTATCGTAATATTATACTAATGATTTTAAAGCATACAAAATTAACAAAATATATTTTTCAAATACAATTTAACAAAAAAATATGTACTTTGAATTCAAGTTTAACAAGAGAAATAGTTCTACAACTACAATTTAACAAAATTTTCTCGCATTTTGATTTAGCGTATTTTATTTCTCTTGATCTGATTTGTCGTATTCTGATTGATTAATCTAAATAAAAATACCAAGTAGTTTTTTCAAAATTAAAAATTACAATTAGTATGAGAGAGAGAAAGCTTGAATTAGTCACGTTTAGAGTTTTAAAGGAAACAAATTATTGGTGTAAAAGTCAAATTCAAAGTTGGATTTCCTTCAGGGTCGGAGTGTCGGATTTTTAATAAGGTCCAACTCCGGTCCGTCTCTAACTCGGATCATAATATCGGAGTCGGAGTCGGATGACTTGTTCCTCGGATCGAGTCGGACTAGGGTCGAATTCAGACTGAATAGCCATCCCTAATCTTAGGGGGCCTTACCCTCACTACACAAAAGCAATCCTCCAACCCCAATGAAGTATGTCCTCAAACCCCCTCGTAATCAAAGGCAAAGGCTTTCCGCAATAAATAAGCTGGTTATTTTTCTACCTAACAGCTTCACTGAACAGTCTTCCACATTTAAGAAAATTTAAAAGCAATCTGATACTTCATCTGCCCTGTTATCAGAGATTCAGATCACAGTTTCACACGCATACCGGAACAAACCAGTGTTTCCTTAATAGTATGAACTTGAAATTTACTAACTGAAATTGACCAGAAACTAGCTTTTCAATCTCAATTAGTTGATTAGATAAGATTGGAACAAAGGAACAAACAAAACAATGAAAACCCACAATTAACAAATATTTCAAGTCATTAAAATGTTGAGTATATATCAATCCAAATGTCTAGCATCTACTTGGGAAATATACCTTCACGGCTTCATAGCTGCATTTGGATTATATCTTCTGGCATATGTTCCTGCTTCAGGCATATGTTCCTACAAAAGTTAAATTACAATGGTCTAAGACGATGGTGTTAAAGGACGACAGTAATAGTGCAACAAAACAAATGATATCTACAAAAGAGCAAGAATAACAGAGTGAAGGTAAGAGACAAACCACAAACAGAAACCACAAATTCCACTTTTCAATTTCCAGTTGCGTTTCTACGTTAGATTTCCATATCTTATATACAAATTTGTAGCAGTTTCCAAATGGTCAATTCAGAGAACCCCAGAATTGGATAGATTGAAATTCATTTAAAATGCAATCACTTTATAGTATAAAACGTCACAATTATAATTGATATGTATTTCATGTGTATCGTTTCTGCAAACGAAGTGAGACAAGGAAATTAAACCTAATGGTATAAATTTAAAATTAGCTTGTGCGTCGTCACATACACAACACGAATATTAATCAAAAACTATAGAAATCAGATTATATCTCGAAACAAAATAAATTCACAATAATCAACAATAGAATTCATATTACATTTCATAGCTGCATCGAGAGAATACATACCCAGAAATATTTAAAACCTACAGATCTAAATACAAAAACATGATAAATTGACTAAACACTACCATAATTGCATAACCTCCAATCAAAATCCAACACCAATTTCAATTCCAAATGCATATCCATTCCAACACAACCTCAAACCCTAATACATCAAATCAAACCTCTTAAGAGCTAGTGAACTTGGTAACAGCCTTTGTACCCTCAGATACAGCATGCTTGGCCAATTCACCGGGAAGAACAAGTCTCACAGCAGTCTGAATCTCGCGAGAAGTAATGGTCGGCTTCTTATTGTACCTTGCGAGTTTGGAAGATTCTTGTGCAAGCTTCTCAAAAATGTCATTGATAAAGCTGTTCATGATACTCATGGCTTTGCTAGAGATTCCGATATCGGGATGAACTTGCTTCAAAACCTTAAAGATGTAGATCTTGTAGGTTTCGACGCTTTTCTTTGTTCTCTTTTTCTTCTTGTCTCCGGCCGCGGCCCCGGCTTCTTTGGGAAGCTTCTTGCCGGCTTTTGGCTTCTTCTCAGCCGGAGCTTTCTCGGCGGCTGGCTTCTTCTCGGCCGGCTTCTTCTCGGCTTTTGGCGCCATCGTTAAGAGGTGTTTTTATGAGAAGAAAAGAAGTTGGGTATTTTTCGAATGACAAGAGGAGAGGGGAGAGAGATTTATTTGGATGGATGAGGACTTGGGAAAGATAAGAGGGCAGTATTATATAGGAAGGATAAATCGTTTCTAATTGGATAATATGAGTCGTCACGGATCGATGACGTGGATTTTTGATTGCTTTTTCGAAATTTGGAATACTGAACAGTTTTTCTATTTTCCGCCTTTTCTTCGCGGTTTTAATTTATTGGTGAAAATTGAAAACTAAAATACTAAAAAGTTTTGGGTTGAGCCTGGTATAGCTTAATTACTCATTCGATGGCAGGACATTTACCCAAATATAAATTTTTGTATTAGACAGTTTCACCATGAAACATATTTTATGCTTGAATTAAATAGTTTAATAATACAGAGTTTTAGCTGATGGGCTTTTGTTTTGACGTTGTCCCATTATGAGACGATCTCATACAAGACATGTTGTTTCATAATACCCTTTTATTTCACGGTTGATGTCCCATTTACTTTTTACACATTAATCAATATATTTATTTAATTGATAATATCTCTAATTATACATAATTAAATTAAAAATTAAAAATTAAAAATATCAATATTAATAATTTTCACATTAAAATGAATTATAAATAAGATTACACTTAACTTATATTTGAACTTATATATTAAAAATTAAATACAAACTGAAATATAAATAGTTTTTAAAAAACAAATGGAACATTAATTCTGAATTGAAGGTTGTAATAAATTACAATAAAAACTTGTGTAATATATGGAATTTTTATTACGAATATATCAGTATGGGTAGAGAACAAAACTCATGTCACCTAGGTTAGAGGGTTACTTGGGAAGGTTTATCCAGATCATTCGTGACCTGGGTAGAGAGTGTCTGGAGAGAAAAGGCTAGTGTTCTAGAAACATAAAGGAAAAATAAAAGGTTTAGCTTAGTTGGAAAATGAAAATATATGGAACAGTAATTTGGGTAATTAATGAAATGTAGAGGCAACAAAGTAAACCTTAACATTTAATAACCTAAAATGACAAAAAATAAAATAAAATAAATTTTCCTACAAAATTACCGACCAGTTTGCGACCACCTAGTTGGTCGGAAAAAAAAACTGAAATAAAAGTGTCACGTCATACCCACTTGGCGGCCACCTGGTAACCCACCTGGCGCCCACGTGGACACACCCCAACAATCAGCTTACACACACCAATGTCGCTGGGAAGGATTAAACACCTGACCAACCAGCAGGCCAAGTGATGGTTATTAATACTCTAAGCTATGTTATTGAATTTATAACATAATAACACTCATTCCACTTATTATTATTATTATTATTATTATTATTATTATTACATTAGTTTAATTAGTACTCCCTCCGTTCCTTAAAGAAGTTCCCACTTTCCATTTTGGGATGTTCCAATTGTTGGTCCCATAAGAATTCTTTCCATTTATAGCACAAATTTTGGACAAAAATAACCTCAATCATCCTAATTTTAATAATTTAATATTAATTATGGGCCCACATATCTTCCACTAACTCCATTTTAACATTTTTATATTTCTTATGGTCCCACATGTTTCCCACTAACTTCATAAAAACATTTTTTAATTAGTTGTAGTCCTTTCCTCCATTAAATTTATTATTCAATAAAATATTATCTCCACTATCTAAAAGATTCCACTTTTCTTAATTCCCGTGAACATTCTCTATGGGAACTTCAATAGGGAACGGAGGGAGTAGTATTTATTATTATTATTTATATTATTATTAGTCGTTTAGTGTATTAGTTGTCGTAATATAGTATTAGTAAATTGTTAATTGTATTTGTATATTACTACTTGTATTAGTTCATTATTAGTGGTCTTAGTAGATTATTATTATTATTATTATTATTATTATTATTATTATTATTATTATTATTATTATTTCTATTAGTGTACTAATAGTCTAATTAATATAGTATTAGTCATATTAGTGTAATATTAGTATTTTTATTAGTATAGTAGTATATGCATTATTATTTCTATTATATTATTAGTTGTATAAGTACATTATTACTCGTATCAATGCATTATTATTACTTTATTAGGTATTTAGTCGTATTAATTGTATTAGTGCATTATTAGTCGTAATAGTGTTTACCCAAAAAAAAGTCGTATTAGTGTTTACTAATATATTATTAGTACGTAATTAGTCTTAGTAGTTGTTTACTCAAAAAAAAAGTCGTATATTAGTGTATTATCACTCATATTAGTTTATTATTACTCGTATATTACTACTTGTATTATTTGATTAGTGCATTCTTCGTATATTATTACTCGTATTAGTTGTATTAGTGTACTATTAGTCGTATTAGTATAGTATTTGTCGTATTAATGCATTATTAATACTTTATTAGTTATTTAGTGCATTATTAGTATGTTATTAATTAGTTGTATAAGTATATAATTATTCGTACTAAAATAGTACTTCCTCCGTTCCATAATACTTGCTACTGATAGTAACATTTTCTCACACATGTCATACTCGATAGCAAATATTATGGAACGAAGGAAGTATTATTATTATTAGTTGGAGTAAATTAATGACGAGAGACAAAATAATAATACACAAACAATAATTCCCAAAAAAAAAAAATACACAAACAATAGAAGATTTAGTCAAATAAGATAAACAGATTAAACTAATCAAACAATGTATACTTTTCGAGTTCCGACAAATTAAACTAGTAAGACAAGTTAAAAAAAATAAATTGGAGTTGTGCATCTTAGTCAAACAAAATAAGTAAAGTTAATACAAAACAAAATTAAAAAAATAAATTTCTAAAAAAAATAGGAAAAATTACACAGAATAATCCAAATTATTCATGATTTTCCTACAATAATCCCACCTATTGATTAACCATGAATAATCCCAACTTTGAGGGGTATTTCCCTAGAGTAAACTTGGATAACCCGATAACCTGCTATACTAGGTAATTCACCAAAAAAAATAAATTAAATATTAATTTAAAATTAGAAAATATTTTTAAAAATTTACATAAAAATTCTAAATAATAAAAAAAATCATAAATTTTTTATGAATATTTTTTGAACATTTTTTCGACATTTTATTTTAATTTAATTTTTTTTTTAAAAATAAAACTTGCTATAGCAAGTCATCCGGTCACCGAGTTTACTCTAGAAAAATGCCCCTCAAAGTTGGGATTATTCATGGTTAATCAATAGGTGGGATTATTGTAAAAAAATCGTGAATAGTTTGAATTATTCTAGATAATTTTTCAAAAAAATAAAAAACATTACATACAAAAATTAAAAAACAAAACAAAAGTAAGTGGCAGACAAGTTCTCATATAAAGATTACATTACAAACCCAATTTAGCTGTAAATTCAGTTTTCCGACTGAATTTTAGTCGGAAGTTGGTCGGAAATTTTTCCGACTAAAATTCAGTCGAAAATTAATCGGAAATTTTAAATTTTGTAATTTTTTTTCAATTTAAAATTGCGACCAAAAACTAATTTAGTCGCAATTTAGTCGGAAATTCCGACTAACGCCTGTCAGTCGGAAAATCAGTCGATAATTTCCGACTGTTTCGGTTAGTCGGTAATTTTTAGTCGGAAAATTGTATTTTTTTTGTAGTGATAAACATAGATGCAATCACTCCCATGACATGTGCACTACCTAATGCACAACACATGGACACACACCCATCATCCATGCAAAAAACAATTAAAAAACCTAAACTACATGCAATCACTTACATGGTTGAGAAAATAAAGAGCGACTAAGCAAGTTACTATTCATGAATGAATAGTACTTCATTAACCACATTTATTTATAATATAATGGATAATGGATAATGGATAATGGATAAATCCAAGAACCATAATTAAAAGGGATATTCAACATGATAGACACGAACTTTTGCAAAAGGCTAGTGGTAGCAAATTTTTTTAAAAAAAATTCTACAAAATAGTATTGTATTTTTGAAATTCAAGTTGTCGTAACATTATAAACCAAAAAACGTTTTATTTTTCGTTATCTTGGGAATTCTTTTTGCCCTTGTGTAATTTACTGTTAGAGCAAGTTCCCAATCTACCAAATGTGATGGTGTTGTGCACAACACAAGAGACGCTTTGATTTGTCATATGGGAGGCCTTGGTGAAGGCATGGGAGTGCACAATATGAGGTATGACTTGTGCCTTGAACAAGGCAAGACACAAGTGAAGGCGTGCTCAATCGAGGCAACAGCTGGCGATAAGAACAAAAGACTCTAAACATTACAACTAGGGATGGGCACGGGTCTTGGACCATAAGGGTCTAGACCCAAACCCAAACCTAATTTTAAGGGTCTGGGTCCATCTTTTTTGGGTCCATCACTTTCAATCCTTCCAATTCACAACTCATTTCTTCTCCTACTCTCTCTACTTACTCTCTCTACTTAATTACGCAATTATTCTCTTAATTACATAACTAGTCTTTTAATTATTTCTTAACTACATAATTATTCTTTTAATTATTCCTTAATTAAATAATTATTCTTTTAATTATTTATTAATTTCTTGATTACATTATTATTTCAATATTATCGTATCTTCTTTTTTGAAAAAAGTCTTTCAAAAAGTTACTAAAGTGGCAAAATCTTTGGGAGGTTCTAGCTCCAAAAGAAAGGTCACTTCAACTCCATCAGTATCAACAACACCTTCGGTTAGTAATTATGAACCGAATTATTCAAAAGGGTACGACCAAGAATTACACAATTATGCAGAAGAAGTGAAAAGAGAAATACAAATTGAAGAAGAAGAAGAAGAAACACAAGAAGAAAAAGAGGAACCAACGACCCCTATTGGGATACTTAGATCTCGACAATCATCAACAAGATCAGTTGAAGCACAATAACAACAACTACAACAAAGACAAGCTCGTGGTAAACGAGTCAATTTCCAAAGTATCGGTTAGTTTTCTAATTTTATTCTTCAAATTGATTGAATTTTAAATTATTATTTATTTATATATTGTGGTATTTAAATAATGTCTTTATATTAATATTTAGATGAAAATGAACCACTAAGACAACCTTTTCCGATAATGCCACCTCCTAGTGGTAGAGCTGTTTCACATGTGTGGTCGTATTTTACAAAAGAACCAACCGACAACCCGGATGTTTTCTTATGCACTTGTCAAATTTGTGAAAGTCAAGGGGTAAAGCCCTTAGTTTCTTACAATTTTAGCAAAGGTAAATACTTTTTAAGTTTTTATATATGATATTTATATTTTGTAAATCAAGAATGTATTAAAAATTCTTTAATTTTGTTTTGTGAATACGTGTTAGGTGGTGGTACGGAATCTTTCAACAAACATTTGGCAAAGAAGCATGAATCACAAAAGAAACTCATGCAACAAGCGGCAACGGGATCACAAGTAGAAGCCGACAACAATGGGCAACAGACTTCCCCGACGGAGGTAATCCTTTTAAATTTAATCGTAATGAAATGATTGATGAATTTTCCAAATTTTCTAAATAACGATGACAAGCAATGTATTTCGCTAATAATCAAGTAATCAACAAAGGTACGTCCGCATTATTATAGTATTTTACTATTTTTATAGTAAAATTAAAGAAAAAAAAGAATGGAACCGATGGTCCGACCCACCCGACCCGGGAGTTGGAACCGCCGGAAGCGCCTCATGAACCGCCAAGGAACCGTTTAGAACCGCCCGGAATCGGAAATGTTTGGGTCAGGTTCCAGATGGAACCGAAACGGAATCGGCCCAACCCAGACCGTGGCCATCACTAGTTGGGTCCTAGACCTTCTCTTTCATTTACAATAACTTCTTCTCCTTCATTCATCTTCTTCTTCTTGCATTCATCTTCTTTCATCAATTTTCAAACTCTACTCTAATGACTTCTATAGCATCAATCCCTCAAACCCAACTCTTTATTAAAAGTACCTATCTCAAGTTTTAAATAGATTATACCACTCATGAATTTTAGGAAGTTAAAATAACAACGCCTAATTTTATTTGAGCTTTGTGAATATATTCATCATAAAAGTAAAGTAACAATGGTGACTCTCTCCGCTTGCTCTTGTTAAGTACTCAACATGTCTTTTGTTATTTGGTAAGCTTGCTTAAAATTATGGACTTTGGATAATGTGATGCTTTAGCTTTTATTGCTCACTTTATAATAAACACACTTTATGATTATTTTAGTTCAATCCTTCACCTTAAAGAACTTAAAGCCTCATGAAAACCTTTCTTATTACTTTTAAATAAGGAAAATTCCACATGGTAGCATCCAGTTTTCATAAAATGCCAGTGGTAGCACTATTTTAAGAAAATTTCATATGGTAGCATCCAGTTTATGCACTATCTGATTGTCGTAGCATTTTCCGTTAAGTTCCGTTTAATTCACCATTTTAATGTTTGATTCACCGTTTAATTCATTAACATCATAAATATTGTAATAATTTTGTTTTCATTCAAATTGTTGGCATTATAATGTTCAAAAGGTGCATCTCAAGACTCAAGTAGGGTCTTCATAACTAGATACGCGACATTTTGGGTATCCGAAAAGTCGGGCATCTGGGTACCCGGTTAGTCGGGTATCTATTTTAAAGGCTCGTATCCTGACCCGATTATTCGGGTACCTGTATATCGGTTTCCAGATGAATCGAGTCGGGACACCGGGTACCTTATTTTATATTTCACAAAACAAAATTTGAAAGAATAAAAGAAAAAATTAAAGGTCGTAGGTTTGTGATTTTGATTCTTCCAATAGTATTAAATTATTAGGTACTGATCACTTTATTTTTCTTTCTTAATACTACTTTTAGTCTATTAGCTACTGACTTCTTTTTTCTCTCGATATTAGTTATTGATTTTTTGTCTTCTAAATTTTAAATTTACTTGTTGGTAACCCACTTGAAAATTAGATATCGACTTTTTTTTTCTTATTACTTGATATTAGTTATTACTTAGTCTAATAGCCGTAAGTAGAGCAACAAATTATTTTTGAAAATAAATTCCTCTAATATAACAGGTCGGCAGGTATCCGTTTTAATTTATTAATTGGCCCATGACCAAACCTAATTAAGGCAGGTTGGGTACCCAACCCGTAACATATTTTTGTTATTGAAAATTGACAAGCCATTTAAGATGATGGTCGGAGGGTCGACGTGTCGGATCAAGCGGGTCGGGTATTTTTGAAACTCTCTTAATCTCAAGCACTAATAAAATTGTTGGCATTATAAAGTTCAAAACTAAATGCTACCATGTGGAAAAACTTGCAAAATAATGAATTAAACAGAATTTATTAAGAACTTAACAGAAAATGTTAGGGCAATTAGATAGTGCATAAATTGGATGCTACCGTGTGAAATTTTCTTAAAAACGTGCTACCATTGACATTTCATGAAAATTGGATGCTACCATTACCATGTGAAAATCGAGCAAAGATTGGAAGGAATAATAATAATTAGTTTAGTGGAATTGTATGATCAACTAATCCTGAGACAAATGAATGAGTCAATTCCACGAACCATAAAAATACCAACATAATTAAAAAATTTAGAAAACATGAAATTTATGATTAACTTTAATGTGGCTTCAAAGAAAAATGGCTTAAAGACAATATGACTTATCCTAAGAAAAATGAAAAACAAAAACTTTAAAACACGTGGAATAAACATTAATATAACACAAATTTTTGTGAGAGACGGTTTCTCAAAGAAACCAATTCTAATTGGGTGACCCATAAAGAAAAATATAAGATAAGAGTAAGAATTAAACTCTAATAGACTGGGCATGAGAGATGTCTTTCAAAAAGACGGTCTCTCAGGAGACTTGCTGTAATTTCTAAAGTAACATTGATATTAAACATCAATACTTTATTAAGACCTAGTATTTCTATCCTTTCCTTTTTTTAGTTATCGTGGCTCAGTTTCAATTCTAATTTGTGTTGTAACTTGTACGCTGCAATTGTTTTTTAGGTGTATTATGTTCACTCACCCTTCTTTTTGTAGGAGCCTATTTATTGAGGAATAATCTGAATGCGCGCATTTCTTCTTGCCCACTACTTGAGAGCACGAGTATGATTTGTCTGCTCTCCTTCTCCCCCGACCCAGACTAGTGCGAGCCAGACTAGTGCGAGATACCATGTTGAATTGTTGATGACTATGATTATGGCGACTTTATTAAGACCTAATCACAAGACAGCTTACAAGGCTAAAGTAACATCAACAAAAGAGGATACAACCCTAGTCTGATAACGTCATAACGAAACCAAAAAAGACTTCCACTCATCTAACGACACCTGGAAAATTTAACTTAATTCTCAAGAGTCAAGACCACAAACACAAAATAGAAGCAAAAACATGGTGCACCAGCAAAGTTCCAAATGAAACTACTAAACCTCAGGACCCCAAATACTACTTGAACATCGATGCAGTGGAAAGGAGATTTCAATCAATTCTCAGTATCCTTTCAGCTTGAGCATTAGAAGCACAATCACTTTATCAATCATCACATATTCGTGATTAAATCAAAACTGATTGAAGTGGTAACATCAGAGAATGTATCATCATACAATCCACATTTGGTCAAATTCCGTCATCTTGGCTTGAAACAAATGTATACTGGCCTTAATCCTACTTGCACTGATCTTTGCTCTTTTTTCAGTTTCACCAATTACGAATTATCTACTCGCATAAAAAGGGTCCAAAAAAGATAAAGGATCAGTATTGATTATTGAACAATCACCAAAGAAAACAAGGATCAATTACTAAGAGGCAGAAAGCTCTTTCAAGTCACCCCAAAAATCAAGGAGAGGTAAGAAAGCCAGCGAGTAAATGCTCAAAAATAAATTCTCAAAAATAAAATTTGCATCCAAGGAAAAGTCTAAACACATCAGTAGATGAATTAACATCAATGGAAGCTTGAAAAGCAATGATAAAGAGTGATTTGTACAATGGAAGAACGGCACCAATACAACAGGGCAGTACAGCCACCACTGCACTACCAAATTCATGTAATGGATGAATGGCACCGGCCATATGAGCAATCAAGCATTTCAATCAACTTAACAATGATAGCCACAGAAACAGATTAGGAGCACATATACTAGATATCAAAACAATTTAGGTTATTGTGTTATCTAATTAAATCAAAATGAATAATCATGGATGAAAATTGAAAATCATATATGAAGAAAAACACATTAATCAATCAATTGCAAACATAATTCTTTTTTCCAAGTTTATTTATTATGCAAACGTAATCAATTTAATTCTCAGTTAATCTTATCATTTTGAGCTCACAATTCCATCCAATCAATTTATCTTAAATTTCATCATCAAACTTTCAAACCCTAACCATCAGAAATTAATACTTATTTCTCATTAAATAAATATATTAAATAATCATACTTCAAGATGCAGACATGAGATATACCTATATCATTCGCAGATCGTGCAAACAATCAATCAATCAAAAAAGAAAAAATAAAATCAATCACACAGAATCGATTTAAGAAATTTATTTTGATGATTTTTACTGTAAAACCTTACCCATATCAGAACCTAATTCCTACCAAACTATAAACCTAAACATAAATCCTCCAGGATAATAGAAACGACGTAACACAAAATCCTCCATTTTAAAATTAAATTTCCATAAAACTGTTTACAAACCCTAAACGATCGACATCAACAAATCTAAGAACTAGTAAACTTGGTAACAGCCTTGGTACCCTCAGATACAGCGTGCTTTGCCAATTCACCGGGAAGAACAAGTCGCACAGCAGTCTGGATCTCCCGAGAAGTAATGGTCGGCTTCTTGTTGTACCTTGCAAGTTTAGAAGATTCTTGTGCAAGCTTCTCAAATATGTCATTGATGAAGCTGTTCATGATGCTCATGGCTTTGCTGGAGATTCCGATATCAGGATGAACTTGCTTCAAAACCTTAAAGATGTAAATCTTGTAGGTTTCAACGCTTTTCTTCGTTCTTTTCTTCTTCTTGTCTCCGGCAGCGGCTCCGGCTTCTTTAGGAAGCTTCTTGCCGGCTTTTGGCTTTTTCTCGGCCGGTGCTTTCTCGGCGGCGGGCTTCTTCTCTGCGGGTTTCTTCTCCGCTTTTGGTGCCATTTGTATGGTTTGTAAGGAGAGAGAAAGTGAGAATTTTTATCAAGCGTTTGTTGAGAAAGGGTAAGGATAGAAATATGCGATGATTGAAGTGGTTGAGAGGATTTGTATATATATAAAGGATGAAACTAGATTGTTATTGGTTGAAGGGGTTTTAGACGGATCAATGACGTGGGGCAACCTTTACTCATTGGATTGTTTATTGAGAAAGTTCTAATCGACGGTCCTTGAAGAAAGATAAATGTGAGGACAGATTTTCGAGCGTAAGAGTTTTTGACTTATAAGAGCATGAACAATGAAGAGGACATCTATATCCTCTTCATATTTCTATCTTTTTTTCTCCATTTAACACATCATTTTCTCTTTTCTCCACATCATTTTTCATTATTTACATCCTCTTTCTCCTTCTATTCCTTTAACTTATTCAACATCCAAGAGTTTACTTTTTCATCCTCTTTTCATTTTCTCTCTCCTACTCATATATAACCCACTACATATTCTTTTTCCTATTTAAATTTAATAATTGTAATTTGTGTAAATGATAAATATTATTTACTCAATTATTTGTATGATTAATTAATTAGCGATTATTATTCTTGCAAAGCACAAAAAAATATTCATGATTTAATATTTTATAACTTAAAAAAACAAAACACATACATTAATTAAATTTTCGGAAAACATAAAATTTTTAAAAAATTACTACTACGTTTTTCTATTCGAAAATTATTCTGCATAGGAGCTTCCAAACTTTTCCCACATATGCTCTACCAAATCACTCTTCAAAAACATATATATATGTCTATCACGAATCTCTTCTCTTGTAGCTAAGAGTGTCGCAAAATTACGATCATCATATATTTGGATGGGTAGTAAAAAAGAGAGAGAAAAGACAAAAAATTTAAAGTGTGAGAAATGTACCCAAATTTAGGTTCTATTTATAGAGAAAAATAAAATAGAGCTGTTGGTGAAATTATTTTGAAATTTTTATTTACCGTTTTTTTATGACCGTTTTAAATAATACCGTTATAAAAAATCAACCTTGAAATTAACCAATCAAAATGTGCCAAGTGGATCAATAATATTTTTCCAAAAATATTTTTCCTTTTTTTTCCCTCCTTTTTTTTCCTCCCAAGTGAGATTTGCTTTGCTTTTTGTCCATATTCAATCCTCTTCTTTCACTCTACTTCCTCTTCAAGAAGAGGATGAACCCATTTCTTCTTGCCAAAGAGGATCCTCACTTCCTCCACACATCCAAGAGGATGGTGTAAAAGATGAAAAAGTGACTTAAGAGGATGGTATTTCCTCATGAATGTTCATGGTCTAAAATTTGGTTTGGGTGGGAAATTTGAAATTTTTTTATGAATGTTTCAAAACTTTGGATTTGATATCTCTGTACGAGACTATCTATAACTACTACTAAAATAAAATACTACTTATGTCATTATTTATCAAAATTGCTTATGTGTCACTCCCTCAATGAAAAATTTTTCTCTCCAAAACTTAAAGATGATGTCATTGTATAATGACTACTATTAATATTTTTGACTTTACTAATTTTTAATTTTTTACTTTTTATGTCACATCATTTGATGTATTAGAAAGTCATAATAGTATATTTTATATTATTTGAGGTCTCATTAGCGGAAGGATCATTAGAACTTTCAGTATATTAACAATCGTCTCCGATTACTATTTGATACATCATGATGAGTATTCAAAGAAATCATGATAATTACCATTTAGTACTCATTTTTCCTAAACCCAAGAAAGTTGAGAAGTTGAGTCCTAAGTTTGATCTTTCACATTCCAACTAAAACAAGAAAATTCAGAAAATGATATTTGGAAGAGGGTCGAGAGACATCCAATTTCAACTCATAAACTCAACAAAGTTGAAGAGACAAGTTCAGAATTTGATCCTTCTTTAGGTTCCAATTTGGACAATGAACCCCAGGGGATGACGAGAGACATCCAATTTCAACTCATAAACTCAACAAAGTTGAAGAGACAAGTTCAGAATTTGATCCTTCTTTGGGTTCCAATTTGGACAATGAACCCCTGGGGATGATATTGTTTAATAAATATGACAGGCATCCGGATCCACGAACTATGATGCTACATCGTTCACCATCAATTTAATTACCATCATAATGGCCTCTAGTACTTATCACCATTAAATGTTTAAGTTCAGTTTGATGCACGCTCTAAAGGATTAGATAACCCGTAGAATGCTTCCAAACTAACTCCAACTAAGTGGTTTCAGTCTAAAAAATTAGTCCACATATTGCCCAATTCAATGTATTAGTTGGATCCGGGTACGATCTGACAGTGATTCAAACTATCTATATCGGATCCCGGAAAACACCTCGATGGCATGTATTGGCGGATCAGTCGATCGACAATGGTTCAAACCATCCACCCGTGAAAGAACAATCTTAGGTGACTCGATACATGGAGCAAAATCATCACTATCGTCTTCTAATGAAATGCTACATAAAGGATGCAAATCTTTGACTAATATTGCCAAGTGAAGAATATATTGTATCAATCTGATGATCATCATATGGTTATTCTTGCTTTTGTTTATCAACGCATATCGGGTGATTCTTTAGTTGTATTCATGGGTCATTGTCTCATTGATCAAATATGATATCGACACACATTGGAAGAATATTATATTATTTCTACTTGGGAATTCAATACTTCACCATAATTATTCTTATTATATTGGGTCTTACTTATACGTGGTTTTCAACGACGAATGTATAAAGTCATCCGAGCTTTCACCTAGTTTGAAAGTAACGTTATAATTCATATTATGAAGTCATCTGAGCTCACCTAGTATGAAAGTCATCATTATTATTGAAGTCGCAAAATGTGGGCTTTATTTGTCATATTATGGAATCATCAAAGCTTTCAATTAGTTTGAACGTCATATTATTTAAGTCCCAAAATGATTGATTTTGGGCGATATTTTCTTAGTATTCATCTTCATTATCAAACTTTCACCTTATTTGAAAGTGGGATTCTTGCGAGTGTCACCTAGTTTGATAACTCAGACTCTTATTTAGCCCCAAAACGAGTGATTTTGGGCATTATTTGTCAAAGTATTCATAGCGAGTATCACGTAGCTTGATAACTCGATCACTTATTAATTAAGCGGACCTATGACCAATCAATATTCATCAATGTTTTCGAAGGAATCACCTAGTTTGATTCCTTATCTAAGTCCCGGGTGATTGACGGCTGGGCAGCGCGGACCTATGTCAGATCCATATTCATCAAGGCGGACCTATGTTCGATCCATATACATCAATGCAGACCTATGTCCGATCCAAATATTCATTAAAGCGGCTCTATGTCCGATCAGAATATTCATCTTTGAAGAATTCACATAGTATGATTCCTTATCTAAGTCCCAAGTGATTGACTGTTGGGCCATATCATCATATTAGTCTCAAATGCCGAATCATCATATCAGGCCTAAATGTCGAATCATCGTATTAGGCTTAAATGTTGAATCATCATATCGGGCTCTAAGGCCGAATCATCAAAAGTGGTCCAAAGGCCAAATATTTATTATTCCTGGGGCTTCAACCAAGTATGGACTCATCGAGGCAAGAATTCAAAGTTTATTTATTCGGACGTAATTGTATGGTTTCTTTCATACATTCAATTGGTTCGCATCACAGGTATGTTTATTTCCGCATAAAGACTGATGCCCTCGCTACATTAATTTCCCTCCTCTATCACTCTTCATGCGTGGGGCTAATGTTACGAGGTCAATAATAAACCCATAATTTATTTAGTCAAACCATAAACCGTCCACCTTAGTCTAATAACTTCTCAAAATAACTACCCACAATTAACCGACTAATAACCTCCCATTATCATCTAATATAACCTCCAATCTCCCAGGAATAACTCCCTCAATAGTATTATAAATAGATGTTACATACATCATTTGCAAGGAGGAAGCTTTGATATTCTTACCATACTCCACAGAAAATAAACCGCCCTCCTACTTATGATCGATATATAATCAAATATCCTTCAATTGATATGAACTCATGCTACAATTCGTTATTTTGTTTTCATTAATTATCATATATTCATCACTTTCAGTTTGTCGATCTGACTTGAGCGTCGGAGGGGTTTTCCGGGAAATCACCCCCGGGCAAGGCTAACGTTGTATTGCAGGATTTGAGGTCTCATCAGCGGAAGGATCATTAGCACTTTCCGTATATTGACAATCGTCCCCAATTACACCTATCTCCAGGTATTTTAAGTGTCATTTGCACTTCCTCGTTTCATTACTGAAACAACTTAGTTTGTTGAAACAATTTATTAATATGCAACAACAACCTGACAACGGTGGATGCAAACCTAACCAAGGAACGAAGCAAAGTCTAATTGCCATCTACTTTGAGAGAAAAACAATCGTAAATGCTAAATCCAAGTACACAATGATACAAAAAATGATTTACTTTGTGTTGGTTGCTACTAGAAAATTTAGACTTGATTTTGATGTTGTAATCGCTCAAAATTATAAAGACAAAAACTAATAGGAATTTAGTATTAATCTAACGGAAGCTTACTTTTACTAACACAATTAAGGGTTACTTAAAGGATAATCCAATGCCCAAAGTAGAACACTTTAACCAAAACAAAGCAATATAACAAAACTTCTAATTGTCTAAAATTAAGCAAAATTAAACTAAATCAAATACAGTTCAAAGTCCAAATTACATCTTTAAAATAGTTTAAACCTAAACAAACTGAACTAATAGTCTTTTTAATGCAATAAAAGATCTAAATGAAAGAGGAGTCGTGCTCCAACTCGGGTTTATACTTCGCTCGCATATCAATTGATCTTCGTAAAGGTGTCATTGGGGTTTATTCTGAAAACAAAAACATTGGAAAATACAAAAAACATACTATACGCAAAAAGAGTGAGTATAAGCACTTGTTTTGGGTTAAATAGATACATTTTGAAAGATGTTATTTCCATTGATAAACATATAATCGTCATTCAAATTCAATTCAATGGTTTTATAATAATTTCAAGTTCTCATTTTTAATCATAAATCATAGGATCTCAATGGATCCAAATCAATTACAAAATCAAATCATAAGTTTACAAGGGTACTCTTGTCGGTCTACCATCCGCAACATGTTCGGCAAGTGTAACACAATGGTAATGTGTATGATACACAAACTCAACATTGGTGAGTCGCTTAATCATGCACGCAACATTTGCTCTAACATGTGTACCTGAAAGGCTGAAATTTAATCTAAAATGTTTACACACGGTTTTGGAGACAGAAATATATAGTTTATTCCCATCATGATTAAATAAAGTTTTCGAATAAATATTATAATTTCCAAAATGTTTTAGTTAGTTGCTCAACTTTAAGTTTTACCTCCAAAGTTTATATTACTTGTTATGATTTATAACTACGTACGGTACGAAGTTACAAGTTTCTAATAATTGTAAAAATTTCAAACTTTACCATCACAAATTAAATTACAATTAATAATGAACAAATACATATAAAAAGATTGGCGCTAAAAAACGATTAATGAAATCTCATTAATAATGTGATTGTTTCAAATGCGCATCAAGTAGCGGTCTTGACGGATCTCCCATTAGAAAAAAAACCTAATTAAATTGGAAACTAGAGAGGTTTGGGAGATTAGCCAAGTGGATTGTAGACTTGAATAGGCTAGGGGTGACATACCAACCTGAAACTATTATTAAAGGGTAAGTCATGCCTGACATTTTTAAAGAGTGGGCTTCTGCTACATAATAAAATTTCCTAAAATGGAACAATCTTGAAATAATTCAACTCCTTCCAAAGTGAAGGAAATAACAAAAGACAAAGCCTTCATACGCCACCAAAAAAGGGATTTCCTAAATTTACTAAATTTTCATAATATGACTATAGAAGTCGAGCACAATAGTATGCAAATTATAAATACCTACAACAGTTCACCTACTAGGGTCTTCAAGCAATAATGCTACGACGATATGACGAACACAACTTAGCAACACTACTAGCCAGGAGAGAAGTTTATGAAAGACAAGCACATATTTCAATTAAATAATTATTGTCGACTACTTGTGACAAAAGTTCCGAAGCTCGTATTCAGACTAATTTGTATTTTAAATCTCTACGTATTTCTATTTATAAAAGTTTCATGCATTGTCGCTTAAAAATTTGTAATGTTTTTGTTTTACTTTTTTTAATATCTTTTAATTTCTCAATATATAATTTTAATAAAAATCAGTTAACTATCAATACATTCTATGGTTTACATTTTATGATTAACAACGTACAAACTAATTAATAACACCAAAAGCAATATTTTAAAATTATTAGAAATTTTTTATTACATATGGTGATGTAAAAAGACTATACTCATTTGTCCCATTGAGATTATAAATTTACGTAAATCTATATAAGAACTTTTAAGAGTAAATGTTGCAATTCTAATGGGACGGAGGGAGTACTCCATAATGGAGAATATGTAAAGTAGGGTAGAGAATAGAAAAGAAGATGGATGAGGATCCTCTTAAGAGCATCTACAATGGTTGTTGGTATACCAATGTACGTTTCTAAATAGCTTTTGTCTATCCTTTTTTTGCTACATAATTTTTCATTGGTTTTTTAAATTTACCTACCTATAGGCTATAATTTGGTACCTAATTGTGAAATAGTAAGTTATCATAATTCATAAAAACCCTAAACAATAAATTAAATACCCAACCCCTTCATTGTGTAGGTCTCTTTTTCACCTTTTTAGAAAAAAGTACTTACTTTTCTAATATTGGGGTACCCCCATTTGATAAGTAAAACAATCTTACGTAAGGTTGTTGGCATTGGTTTGGTATATCAAATTTCTTTTCTATTTCGGTATATGTAAGCCCATTGCTCATGCCCTAAGGGTTGGAAAAAAAATTAAAGGAATATAATGCTAAGGGAAGAAAAAAAGAAAATTAATATGGAAGAAAGAGAAAATCATGTGTCAAAAGAAAGAAGTGGAGAAGGTTTTAAAAAGGATGAAATCATCATCCACATTGTTTATGCTCTTATAGTCTTACTAGTATAGAAACATGAGCAATGCACGGATTTTTAAATACATTAATATTTTAATAAAATTTTAGACTAATAAAAATATTAAATAAAGGTGGGTAAAAAGTATTTACATATGTATATTCTAATTGAAAAAAAATTAAATATAAAGAAATCCAAAATAGGTTGTTAATAAAGCGTTTATAGGTTTTGAAACACCTCTTTATATACTACATTCTCAGTACGATAACATATTTCACCATCCTTGTCGCATATGAGAATTCTTAGTCCTTGACTTTTATTAATAATCATTGATTTTTCATGTTCACCTAGCACTCTGAATTTCTTGAATGTAATTTAAACTGAAGGTTATTCTAGAAAATATTATTCACCAACACTTATATTTGTAAAGGAATAATTATATTGTAATTTCTGCCATTAAAATGGTATGAGCAAAAAATTAAAATGGACAAATAATCTATTTATATTGTAATTTCTGCCATTAAAATGAAAACCAAATTTTTATTTTTGTAAAGGAATAATTATGTTATATAAAAATTGATTGCTTCACACATATTCCAATTGGATGACTTTTTGCATCAATTTATTTGTTTCTATAATTGTCATCTGTTCCAATATACTTCAAATTTTCCTAAAATTTGAAATTGCCATCAGTGTAGCCTAACAATGTATTTTGACTGATTTTAATGAACAATTAATTTTCTAAATTCCTAAATTACTGTAACTTTTATACACAGTATAATTTTAATGATCAATCAATCTCCTAAATTGTTGTATACTTTTATATTTATTCACAATATAATATTAATGATTAATCAATCTCCTAAATTGCATTGTTGTATACTTTTATATTTATACACAATATGATTACTAGTGGCTGATTGCCTCCTCACATATTCCAATGGACTGATTTTTTGCATCAATTTATTTGTTTCTATAATTGTCATCTGGTCTAATATACTTCACTTTTTTTTCTAAAATTTAAAATTGTATTCTTGTAACCTAACATTGTATTTTGACTGATGTAAATGATCATTCAATTTTCTAAATTGTTGTATATTAATTGAAATTTAGTAAGCTCGTAAATGCTAATCACTTATTTTAATGTATTTTGACTGATTTATATAACAATCGTTTTCCTAAATTGCAGTTTATTAATTGTAAATATGGCAAGTGTGTAAATGTTAATCACTGAAATTCTATTAATACCGGCCAATAGAAAAAAGATAAATGGCATTCATTCTTTCAATCTTCTTTTTTTCTATTATACAACAAAATCAATATTATTTATGGTCCTCTTACTATAGTTTGACTATTTTATTTAAACTATATCAACATACTAATTTCAACCATTAGTAAATAGTATGATTTTTATGATAAGTGTCAATTAAGTTATTCATTTCCATAATTTATGCTTTGAGGATAATAGAACTTTTGATTTTCAAAAATAAATTACAATCAATACATACAATAGTCCACATAAATTATTCTGAATAATAAGTTGTATTATTAAGGCCAATAGTTTTTTTTTGGCAATTAATTTTATTATATACCAAAAAGGAAAGAAAGAACAAAGCTAATGTTGGAAATTAACTCCAACAAGAGAAATCCCCGGCTAGCCTACCCTCAGACAAGAATAGGAGAGCGATAGCTCAAAGAAACCCCCAAACAAAATGGCCATCTGGTAACAAGCATATCTCTCATTTTATCATTCACCCTCCTAACTACTCTAAAACAATACCTTTTACAACATCCGTAATATTACAATAGTGGTTACGTAAAATTTTCCTATTGCGTTGCATCCAGAGGTTGTAGATCATTTCGGCCCAAACTTCAGCAATGAGTTTAGCACGATCAGTCTTCTTTTTTGTTCAACTTGATTCTCAAAATCAATTCCGGAAAGCTAGTGTCTTCCAGTCTGTGCAGGAGGAAGTAAAAAAGTTGGCTTCTAATTTCGTGAGCATACTAGCATTAAAAAAAGTAGATGTTGGGTAGATTCATTAGCCCTATTGTACATCACGCAGTTAAAATCCATAGTCTCTATCCGTTTCCCAAATCTATTTTTGGTTGCCAACCTATTCTGAATAGCCAGCCACGTGATGAACCGAGCACTGGGGCTAGCAATGTTCTTAATCAATTCATGATATTTTCCGAAGTCGCCCTAGGGGCATATACAAGGAGTGTATTGTACACTCTTCTAGTAGAAAACTTATCCCCTCTTACAATATTCGCCCACCTTCCTAGATGATCCACCATGTCTCTTTGCATGATGATTTTCTTGAAGCTCCAAGAGGCGTGAATAGACACCCTCACATTGTGCACTTTGTTTGATTTCATAACCCAAAGATTATGTTTTTTCCTTGCTAGGTTCCATAAGTGCTTGAGCATAGCCGCTTTTTCCGCTTGTACCTATCTCTTAGGTTCAGACCTTTTTTCACATAGGGCAAAACCATTTGGCTCCACGCAAACACTGCTGTCCTGGATAAACCCTTTTTCCCTGTCTAGATGAAGGAACGACACACATCCTCAACCATCTTGATAAGATTCTAAGGGAGGCAGAATATTTGGCCCAAAATTTTTTCATCCCCCGATGACACTACGAACTAGTTGGATCCTACATGTGTATAACAAGAGCCTAGAAAACTATAATTTGACTCTGGTTATAATCTTGTCAACCAAAGGCCTATAATGTTTAACATTCATCTTTTGGAGTGCAGCGAAACCCCTAAATATTTGAACGGAAATTCTCCCTCCTCTATGTGTAACAAGGACACATCCCTGTCTTTCGTCTAGTTATCTACCCTAGAGAGATAAACATTGCTTTTACTCTTGTTGGCTTCAAGAACCGAGGCCGTAGAGAAACCATCAAAGGTGCTCATTATGCAACTCACTGAATTGGTATCTTCCCTGAGGAGATTATCTGCAAAGAGAAGGTTGGTAATCTCAGCTTTTCTACATCTTGGGTGGAAGACAAAGCTTGAATTTTCACTCATCTTGTGCATAAGTCTCGATAAATACTCCATCCCAATGGCAAACAACGAAGGGGAGATAGGGTCTCCTTGGCGCACTCCTTTAGCAGCAACAAAGGGCTTTAAAGGGGAACCATTCACCAGAATAGAGAAGGAGACAGACGTGACGCAAGCCTTGATCCAACCAACAAATATTTTGGGGAATCTCATCTCTTCCATAACTGAACAGAGGAAAACCCAATCAATCGAGTCGTGAGCTTTCCTGAGATCAACCTTTATCATACATCTAGGCCTGTTATTATTTTGATTGTACCCCTTTAATCAGCTCCGCAGCCAAAAAGAACATTATATGCCATTTGTCTACCAGGGATGAACTCGGACCGGGCTGGATCAATCACCTCCCCGATCACCTTTTGGAGTCTCCCAGCCAGCACTCTAGAAATAACTTTGTAGATCGTTGTACAGCGAGCAATCAGACGATAGTTACCAACCCTATTTGCAAGATTCGTTTTTGGGATCAAAGTAACTGAGGTGCAGTTAAAAGAGGGGGAGATAGTGCTTTGATCGAACAAGTTTTTAACAACGCTAATACGATCCTGCTTGATGATATCCCATGCCTTTTTGAAGAAACAAGCATTAAACCCATCAACCTCTGGGGCTTTGTTGTCCTGTATCCCGTAGAGTGCATCCTTTATCTCAGCCTCACTAACCCATCAACCCTTGGGGCTTTGTTAACTGGGCCTTTATTTATATCTTAAATTACCGAATAGAAAATAATTTAATATAGTGTTTAGTTGATTGTCATTTATAATCCGTTGATATTCCTAATCTACGTTTAAATTTAACAGCCAAATGATTCGTTTCGTAATTAAAATTATAAAGGGTTTTTGACAAATAGCTGGTAGCTGATAACTGATTATAGTGACTGATTTGACCAGCTGATTTTGAACCTGCTGTTGTGAGCAACTTGTTCAAAAACAACTTATTCGTATTAATAAGTTTTTTCAACGATTTCTAGTTCCAAAACTAAATTACCGATAAATAATGGCGATCGAGCATTGACATTGATTTTTCCTTCTGATTTTATCGCAGAGGATTTGAAGAAATCTACGAGAAAAGAATCAAATTTGAGTAATCTTCTTAAGAAATTGTTTGGTAAAACATCAAATTTGAGCTCGAGTGAGAAAAAGGTGAAGGCTTTGATAGAAGTGACTTCTTTTTTTTCGTTTTATGTTTTTCAATCTTGGTTCTTTAGTGTCTTCTTCGGGTGCTTTGTTTTTAATTCTCAAACTTCTTCATCGTCATCTTCTGCTAAATTCAAATCATTATCTTCAAGCTCTAAATCTTTCTTAAAAAATGATGGTCCAAAAACCAATTCAATTGTCAAAGTTAATTATATCAAAAATCAGAAAAATTTTGCTTCCATGGTTAAAAATTTCTAGTCAAACATTCTTCCATACGAAACTAGTCAAGATAGTAGTAGCTCCTCATTATAGTACTAGCATATGAGAAAATAAAACAAAGAAATTAAACCACTCATGAATTTTAGGAAGTTAAAATAATACGAAGATAAAAGAACAAAGCCTCATTTTATCTGAACTCTGAATATATTCATCATATAAGTAAGGTAACAATACTCTCTCCACTTGCTTTTGTTAAGTGCTCAACTAATTCATAATGTCTTTTATTTGGTAAGCTTGTTTTTATGATATGAGCATTGGATGATGTGGTGCTTTAGCCTTAAGGGTGTGTTTGGATAGAATGAAATGGAGGGAAAGGAAGGAAGAGATTTGGAGGGAGGAAGAATCCCTTGTTTGGATAGCAATATGAGAGGGAAGAGATTTGGAGGGGAGGGAATTGGAAGGAAAATGTGGATAAATTTTGTAAGGGTTGTAATCCCTCCAAAAGTGGAAAGATTTGAAAGGAAAACACAATCTCTATTTATTTCTCTTCCATTCCTTCCTAGACAAACAAGAGCTAGTTTCCTTTCATTTCTCTTCCCTTCCTTTCCCTTCCCTCCCTTCCCCTTCCCTCCCTTTCTTTTCCATCCAAACTTGCTATCCAAACATAGTGTTTGCTCACTTTGCGATAATAAACACATTTTATGATTATTTAGTTCAATCCTTCATTCCTCATAGTATTTCCTTAAAGAACATAAAGCCTCATGAAATCCTCTCTTATTACTTTTAAATAAAGATGTATGAAATCGAGCAAAGATTAAAAGAAAGAAACATAATTAATTTAGTGGAACCGTATGATCAACAAAATCTTAAACAAATCAATGAGTCAATTCCGTGAAGCATTAAAAATACTTAATTTAAATAAAGATGTAACACCCCTGAATTTTCTACCCCTTGTACGAAACCAAAACAATAAAGGACGGAAAGAAATTCAGGTTTTACATTAAAATAAAATAAATAAAATAATAATAAAATTTTAAAATGTCAGTCGAAATTTCAACAGCATCTTCCCTAAAAAAGTGCACCTTTATAGAAAAACAAAAGTTATTTAGAACCTATTAAAGTAAAGGCATCAACGGCCTATCAAAACTATATCACGGCAAAATAATTCATCGTCGGCTTCTTTAAAGATCATGACAAGCACGTATTTTAGTTCCAATGTAAACGTTTGAGTTTCAAAATGACAAAACTTTTAAAATAAAACATGCAAAATAGAAAAATTATGCTGTGGAAATAAAGTTACACAAATGGAGGTCGCATGCCTCTCAAAACAATACAACCCAAAAAAATTAAACTTTGGGGTTAATACCAATGAAAACCTTATTATAAATATGTGTTACGCGTTCTATCCCCTATATGCAATGCACGAGAGACTCCATAACCTGTTAAGTTTATCTATGATCTCCCTGCTGCTCAACGTACCATCATAGAAAGAGCCATTTCCAAACAAATCAAACATGTATACGTTAGAAACTAACTTCATATCATAATAAAGCTTAATTAGTATCAATAGAGTATGTCATAATATGAGGGTGATTTCACAACACTCCAAGTGCCAATTATAACCACTAAACATCACTTCCTACTTCTCATTGTCATTTCTATCTTCTTCACTTATTTTCGACTTCATAACTTCTCGGTATCACTTGAACCAAGAGATTAACCACTTTCAAATATCTATATATATGTGACTAGAGACCACCATATTGGGTTTGCAAGACCCATATTGCAACACCTCAACCAAGGGCGGTAACGGGCCATATCGGCTGTCAATGGTAAAGTATGATCATACTCCGTACAACGACCATATACAGATGATCCTACCTCCGGGAACTAAACCCAATGGGGTACCAAACCAGTAGAGCCACAATACCTAAACGTATGTGACTAGAGGCCACCATATTAAGATTTGCAAGACCCACATGGCAATGTAACACCCCGGCCCAACAGACCACAGGTGACTACTCATGCAGACTGTAGACTGGCCCCACAGACCAACACAAGTCTTTCCAGCGCACTTTGACCTCACTCGTGCGCACCCAGGAAAACTTCGCAAGAGGTCACCCATCCTAAGATTGCTCCCCACCAAGCACGCTTAACTGTGGAGTTCTTAGCAAATGGGCTCCCATGAAAAGAAAATGCACCTTGTTCATATGAGTAGTCTATCAATCCATTTTCAAGCTAAATTTCGGGTATCACACTCACCCCTAGGCCTGTTCAAAAATACTCGACCCGGTTGACCCGACCCGACGACCCGCATCTTAAAGGGCGGGTCATAAATCAGTAAAATTATAAGTTATGGGTCGGGTACCCGACCCGTCTTAAACGGGTCGGGTCATGCCACAAATTAATTTTATTCGGGTACCTGCCGACCCGTTTATTAAAGGGGATTTTTTTTGCATGTACTGCATTTGTAATCTGAGCTTAATTAATTACTCCTCCTTGCTCTCTGTCTCGCACTCACTCGCCGTCAACATTCTCCGGTTCTTCCTCTCTCATTTAGTACCAAATTCTTCCTGTACCGTGATCTAAATTTCTAATTTCCTGCAACTGGCTCTTACTTATTCAAAGAAAAATCTGTACAATTTTGGGTGCAAAATGTTTGAATTTTGTTTAATTTAATTGCATATAAACATGGTTGTTTAGGAATAATGAACTACACTTTTTTTTTTTGAGAACCTAATGAACTACACTTTGATACTTGATAAGTTGATTGTCAGCTCACAACCTCAAAAGCCATAAGACTTGATCATCTAAAGGAAAATTTTTTTTTACCAAAGTTGATTAAAATACAGACATTGAGTACTGGGAAATGATTCCATAATTTAATTTATCATTAATTAAGAACCCAAAATTAGAAAAGTTTTGAAAGAATAGCCAGAATAAGAACCCAAAATTAATTAAGAACCAAATAATTCTGAGACCACAATGTCTAAGCCTATTTCTAGTACGCCAGCATACCCAGTCTCGTTTTGTTGATTAAAATACAAATTTTGTGAAACTAGCTTTGGTATAAGTTTGAAAATTTTGGGTAGCCGTTGTCCCGACCCGATTTATCCGAGTACCCGGATTAATCGGGTCGGGACACGGGCCGTTAAAGTAGATACCTGACTAACGAGGTACCCGGCTTTTCGGGTACCCAAAATACCGGATACCCGGTTATGAACACCCCTACTCACCCCCACTTAGGAATACAACGTTCTCGTTGGACCGTTATTTCAGGATCTTTTCCCCCGCTAGGTGCACTGAACACACAATCAGCCACGGTCGTAGGGTTGCTCGGATACCATTTGTAACACTCCGGCCCAAGGGACTACCGATGACTACTCATGCAGATTGTAGACTGGCCCCATAGACCAACACAAGTTTTTCCATCGCACTTTGGCCTCACTCCTGCTTTATTTTATTTTATTGTTGATAAATTTGTTCTGTTCTGGGTTGCTTTTTTCGATTAAAGAAATGAAGAAGTGAAGAATTTTGTCATCTATAGATCAGTTATTAGTATGATGCATGGAAAGGCTGTACAAAAAAAAAAGAAGCCATTAAAAGGTTGCGGTTGTTAAGTGGACCGCAGCCAATAATCCCCTTTTTTTTTGTTCTGAAAATGGTCTATAGGCTGCGGTTTTTAGGACCGCAGCCAATAATAATTTTCTCATATGCTGCTATTACAAATGCTACGAGTCAAAATCGCAGCCTATAGTGGTAAAAAAAACCGCAGCCTATGTTGTTTTTTCCACTAGTAAACTAATTTGAGTATATTGGTTCGCGTTACCCAAAAATAACTAATCACAACTAAGCCTTACAATTTTAATATAACACTTATATAACGATAAGAAAAATCTTAGAGATTTCGAATCGCGATATCATTTGTTACATTCTTCAAAGCTAAAAAGGACTATAATTAAAACAACACAAGTAACGTTAGCAACCATCGACGATAAGTTGACATTATGCTCTCGGCTTTACTAAGATTATGCATTTATAACTTCAATGAAGGCCTACTAAGAGCATTTGTAATTAGAAAAATTGACATTAGTAATCTAACATTTTGCACATTCGCTGTGAATAATCCAACCTTTTGATTATTTTATACTAATCCAATGTTTGCCCTTAGTTCGTTGTGAATAATCTAACCTTTAGTTTAGTTTGCTAGCAACATACCTTAATATTACCTATTAATAGTAATACGGTATGTTGTGGGAAAATTTATCACAAAGGTTGGATTATTAGAAATAATCCAAAGGTGAGATTATTCATAGCGGATGAATGAAAGGTTGGATAATTAACGTCAAATTTTCCTTTGTAATTCACTGCAATCAGGTCACAACACTTAGTAACTATTACTCCCAATTAGCAACCAAAACCATTTCTATAGTCAACTATAATAAAAATCATTACTAACTAAATATATCATAATCACAACTAACACAAATAAACCTTAAAAACAACTTATGAAATTATCAAATCAATCATCGCACCACTAACATATAATATAAGAGCACACACAATTAAAATATCATCCCTAAATTAAACTTTAATCAATTCATTGTTCAAAGATAACATCTTTAATTACTACCTATACTAAGATTCAAAGAAACTAATACACAATCAACACACAACCCATAATTTCTAATCACACTTCATACCCTAAATGATAAATATGTTCAATTCAACCATCAACTCTTACTTACGAAAAGATTTAATAATATTAACAAAAAACCAACATCAAACTCAATACACTTAATAAAATTCCGATTAAAAACTTGAAAATTAATTAGAGAAAAGAAGACTAGATGACTCACAATGGTGAACAAGAGAAGAGGGTGAAGAAGATGGTGGTTAGTGTGGTGGTGGAGGGGAGACAACAGTCGATTGCTAATGGCACACTATTGTTGCGTGGCTGTGGGTGCGACTCACGGCCAGCAGGTGGACTGGGCCGTTGGTGGTTGGCCGTGGGATAAGGAGGATGAAGTGGTGGCGCTGCTAGGGCTCTGTGGCAGCCGTCTGGGACAGCAGACACTGGCGGCATACACAGAGGGAGAGGGAAAAGAGAGATGAGAGAAGGGGTACCGTGGGTTTTTGAGTGTGATGGAAGGGGTACCTCACTAATCAAGGTCGTCGGAGAAGGATAAAGTCGTCATTAACCCATCCTTTTAATTTTATTTATTTACTTAGTTATTTTTGACTTAGATTCATCTTCTTGCAAGGCCCAACTAAGAAACTCACCTTCGTGCTCACACATTTTAATAAAATAATAATTTGATTTAAATCTCTTTATTTTAAAAAATAATTGTATTTTTAATATAAATATATGTTAATATTTAAATTCATATATGAAAGAAATTTATTACAACTACTTCAAAATTAATTTAATATAATTATAAAATCTCAAAAATTATTGAAATATTAAGGAAAATTTACCAAGAATAATCCAACCTATTTGCGATTTTCCTACAATAATCCCTTGATTAACCATGAATAATCCCAACTTTGAGGGGTGTTTTCTTAGAGTAAACCCGGTGACCGAATGACTTGCTATAGCAAGTTTTATTTTTTTAAAAAAAGGATGAATTAAAATAAAATATCAAAAAAAATGTTCAAAAAATGCTCAAAATTTTTTTATTATTTAGAATTTTTTATGTAAAATTTCAAAATTATTCTTTAGTTTTAAATTAATTTTCGGTTTACTTTTTTGGTGAATTACCTACTATAGCAGGTCATGTGGTTACCTAAGTTTACTCTAGGCAAATACCCCTTAAGTTGGGATTATTCATGGTTAATCAATAGGTGGCATTATTGTAGGAAAATCACAAATAGGTTGGATTATTTTAGGTAAATTTTCCAAATATTAATTATTAACATCAGAGTATCTTGGGGTGTTACAAAAGATGTATGAAATCGAGCAAAGATTAGAGGGGATACGAGAATAATTTGCCTTTTATCCTTCTCTCCAGGATTCAAACTTGTGCGAGATACTATATTGCTGACTATGATTATGACGAAGACTTAATCACAAGACAAACTTAAAAGGCCAAAGTATCATCGACAAAAGAGGATAAAGCCCAAGTCTAACAACGTCGTAACCAAACCAGAAAAACTCGGGAACTTCTAACGACACTAGTGGAAATATAACTTCTAATGACCACAAACACAAAATATAGGCAAAACCATGGTGCACCAGCAAAGGTACAAATGAAACTACTAAAACTCAGGACCCCAAACACTTCTTGAACATCGATGCAATAACACTAATGTGCACTGGAAAGGAGAATTCAATCAATTCTCATACGTATTCTTTCAGCTTGAGCATTCGAAGCACAATGACTATCAATCATCATACATTCGTGCTTAAATTAACACTGCAATCGGACCGTGTTAGGCTGTTACGACATATAATGACAGATCGAAGTGGTAAGATCAGAGAATGTATCGTCATAAAATCCACATCTGGGGCAAATTCCCGTCATCTTGAAAAGCAATGACAAGGAATGATTCGTAAAATGGAAGAACTGCACCCAAAATCTCAGTTTCTCTGAGTAATCAACACCCATTAGAATAAACAGAGTTGAGTTCATTCAATGTAAATGATATCAATACTATCGTCAAGTCCAGATTCAAATACATAGACAAACCAATACAAAAAAGCATTTCAATCAACTTAACCATAATAGCCATAGAAACAGATTAGGAGTACAGATACTGATATCAAAACAATTTAAGTTATTGTGGAATCTTATTAAAATAAAATGAATAATCATCAATGAAAATTGAAAACCATAAGCAAATTAATCAATCAATTGCAACCATAAACTCTTCTCTGAGATTTATTTATTAAGAAAATTCAATTCTCAACTTATTTCAGAAAACCTGATCAATTTAATTCTCTGGAATTCTTCTTATTTTGATCTTACTAATCCATCTTCTCTTAAATTTCGTCTTCAACAAAATTTCAAACCCTAACCATCAGAATAAATATCAAATGGTCATACTTCAGGATGCAGATATGAGATACCTAAATCATTCGCAGATCGAGCAATTAATCAATCGTCCAAGAACAAAAACAATAAAATTAGTCGAACAGAATCGATTTAAGAAATAATTTTGATCATTCTTACTGTTAAACATTCCCAAACATACACCAATCCTACCAAACTATAAACCTAAACATAAATCCCCCAGGATAATAGAAACGACGTAACACAAAATCCTCCATTTTTAAATTAAATTTCCATAAAACTGTTTACAAACCCTAAACGATCGACATCAACAAATCTAAGAACTAGTAAACTTGGTAACAGCCTTGGTACCCTCAGATACAGCGTGCTTTGCCAATTCACCGGGAAGAACAAGTCGCACAGCAGTCTGGATCTCCCGAGAAGTAATGGTCGGCTTCTTGTTGTACCTCGCAAGTTTAGAAGATTCTTGTGCAAGCTTCTCAAATATGTCATTGATGAAGCTGTTCATGATGCTCATGGCTTTGCTGGAGATTCCGATATCAGGATGAACTTGCTTCAAAACCTTAAAGATGTAAATCTTGTAGGTTTCAACGCTTTTCTTCGTTCTTTTCTTCTTCTTGTCTCCGGCAGCGGCTCCGGCTTCTTTAGGAAGCTTCTTGCCGGCTTTTGGCTTTTTCTCCGCCGGTGCTTTCTCGGCGGCGGGCTTCTTCTCTGCGGGTTTCTTCTCCGCTTTTGGTGCCATTTTTACGGTTTGTAAGGAGAGAGAAAGTAAGATTTTTTATCAAGCGTTTGTTGAGAAAGGGTCAGAATAGAAATATGCGATGAAATGAAGAGGTTGAGAGGATTAGTATATATAAAGGATGAAACTAGATTATTATTGGTTGATGGGGTTCCACACGGATCCATGACGTGGTGCAAGCTAATTCACTTGATTGATTATTAAGAATGTTTTAATCGACGGTCCTTCAAGAACGATAAATGTGAGGGCAGATTTTCGAGCGTAAGAGTTTTTGACTTTTCAAAAAAAAAAAAAAAGGAAATTTGGTTTTGGGGGGAATTTGAAATTTTTTCATGAATGTCTCAAAATTTTGGATTTGATGTTTCTGTATAATCAAGTTGAGTTGAGTTTTTCAAATTTTGGGGTGTTATTAACATAGTGGGTAACTTTTGTTTATTTTGGCATATATAATAGATGGTTAAGTGTCGAATGGTCAATATGTAATTATAATATTTGATTTTAGTTTGTTGAAACAGATTGTTAATCTGCTATTTTTCAACAATGTTCAAAATCAACTCGTCAAATTAGTCATTTTGAACTACAGGGCTATCAATCGTTTTTCAAATACCTCATCATATACGTCAAATTAGATTCCTTTGGATTTTGGGGGTCAATTTTAAGAAGAGTATGGTGCTTTATTTTGTTTAGTGTAATAGATGTGGTATTGAATGAAAAGAGTGATTAAATTGTGCAGATGGTGATAAAAGATGATTTTATTTTGTGTATAAAATTAGAATGAGGTGGTATAAATCATTTACAAATGAAGCAAAATGAAAAAAAGGAACCAAAAAAAACAAAACAAAGCTAAACGGGATGAACTCTATACATCTGACTCACACTCGTTTAGAAATGATAGAGTTTGCAGAAAAATCCCATGTCCAAAAGAAAGAAAACAAGATAAGTGGAAAAATTCGGAAAAGCGCGGTTTGTGGCTCGCAAAGAATCTTGCGTCATGCGAGTTTGGGGAAAATGTTTTTGGAAACTGACGCGTCTCGCTACTGACTGACGCGTCTCGCTACTGAACTCGTGCCTCGCGAGTGAGGTCTTGCAGATTGGAGGAACTTGACAAGGATTTGATTTTGGTGTGCAAACTTAATTAATATTTTCCTTTGCAATAGTAAATGCAAGAAAAATAATTCACAAAGGATTGATAACAATAAATTAAGGGAATTTGTAATATAATTTGTTAGTTACCATAAAGGGGCGAAACGTATAACTATTTATACCTCATAATTGACTTGGAGTAGTGTTATCCTAATTATCCTATTTATTCTTGTCTCCTACTTAAGTAGGAAGGATAAGGACTCTGTTTTCAAGATCTCGATCCAAACACACAATTTTTCCCATAGACCATTAAAAGATGGTACGTCCATAAGTCTGTATCCTCGCGCGGTCATATTCTTATTGGAGTCTTATCATTTGGAAGACTGGAACTTAGCCCTTTGGATCAGGATCCTCTAGGGACTTTACCGCCAGAGCCCTCCCCTGTGGATCAAGATCTATTGGAAACTTGATTGGTTGGAGTCTATCCTTTTAGATTTGGATATTATGTACTTTTACTGTTTGGAACCTATCCATCTAGATTAGGGTCTTTTAGGAATCTCAACGAGTCAACATCTAGATCTTATTCCCTTAGAGGGTCGGAAATTTAGGGGTGTTACAGTAAGAATGTCCTACTTATAGTGGAGGAACTTTTTGACCTTGGGGAATTTCCCAAGGAGGAGTTGCAAAGTCCATTGTTTCGCCTTTAAGCAGAAGGAAACCAGTCATAGTGATTCCTACTATTGCTAGTGAGGTCAAGGAGTCTGTTGGACCTATGGAGGCGCATATGATCAAGGCGACTGTTATTTAGTACTCTTCCATCGGTCTAGCTCCACTTGATTAAGGCTGGAAATATTTGCTTTCGATGTTCCATTATTTGGATCAAGGAGTAATTGCTAGCAATTGTGTTAATGGTCAACACAGGACCTGTAAGGGCAACATATGTTCCGGTGGTAGCGACATTCAGTTCGCTCTATGAACTGATCATTTTTCCTCGTTATCATTGTTTGATATTAGAATTTAGTGTTAAACATATTTTATATGATGTTTTAATTGTATCATTAGTGAGAAGAGAGTTTTTTGCAAAGTTTTTGGCTTTGATTTTTTTTATTTTATGAAAATTTTGTTTTGATTTATGTTTTTTAATGTAAGTTTTGAATGAATATGTTTGAGGCTGATTTTCATTTGTTTGTTTTCTTGAAGAGTAACAAGATAATTGATTTTGTTTATGGTTTTTTATGACATTTATGGAATCAAGCTTGCTTGTTTGTGGGTGTTATCAATTTCTTATGTGTTTTAAGATAAATTTGCTTTAGGTTTAATTCAGTACTTCAGTGTACATAATTTCTAGTCGGTAAATGTCAAGAGGATAAATTTGTACAAGTTTATCAATAAAGTCTATCGTTATTAGAGTGCTTAGTAGTGGTCGCAATTTGATTAGTGGGTTTGAATATTGTTGGGATCCTGCTCAAAAAATGCAAATAATTGCATACATTTGTATGCAAATAATTGCATACAATTTGTATAGAACTTTTCATACCAATCTATATTAAGTTTTCAGTGGAGGAGGAGATGAATAGTGAACCATTTTCGCCTCTCAAAGTTGAAAGATTAGGTATGATGATCAATCTAACAATATACATATTGAATATGTATAGTATAATGAAAATTTACCTAAAATAATCCAATTTTATATTGATTTTCCTATAATAATTTAAACCATTGATTAAGCATGAACAATTCGAATTTTAAGGTCACTTACACAAGAACGTTGTTGCCCAAATTATGACCAATTTTGCAAATTAATTGCCATACAAAAAAAGAAAAATAAAATAAAAATCAAAAATATTAAAAACTAAAAGTTAAAATCAAAAACTAAACTCACTTGATTTCTTTTTTTAATTTTTTTTTAATTTTTTGATTTTTTATAATTTAATGTTGTATTTTCTTTGTTTATTTTTTAAATGCAAAATGACTTGTTATATAGGTAAAATGTTACCTTGATGAATTCTTAGTAAGTACCCCTTATAGTTGGGATTATTCATGGTTAATTAAAAAGTTTGGATTATTTTAGGGAAATCGATAAAAATTTGAATTATTCTAGATAATTTTTCCCAGTATTAATATACATATATAAATTTTACATTTAATGTACGGACATCCTTGCTCAAGTAACATACATTTTCAATCTAATAAGATTAGACTATATACATAATATATTAAAGATTAATAAAGTAAAAGACTTAATGTTAAAAATAGTGGTATTAGGATTTGTTTGATAAAAGGTTTTTCAAATCGGATTTTCAACTATTGTTATATATAGACCTCATACTCATAGTTAGTAATAACAGACCGACTGAGAAAATTAGAAAAATGAAGTGGCGTAACTTTTGCGTTCTTCCTTCATTGTTTTTTGGGATCTAAATTTAAGTGGATTAATTAGAGGTATATTGATTTTGATATTAAAATCTCTACTGTCACACATCAAATATTGTTATGTGTTTTTTACTTCCCTTTTGTATCATTTTTTATCGTACATGACAATATTCAAAATTCATAATCATTCTGCATTTTTCAATCAGTGAGATATTATTGAAATAAGGGGCGTAATTACTAATTAGGCTGAAAATATGTCTGAACGGTTAACATATCTCCATAATAACGATAAGACAATACTAGCTTCAATCCCGTGCCAAGCACGGATAATTTAAAAATAATTAAATAATTTTTTAAAAATAAATAATATTACTTTACATGTATTAATTCGTTATTTGTTAACTATAATAAATCTAGAGAATATAATACTTGACATGTAAGAGAAATTAAATGTATCACTTTACATGTCCTTATGCATGTAATATCGAGTATTATAATAACCACAATTTAATCTTTTGAATATCTACTTCTATGTGTAATTTTGTATATATAATTAGGTATATCATTTTTAATATTTTAATTTTTTAAACTCATTAGTGCTTTTGTGTATTTTTGATGACTTAATTAAGGGAAGATATTTTATAAATGATTTTTTAATATATGTAGTAGTGTACGTAGGAAAATTTTATTGTTTGAGTAATTTTAGAAACGTATGTATGACGATTGAGAATTCTTACGCCTTTTGAATATATAAATTATTTAATATGACATTATATCTAGCTCGACAACATTCAATATTTCTTTTTCTATAAAAACACATTTTTTAATTTGAATCACGTATCATACAATATTAATAAAAGAGTTGGTAAATGACAAATGACAAACTCTTAAAAATTTTTCAAAAGAATTTATTAAATAGGTTGGAATTGATTACTTGGCACTTTATTATCCTAAATTAACATGATATTTTTCATTACCTTATTAGCTAATATTTTTCAAAATAAGCAAGTCAAGCTTTAAATTATGAAATTATGCTATTACTTGAATTTAATGATGGAATGGACTTTTCTAAAAATACATAAAGATTAAAGAATGATTCTAATTATAATTACCCAATTTAGCCAAATATAGAAATTTTTCTAAAAATACATGTTTATCATTTTGGAGGGAAAACAATAAACATGAGAGTGACATGTGTCCCATTGATTAACCCATTTAGTATATAGTAATAGATTCTTGCAACCATTGAGATCATATTAATGTGACACAAGCGTAAAAAATACCAACTGACTTAAGAAATTAACGATTCATTTGGTAAACGGTAATTAATGATGAGAATGGTAATAGAGAGTGAGTGAAATATATCTTAATAACGTTAAATATATTATGTTTATACTCCTTCAACAATTTCATTTTTTTGTAAAATTCATTTCAATTCGTTACCATTTGAACCTGTAGTATTAGGTGGTGTTAGAGTATATAGCATATTCTGGGACCTCAACCACCAGTTTAAGCTTTTGGTTGAGTTGATTCCTTAACATGGTATCAGAGCCAACGTGACAAGAGGTCACGGGGTCGAATCTCAACCACCCCTCATTTAAGTGGAATATTTAACACCAAGTATGAGGAGAGCCTGTGTCGCATCCACACTTCTAGCTCAAAGGGCTCTCGTGTGAGAGGGCGTGTTAGAATATATAACATATTCTAGGACCTCAACCATCAGCTTAAGCTTTTGGTTGAGTTGGTTCCTTAATAGGTGCTAATGAAAAATTGTGAATAAATTTCGTTTTTATGATCAAACTTTCATTATTATGAGAATGACATGATATATATCTTTTTTAAAAATTTTTATGAAAATTTTTATGATCAAATTATAAGAAAGTACCTAATCTGTATACCTTTTTAAAAAAAACTACCTTATATAAAATTTTTTGCAAAAAAACTACCTTATATAATACAATTCTTTTGAAAACTACTTTTACGATTTTGATGGTATATAACATTACGTAACTCGCAGAATGTATTATATAAGGTAGCGTTTTGCAAAGAATTGTATTATATAAGATAGTTTTTTGCAAATTTTTTTATATAAGGTAGTTTTTTTTTAAAAAAGGTGTATAGATTAGGTGGTTTCTTATAATTTTTCCTTAAAATTTATATTACAATCATTCCCATTCTCAACATTTAGTCCCCATTACTAAACGGGTCGTTTTAAGTTTAAAATCTTCCAATGTTGGATTCTTGTTTTTCATATATATATATAAGCTTTGAACAACCAACATATATTGTAAATTAAGACATAGAAAGAAATAAACAAAAGCAGAATAATTTAGTAATTTATATAATAATAGTAATATACTTACTCTTTCATTACCAAAGGAGAATAAATATCTAATTTCTTTACTCCTTCACTTACAAGATCATGATAGTATAGGAACTAACACCTAAAATTATAAACTATTCCTCATACCTCTTATTTTGCTACATTTTAAGCCAAAAACATTTATAATTAGATAAAAGAAAACTCATTGCCAAAGGATAGACAGTTGCCCAATCTTAGATCATCAATTCTCAACCATGGATTAAAAGATCTTGATGATCTTCATCAATCAGAAGATTTGAAGATTTCAATCCTCTGTACCTCATCCACACCATTGCTCCTGTTCTCCAACTTTTTCTTCCATTGATTTCCATCAACTTAGCTTAGAGACTAGGATATATAATAGCATGATGGATGTGGGTTTTTAGAGGGTTTTTGAAATTAGTGAAGGGTAATGTATATGTTAATTTAAAGGAGATGATGAATGAGTAAAAGATGGGCTACTAAAATTTGTAAGGTTTATTGGTAAGGATCAAAATAAAGTGGTATCTATTTAAGCATATTCTTCATTCTTTTTTCTACTTTTCCCTTTTTTTTTCTTTTGATATATTTCATGTTCAAAATATGTGGAATCTGCCTAAAGTTTTCCTCCACTAAAAAGAGAGAAAGAGGAAATGGGGTATACAACTATACATGCATGTATAAAGTTGTGTTTTTTTTGAATGGAACATGTTCAATGTGATTTTGCTTCTGAATTGCCCTTACTCCTTTGTCTAGCATCCTAGTGACAATTCTACGTGATGTATCATCAATTATTATTATTACTATGTCCTTGCTATGCACATTTTATACTTTTATTTATCAGAGAATATAGGAGTTTATAATATGTATGACCTTTGACCAAAATTTAGCAAAATTATCATAAAAAAACCTTTTACCACAACTCGGATATGCTTGATAGTTATCAATTAAGCATTAGCAAATTTGTACTAATTAATGTACGTTATTGATAATCAGTAAAAGTAGTAGTAGTTGAAAAATCTTCAATAGTACCATATAATGTTGTTATATACTTACATTTGTGTTTTGTTTTTGTGTAATACATACTAAAAAGGTATATTTGATGACCCTTTTGTTGTAAATTTATAATAGTACATTGCATTAGGAAATATAAAGAGAGTGGTTAAAAAATAATTATCTAACATTTATAAGTCTTATATTATTTATAGATTAGATTACACATTATTAATATTAAAATTCATATTAACATTAATGTGAACTTGTGGAATTTATTTCACCATTAGTTATTTTATTACAATTACGATTACAAATAGAACTATGTAGTATTATATCATATCATACAATCTAATAAAAAGAATGTAAAATTTCAAGTGTCATTCCCATATTGGTTTTCTATATAAAGCAATTTTTACCAATCGAAACCTCTTCTTTCTCTTTAGCATATTACAATTACGATTAGCATATTACACTTTAGTACAAATAGAAACCTCTACACTCATAATATGGATTATTTTAACATTGACCAAATAATACAAATCAATACAGTGATGTTTCCATTGTAAGAGTTGTTGTAGAACTGAATTATTATTTTGTATAATACAGTCAAGATAATTACATTTTGCATAATACAGTCAAGATAATTACGACCGAGGATGTAGCTCACATTGGGTGAACCTCGTAAATTTTTTGTGTCTTTGTTTATTGCTTTATTTCATATTGTTTTTCATCCTAGCTAGTTCATAGAAATCAGTTGTTTCATCATTACATATATAAAAATACCCTTATCATTGTTCTTGGGTGTTGTAGGGATAAAAGTTAAATCTTTAGGCGCTAAAGAGTCCTTATTTTCAATAAAAGATATATTAATCAAACTTGGAACCACTTACCAAATCTAGGAAAATTAACAAACTTAATAAAATGGGAAAATATGCTAATATATATTATATCTACCAATAAATGACATAATTCTTAAATGAGCTAGACGGTCTCACAGTGATCATTTCTATTGGGATGATTTAATGTATACTTATTGTCTTCAGGTAATCACTTATCACCTAGTGATCACTTACATTTTTAAGTGGTCATCAATTTTTATAATGTTAGAGTGATATATTAAAAAAAAAAGTTAATTGTAAGGACTCGTCTAATGGTGAGACAGTCTCGTACAATACTTACCGAACAAATTAACCTTTAATACTTGTCAAAAGATGTAATTGATAGACAGCAAATTATTTCATATTGGACAGTTTTTTTGATAAGGACAGTTTTCATATTGGACAGTTTAATCTTTTGCAACTAAATTTTGGTTCAGTTTTTTGTTTTTTTTCAAATATAGTCCAATTTTGTTAGAATTTTTAGAATTCTTTATTTTGAGAAAATTAGCAGTTATAATGATTTTAAAATACTTGTTTCGCCCAACCCGTCTTGTAGAACACCCTCTCACCGTGAGACAGGTTTATCAAAATAAAAACATTAAAAATCAACGAAGCTTGAATTTTCGCTTGTACATGAAGTGGTTTTTGAAAAAAATAATTTGGACTGACTCAATTGAAGTCGTCTTACGGTAAAATAGCCTCAATCGAGAATTAATGAATAAAATATTACTTATCAAAATATATATCGCGTCACACCATCCCACTGTGAGACGACGTCAAAACAAGAAGTCCATAAACTAATAGTATCTATTATATTAGGCTATTTAATCTAAGTATATGAGACATATTTCACGGTGAGACCGTCTGATGAGAATTAATTTGTTTCGCGTCAGAGAAAGGAGATCCAACATATATGTGTTGAACTATCCATCTAAAGTCAAAAGGTTTAGGAAATTAAAATTCGCATGAGATAGAATCATACCCGAAGTTAATTACGCATGCACATGTAATTCCTATTGAGGAACAAACATGTCAACAATTATTGTCTGGTTTCACTTTGAATTTGTGATTAACTCTCCCCATGAATGTGATGTTGAAAAGGGTCGTTTAGCGTGCATACGCAGACCACAAAGTTTGTTCTAAATCGTAAATTTAATATTTCTTCTAGTCTATAGTCTAAACGATCTGATCTGGTAATATTCAAAAACATTATAGTTTTCGGCCTGGTTTGTTTTTTTTCAAACCAGACCAGACCGTAAACCGTAATATGATTGAAAGTCATAGTTGCTTTTTAAAAAATAGGTCGTTACCTAGATATTTTAAGATGTCATTATTTTTTTATAGTAATATATACTTGAATGAAGTTGATGCAATCAACTAAGTACGAATTATTTATATTGGGTGATTGTAGATGCGAAATATTTGCATAAACACATATTAATTTGGAAAAAGTACAAAAATAAAAAATCGTACACCAGACCAAATCAAACCGTTGTAGAACGATTTGGTGTGGTCATTTCTGGTAATTTAAACGATCCGGTCTAATCTAGAAAAATTTCCAAACCAAAATTTTTAGTTTTGTCTGACTTTAGTGTCAGACTAGCCCCTATTTACAATAGGAAAAATTGTTGGGAATAATCCCTGCTTTTTACGTTTTCCTGTAAATAACCCCTACTTTTGATTATTCATGAATAATCCAAACTTTGCAACATTTTTGCTCACAACACCCCCTTCCTAACAATGACCGGCTACAACAGGTAAAGAGCCGTTTTGTCACCTGTTTTCTTCCTAAAATTTGTCGGGATGATTTGAGTTTTCTCTCTCCTTAAGTTTGGCTTAACAATGGAGAAATGAGGTAAGGAGGAAGAAGATGGCAGCAGTTATAAGGAAGAAAACAGGTGAAAAAACGGTTATTTACCTACTGTACCTAGGACTGAACACCGGTCCAAACCCGGACCGGACCGGAACGGAACCGGATGGACCGGAAGACCGGAATTAAAAAATTCGAGGACCGGAGACCGGACCTGTTTCATCCGGTCCGGTCCTGGTCCGACCCTGCAAAATTCCGGTCCGGTCCAGGTTCGGACCGGTTGGACCGGCTATAGAAAATAATAATAATGTAATCAACAATAATCAAATAATAATCTAATCAACAATAATCAAATAATAATCTAATCAACAACAATAATCAAAAATAATCAAATAATAATCTAATCAACAATAATAATCAACAAACAATAGCAACTTTTATCATTAATCTCATCCAATAATAACATAAAATAGCATATACATCAGTAATCTAAAGTATAATTAAAGTAAAATAATCTAATCTCATTCCAATAAACAAATTAAAGTATAATTAAGAAATGGAGGCAGCAAATTTCTGAAATTTCTAATCAATAATATTAAGTTTCTGAAAAACCCATATGCAGCCCCATGTAAAGGAAAGCAAGAACATTAATTACAATTTAACCGGTCCTAACCGGGTCGACCCTGAATTTTCCGGGTTTAGACCGGACCGGACCGGAAACTCGGAATTTAAAATTTTATAGGACCGGAGACCGGACCTGATGCTCCCGGTCCGGTCTGGGTTCATCCGGGTCCGGTCTGGACCGCCGGTTCGGTCTAGGTTTGCACAGCCCTAGCTGTACCCGGTCATTGTTAGGAAGGGGTGCTATGAGCAAAAACATTGCAAAGTTTGGATTATTCATGAATAATCAAAAGTAGGGTTATTCACAGGAAAGCGTAAAAAGTAGGGATTATTCCCGACAAATTTTCCTTTACAATATTGTTTTTTAATTAATGAGGCATGGGTTTTGAACCTTTTTTACTATTATTAAAGTCAGGGCAAAAGAAGAGAAGAGAAAGACTAGACCAAATGGAATCGTTTGCACCTTTGTTTTTTTATTTTTGATCATATGGAAATCCAGTGTATTTAACACAAATAAATGGTCTTTTTCTGAAACATTATTGGTTTGTAATGGAAAGAAAAGTGACAATAATTGTATGAGTTGTTACAATTATATTTACTTCATAATTTTTGTTGCGTAGTTATCTAAGTAAAAGAGAGTTGTGATTGGCCAATTTGCTGATTTAAAAATACTTTACTATAAGTAGGGATGGTCATGGGGCGGGTCTGGAGCGGGTCTAACCAGATCCGGACCCGGACCCTTTTAATTTTTTGAGATCCAGACCCGGATCTGGACCCTAAGGGTGCAAAATTTTCAGACCCGGATTCAGACCCTCCGAATCTGATGGGTCTAGGGTCTTTAATGGGTCCTTAGTGGGTCTAAAAAAAGTCTATTTGATTTGTCAAATTTGAAACATTTGTAAGCCATTATATTTTTCGTATATTTGTAAGAGAGTTATTATTGTATTTTACAAATATTTAATACTAATTTAACATCTAAATTCGCATAGCGTCACCCATATACGCTTAAATTCTATTATAAACACTAGTTCGAGTCCATGAAATAAGGGTAATTGGGTTAGCACTTAGCAAATAACATATATATTATTTATATATATTATGATTATATGAAAAGAAATAAGTGTTGGGGGCAGAATTCATACGTAGAAGACAAATAAAAATGGACAATTTAATATTTATAAGGGTCCAAGGGGCGGGTCCATGGTCTGAATATTGGACCCGGACCCGCCAATTATTCTTTAGATCCAGATCCGACCCAGATCTGATAGGCCTCAAAAAAATAAGACCCGAAACCTTAAAAAAGAGGCGGATCAAACAAAGTCCTGGACTCGTGACCATCCCTAACTATAGGAATTGCCTCCACTATATTATATGCGTTCTGATGAAGCTAGAAAGGAAAAGGTGGGTATACAACTCATACGTAGGACTAAAGAGTTATTGATACAAAACATCACTTTATAATATGAAGTTCCATGTAACATTATAACTACCCTTTGGTGGACATAACTATTGTGTCTTATGACCAAATGAAGATAAGTTATTTTTGTGTGTTCAATCCATTCTCTCATGGTATTAGAGCTAATAAATTAAAATTTTTTTTTTACCTAGTCTCCTGAGAGACCGTTTTTCTGAAAGACGTCTTTTAGGCGCAGCCCATTAAAACTTAATATCTACTTTTATTCTAAATTTTCCTTTATGGGCCAGTTCAATTAGAGATGGTCTCTCATAAAGAACGTCTTTCACAAGAATTTGTGATTTTTTTTTATTGATGGTGGGTCATCCTTTCTCTCCTTTCTATCTTAGACCGCAAGATCGGTCAGGGAACTTTATTACTTCTCAACAGCTAACCTTTGATAATTTTAATGATTGGTCTCATGCTATTTCGTATCGCGTTATGTTCTAGACGAAAACTTGGTTTAATTGGATGTAACTATCACATGTTTCGAACCACTTTGTACGAAGGATGATTTTTTTTATTTTTTTTTTATTTTTTTTTTTGAAAATTTGGAACTGTATAGATGAGAAAACAAAAAATCACACTGAGACTTGGGGGCCCCGCCACCGCCGGCATAAAAAACCCCGCGAGGGGAAAAAGCCATTGGAAAACGAGGACCAAGAATCAGGCCACCCAGAACATCGCATAGGGGTGGACTATGCACAAAGTACTGATACCAAAATCACCAACAAAGATCAAAACTAACCATAAGCATCACCAAAGGAAATATGCAAATTTGATAATGGTAAATTCAACCCCAATAGTTCCTTTGCCCAAATACTGATGCGAATCTTCAAGATGTGTGAAAAATACGCAGCGTCCTTCACGCCATTTTCGAACTTGATCTTGTTCCTCTCATACCAGATTGACCATATCACGCATCCTAGAATCATCTTCCAAAGTTTCCCCCTGCATTTTTTAGGTACCAAGCTCATCCATGCAAGAGAAAAGTCCGAGCATTGCTTTTGTAATACCCCGGACACGCCCCACCAGTCTAATACCTGCATCCAAATACACCAAGAAAAATAACAAGTAAAAAGTAAGTGAGAATTTGATTCCATCTCACTTGCACAAAAGGGACATAACCCATTTGAGGGATCAATTAAACCCCTATTCACCAATGAATCTCCTGTTTTAAATTTCTCCATGTTTGCAAGCCAGATGATCAGTTGAGCTCTAGGAGGCACCTTGATTTTCCAAATGAAATTTGATAGGGTTTGTGGAAGAATGGGGTTGTAGGATTCTTAAAGCTTTTCCACAATTTCGCTAATCGGAAATTTCCTCCTATCATGTCTATGCCAACACACACCATCTACCTTATCCATTTGTGGAATGATTTGATCCGCAAGTATAGTTAGTCTCTCCAACTCAGCAACTTCCCAATCATATAGACGACGCCTCCAAGAGAAGTTCCAAAACCACACTCCATCATGCCATTCACCCATTTGACTAAGCAAAGTATCACATTGATCGGAAATAGAGAAAAGTCTCGGGAACTCACTCTTCATCGGTGCCAAAGAGCACCATTTGTCATGCCAAAAACGGGTAGTATTACCGTTTCCAACACGCACTATTAAACCTGCATCCACAATGTCTCTAATCTTCCTAGTCTCCACATCATTTTTCATCAATTGAGCCCAAGTGCCACTCTATGTATGGCTACCAGAAAAGAGAGAAGTAAGCACTGGAATGATGAAAATGTATGTCCAAACATATGTAAAGAGTCCAAACACTGATTTCTGACTCCAGGACATGTAAGGCATAAAAAAATGGAGATGGATATTATGAAGTGAGGGATGGTAAGTCTATCTTACCAGTTAGCTTGGTTGAGAGGACATGTCTTTACAATGCTTGGCAAATCACAGGAATTCCATGTAAACATGCTGTGAGGGCTATACTGCATTCAGATCAAAATCCACTTAATGGGCTAGATCATAGGACCTTGCATTTTTGGTATGGTCCTAATGGTGTGTGAGTAAGTCACTTTGTACCACTTACAACTGTACCACTCACTACAAAACTTAAAGAGAAGTATTGGAAGACCTGCTAGGAATAGAAGAACGACAACTAATGAGGAAAGAAAGGGGAAGAGGTCTTCATCTGTCAAATGCAGTAGGTGCAAGGAGTATGGGCATAATGTGAAAACATTCAATGGAGGATTGACAGCTAAGGAAAAGAAGAAGAAGAAGAAGAAGAAGAAGAAGAAGAAGAAGAAGAATAAGAGGAAGAAGACAACTGCCACTCCATCTTCACAACCTAATGAGCCTAAAGGAAGGAGTAGACCAATCACAAGGCCATATTCTTCACAACCAGTTATAAGGGGTTAAGCATGAAGAACTCGTTTGTTTTTGGATAAATTTGGGTTGTATGATGTATGATTTTATGAAATATTTTGGATGTTGTATATACTATGCTTTGGGTTGTATGATGTAAGAAGAAGACTATGTTAACTTATACTTTTGGGATGTAGTTCTTATGTACTATGCTTTTGGGATGACAGTAATGGATGCTTTTGGGATGATAGTAATTGATGTTGTAAGAAGAATAGTATGTTGTAATCAGTACATTGTATATCATATGTACTATGCTTTTGGGATGACATTAATGAATGCTTATGAACTTATGCTTCGCTTTTGAAAAATAGTTTGAATATCATAATATTGCTTCCATTTGAACAACATATATTACAAGAGGAAGTGACTTCCATTCCAGCAAATAATACACATTCATTAAACAACTAAACAACAAAAAAACCCGATAAACCCTAAATTCAAAGTGTTCACCATTCATAACTTAATTCTTAATGATAATGACAAGAATTAAAAGACCAAGAGTACTCAACTTTTGCCTAATTTGCTTTATCATCTTCTGTAGTTGCCTAATTTGCTTCCTTTAAACCATCAACTCTATTTCTATTTGGGTACACATGTCTTCTCCATAAGCTTCAGACATCAACTTTTGTCTTCCATGTCTGGTCAAATCTTCTTCCTTCACCCAACTAAAAAAGAAATAAGCTTTACATTTGTAATACAATCTTAATGGGTTAGCACTGGAATCCAAAACCCTAATTTCCAAAATTTATCCTTGTGTCCACATCTGTCGCCAATATTGGAGGTCTTGAAGATATTCTTGACTGTATAGATGATGAGGACATTGTTTATGAATTTAGAACAACAAGTTTAATGGGTGCTCAGGACAAAACCATGAAATGAAGAGGGAAATGAAGCTTCCTTTTATTAAAATTAAACAAGGGCAATATTTTAGTTTCTGAAACTAACATCTATTAAACGTTTTTTGTCCAATATAGTTACTGTAGTTGGTTTTGCAACAGTTAGGTGTTATTTTGTAGAAAAAAAATAAGATTGGCTACTACTGGCCTTTTCCTATACTTGGTGCTTACCATGTAGAATTTCTTTTTTTTTTTGCTTTATTTTTTTCAATTTGTTATTTTAATTGTTCTTGTAGTAGTTGATTTGACTTCCTTTTTGAGTTTTTTGGGTCTTGATTATTTTTGGGTTTTTCACATTCTTATTTTGTGAATCAAAACCATAAAATCAAACCAGAAAACTAAAAAATTAAATACTAAAGCTTTTCCAAATCTTTGGGTTGAGTTGAAGTTTGATTTTCCATATTACTAGGCTTAACATTAAGAGTGTAATTTGGTTTCATCCATATTAAAAAAAATGTGTGTGATTGACTAATTGTGTGCTTCTGTGTTAAAAGATGAAGTTGGATTTCTTCTTTTGGTACTGTGCAAAAATAGTTTGTAAATAGATCCACCGATTTATCCGGGTACCTGGATAAATTGGGCCGAGACATGGGTCGTTCAAAGAGGTACCCGACTATCCGGGTACCTGAAATGACGGGTACCCGGTAATGAACACCTTGATGGAGGTCCCATTACCAACCCTCCAACCAAGGCTCTCGATAAGCAGAGACTTTGAGCACCACAAACTCCTCCAAGTGAAACTAGGATTAAAACCCAAACGAGCCTCCAACACATTACTGTGTTTGAAATATCGATGCTTGAAAAAGCTTGTAAGGAGTGGATTTGCATTGTTATATATACGCAAAACTTCTTTGGCCAAAAGAGAAGGATTGAAACAACTGAGATTTCGAAAGCCTAAACCACCCAAACATTTAGGAACACAAAGACTATCCCACTTGTGCTAGTGTATCTTGCGCTTGTCCCCCTTAGCCCCCCCACCAGAAACGAGCCATAAGGGAGTAAAGTTGATCAACAATATCATCCGATAATCGAAAAATTCTCATCATGTCGGTTGGGATTGCTTGAAAAACACCGAAAACTAAGGATGATTGCTTTACCTAATTTACCAACACCCTAATTATGCAAAAAAACAAAAATACAAAAAAACCCCAATGATTACTCGAAACAGAAGCAAGAAAAGAAGAAAGGAATCATACCCGAGAATGGCAAGAAAACAGAAGCAAGAACAAGATGAACACTCAAAATGAGGAAGCTTTGCGTTGATGGAGCCGAGCAATTTGAAGATGAAAGATGATGAAGGATGATGCGATGAAAGTGACATGGAAAGGAGAAGGATTCAACATGAAGATGATCTTTCATTAAATACGATATAAAGAGGAGAGAAGTTATGTTTTAATATGGGCAATATTGTAATATCCAGATTTAACGGCTACCAAACGTTTTTGGTCCAATATAGTTACTGTAGTTGGTTTTGCAACAGTTAGGTGCTATTTATAGAAAAAAATAAAATTAACTACCACTTGCCTTTTTCTATACTTGGTGTTTACCATGTAGAATTTCCAAAAAAAAAACCAAATTAACAATTAAAAAAATCAGAAAATTGAAGACATGAAAGGGAAACAAAGTGAAAAAATGAAGAGGGAGAGGAGACTTAAAAGTGAAAGTGAGAAAATGAGGGATAAAGGAAGTTTTGAAAGAGTGGTTGTAGTAATAAGTAATAACAGTAATATGAAGTCATATACATTATAATGTAATTTCCAAATTTCCAGTAGGGTTTGGAAGTTAAACGCTAAAAAAAAAATCCAATTTATAATGATTGGTCAACGGTTAGATGTTTAATATTACTTTCCGGCCTATGACCCGACCCGTACTTTATAAATACTTTTCGAAAATGACCCGCCATTTAGAATGCAGGTCGTCGGGTCTCCGGGTCTGGTCAAGCGGGTCAGATATTTTTGAACAGCCCTTGTGATAAGTGGATCCCCTATGATGGGACTATTCTTAGCCCTCCTCGGCCAGCTACTTCTTCGGAGGATTTGTTAGTATGTGACCTCATTGATTTTAACCGTAAGAGGTGGGATTTTTGATGACAATATTGCTAATGCCATCATGGCTATTCCCTTGTCGGATAAGTGGCCTATTGATGGACAATTTTTGTAGAAACGCTTAGAGATTGTGAATGCAACAGGGGGGGGGGGGGTGTGAATTGTTGTATTGCTCTTTTCGAGTATTTTTGCCCTATTTTGCGGAATTTAAACTTAATAAAAATACTTAAACAAAAAGACAAGAAAGTAAAGATGGAGACAAGGATTTTTCGTGGAAACTTTCTAGGCCTAATAGAAAGAAAACCACGACCACTCGGGATGTTAAGCTTCTCTTTATGTTTTAGGCAATCAATACAATTACATAAAACAATTCTCTTCTTCTTCTCTTCTAGGCCACATCTCTACAATTTCTCCTTCTCTTTCTCTTCTCTAAGTTCTCTCGTTTCCCCTTAGACTTCCCCAAGTCTAATCAACAAACACTCAAAAACCCTTACAAGAAATTTTCTCTAAATTGGATAAAGACTAAAATATTGCATAGGAAAAATATTAAGGATTAATTGGCAAATGAAAGAATGAATATTTTTCTCTATTGGGTGATCTCTCTACATTTTTCGGTTAGGGCACAATACCAAAAATATTAGCCGATTAAAAAAATGTTTTTATATGTAATAAACCGTGAGTTTTATCCATGATTCCATTATCTCAAGATGTGGGAATGTGGATAATTGCCTTGGAAGTTACTTCAATCTACACGGTTACAATTGGGTAACAATTAGCTAAGAATAGTAAGTTGAAGACTTATTCAACTAAACCCTAGCTTCTTCGCTATTGTTGTGAGAGAAATAAGGAGACTTATTCTCAACCCTTAGATTAATTTTAATTAATTTGCCAATTAATATCTTATGCAATTATTTAGTATTAACCGTACAATCAACTAAATTTAAGAAAAACTAATTTTCCTACGTTTCTTTAGTTGACTATCTTCTCAGACCTGCTTCGTTGGGAACACTACACTGTCTCCATCAGCTCTTATTTCAGTTTATCAAATCTTGGAACAGTAGTGATCGATTCATCTTTTGACTTTCCATTTGAACTTCAAGATTGACTATTTTGACTTTGACTTTGACATCGACTTTGACAATTACAATATTCTTTAAACAAGTCTCTTAGGTGCCATCGACGACTTTTGACAAATCAGATATTTGACCTACAAAACAATCTCTAAAACTTGTTTGTTTATAAATCGTTAAGTCATCATCAAAACTCAATTGGGCCAACAAATTCCCCCTTTTTGATGATGACAAATTTTATAAACAAACGTAATTAAGAATAGAGTAAAATAAAGAAAATAGAGTTTGCTAGAGATTGAAGCAACTCTAAGTAAACTTTAGCAAATCAAATTATAATTTACCAAGCATTCATTAAACCGGTTTACTCTATGATTATATTTTAAAAACATGTTATTTAGCGTGTATTAAGCAAAATGTATGTCTTTAAAATAATCATTTTCCAAAAATAATAAACATAACAAGTTAAGCATCAATTCTATACTTATGTGAATTTTTCAAGAATCTTATCAAAGCATAAGTGATTATATGATAATTAAAGAGTAATCATTTAGCAAAGTGTAGTAATTTTCTAAATGAAACAAAACAAAGAGACAGTAACACTGAACAATGATCTCTAAGCAAACATAGGAACATGAGTATAATATGTAACAAATATCTGAGCATGAGCATTATTTGAATTAACTTTGATAGTAAAAATATTTAATTCAAACTATAGACTATTTAAATCAAAAAGATAGCAGTAGCATTAGCAATTTTCTAAATCAGACAGACATAGATAGCTAGCAAAATTCACAGCAAAATTTGATTGTTTGAATTAACTTTGGTATGGGCTATGCATCACAAGTCCTTTAAGTTTGTTGCTTTATTCTCCCTTTTGACATCAATAAAAAAGGATGGGATTTACCAAACCACAGCACTAAGGCAATCATTAGTCAAATAAAGAAAATAAGCAGCAAACAACTCAGCAAACGCCATAACATAATCAAGATATGCAGCAATTAAACATCATAGACCATAGGAAATAGTGGATTGAAAGAAAGTAGTAGCATAAGTTCAACAACAACAAAAAATATTACATTTTGGCGTACCCCAGCTAATACTCAAAAGAAAGTGAAATTGTTTGATTGTTAAAAGACATACGGTGTGGCCAACAAACTGCATAAGATGATTAATTGAGCAGAAGAAGGGATCAATTGGCAGTCTCCTCATCAACAAATTCTGTCTGCACTTCAACCGTGTCCAGCTTTGCACCAAGACGGGACTCCATCTGGGACAGCTGATCAGTGATGGAAGCAAGTGAGACACGAACTACATCTTGAAAGGCGTAGATTTGAGACTGAAAATCAACAAACTTGGAAAGAATAAGATCAAGGGTAGCAGGAGGCACAGTGGAGGGGTTAGGATCAAAACCAGGTGTAGTGTATGGAGGTGAGACGTGTGAGGTAAATGGTGGTGGAGTAGTAGGTATAGGTGATGGTGGCAGTGATGGTACATGTGGTGGTGGAGGTGTGGCTGGTTTTGGTGAAGGAGGGTCATTTGTAGGCTCTTTGGTGGGATGTGAGGTGATTTCGTCATCCAAACCAACGGGACGTTTCGAGGCCAGCCTGCTGCTCTTTCTTGGAGTCAACACAGGCTCCTCCTTAACAGGCATAGCTACCTCCTCATCATCAGAATTTCATTGGAATGGTCTTCCTCAAGTTCATCACCTTCCCCTTCCCCAGAAGCTTCCCCCTCACTAAATACTTTCCCCTGTTCCTTAGTGACCTCTGCCTGTTCAGTGCTGGCAGAGGGAACAGCTCCCTGGACCTCTTCTTCTCCTACCTCCCTTTCCTCTCCTTTTTTCATTTTTTCTTCCTCTTATTTTTCTTCTCCTACCTTCTCATCATCCGAACTAACATCTTCTACATCCTCTACAACATCCTCTAAAATTCCCTTTTCATTTAATTTTAGATACAAATTGTTTAGGCATTTTGCACCGATTTTGTTATTGGAGCTCATGGGGAATTCTAAACCTTCTAGAGGAACACCAAATTTCTTAAAAACATGTGTCAACAAACCTCCATACCCTACCATACTATTCTTATCTATACAATCAGCCAAATGTGATATCATCAACGAAGGGAAATTGATTTTAATGTGGTTAGCCAAACAATAAATCAGTGTAGCATCACGAAGGTTTACTTCGCTACGCCTGGAGTTGCGTGGCAAAATAAATCTTCGAGCAATGTTATACAACAGTTTGTGGAGTGGTGATAAAGAGTTATGGCTAAAACGTTTTTTGTCATTTATTCCTAAGAATTTCGACACTGTCTTTCCATTAATTCCGGAAAAGACAATCTTTGACCCGACGTAGTATGTATCAAAACCAACCGCAGGAACATTGAACCATTCCCCTAACATAAGACTATTAAATTCAATCTTGATTTCTTTGACTGTGCTCGAACAAACCCCATTTTCAATAGAAAAATTTTGAATAAATTCACGCATAAGATTTGGGTAAATCGAATTGCATGAATAGTCATACATCAAAACTTCCCACCCTTGATTATTTAGAATCGCATGTAATTGAGGAAAAGGGTTTGATTCATACCAGTATTTATCAAGTCCAAATCCAACGGACATTTCCTTGGCAACTTCCTCAGCGCTGTTTGGGTGTACCTGCTTGATCCTCTTGGTGGGTTTGGATGAAGAAATCCCTTTTGGGTTAGAGTGTGTTTGATCCGGCATGCATGGCCTTTGGCGTGGTAGATTTTTGTTCTTGTGAAGATGACTGTGGTGCGTCTCTTGATGGTGAGGGATAGATTACTTGAAGTGGTTTGGGTTGGATGAATTTTGGAGTTTTGCCTTTCATGTTCTTGCTTGATGAAGAAGATTTGGGGTTTTTCATGGTTGATGAAAGAGGTGAAGATGAAGGAGTGAAGGAGTGAAAGTGTGAAATGGGTTGACGGTTTAGATGAGGGTTTAGTAATGAGTAGTACGACACTTTTGAGGGAGTGATGGGTTGTGTGAGTGATGGATGGGACGTGAGAGAGTGGGTATTTAAGTGAGTGAGTGGACGGTTATTTGAAAGGTTTGTACCCCTTCTTGGATCAGTTTGTAGCGTGTGAACGAGGAGTGTAACGAAAAGTTTGCGGGTATATTCGTTGAATTGATGCGGGTAATAACGATTTTTCGAAACACTACGATGATCCGTCTTCTACTATATTTTAAGTTGGCCATCCGAAAAAATAAATATAAAATGCTGGAATTTTGTGGAAAAGGAAAAATAAAGAAAATTTGGAAAATAAAAATAAAATTTAAGTAAAAGGAAACAAATGTCCTCGTTTTTTTTTTTCGTTTTTAATACGAGGACACTATCACATAAAACAAACATATGCTACTTTGGTTTAATCAGTTAAGCATGCAATCAAGAGAACATTCATGGCACGTACTTAAGATAGTTGCGTACCTAAATCTTGCAATAATTGATTTTTCAATCATGATTGTTGTGGTTGAGCTAACCCTTCCAATTTTCACGTTGCTTTGAGGAGGAGTGCTGGCATTAAACTTTAGTGAAGCTTGATCATACCTAGTTCCAACCTCATCTTTTCATATTGTTCCCTTGGAAGTTGTTTAGTCATTATATTTGCAACTTGCTCATTTGTACTGACATGTTTAACAATAATATTTTTATGCTCAACATTATCCTTAAGAAAATGATGTCGTATATGTATATGCTTAACTCTAGAATGATGCATGGGATCTTTTGATATGCAAATGGCACTAGTATTGTCACAATAAATAGGAACACATTCAAATTTAATACCAAAATCTCTTAGCTGTTGTTTTATCCAAAGCATTTGGGAACAGCAAGTTGCTGCTACCACATATTCTGCTTCAGCGGTGGATAGAGCAACTGTGTTTTGTTTCTTGGAACACCAAGATACTAAACATGAGCCAAGAAATTGTACCATACCTGAAGTACTTTTTCTATTCACAAGATCTCCTGCATAATCTGCATCACTATAACCTTTCAACTCATAGACATCACTTTTAGGATAAAATAGGGACAAGTCATCTATTCCCTTTAGATATCTTAGAATTCTCTTTACTGCTGTATGATGTGATTCTTTGGGATTTGATTGAAATCTAGCACACAAGCCAACACTAAACGAAATATCCGGTCTACTAGTAGTTAGATATAGCAAAAATCCTATCATACCTCTATACATAGTTTGGTCGACATTTATACCATTCGAATCTTCATCTAATCTAATATTAGTAGCCATAGGTGTGTGGTTTGTTTTAGCGTTATCTAGACCATATTTCTTTAGAAGTTCTTTTATATATTTTTGTTGATGGATAAAAATACCGTTAACCGTTTCTTTAATTTGCAAACCAAGGAAGAAATTTAATTCACCCATCATACTCATTTCAAATTCAACACTCATTAAGTCAGCAAATTCTTTATATAATGATTCGTTAGTGGCTCCAAAAATAATATCATCAACATATATTTGAACAACTAAAATATCTGAACCTCTATTCTTAAAGAATAAGGTCTTATAAATTTTACCTCTAATAAAGTTATTTTCAATCAAAAATTTAGACAGTCTCTCGTACCATTGCCTAGGAGCTTGTTTGAGCCCATAAAGAGATTTATCAAGCTTATAGACATGATCTAGAGAGGATGGATTTTCGAAGCCAGGTGGCTATTCCACAAAGACTTCTTCTTCTAGAAAACCATTCAAGAAAGCACATTTCACATCCATTTGATATAACTTAAAATTCAAAAATGCAGCAAATGAAATTAGAATTCTAATAGCCTCTTACCTTGCTACTAGAGCAAATGTTTCTGTATAATCAATACCTTCCTGTTGATTGTATCCTTTAACTACTAACCTTGCTTTGTTTCTTACTATTATTCCATACTCGTCCAGCTTGTTTCTAAAAACCCATTTTAAACCAATTATCTTTTTATTCTTGGGTTTAGGTTCCAAGTGCCACACTTTATTTCTTTCAAATTCATTTAGTTCATCTTGCATTGCAATGACCCAATCTGAATCTTGTAATGCTTCTTCGTGATTCTTGGGTTCCAATGTTGAGAGAAATGCAAAGTGTGCACAAAAGTTTCTTATCTGGGATCTGGTCTGTGTGCCTTTGTTTATGTCACTTATGATCAAGTCAAGTGGATGTGACTTTTGATGTTTCCACGGCTTAGGCACAAAGTCTCTTGTGGAGACTGATGTGGGAACAAGCTCACTGACTTGATTGACATTTTGTTCAGCTTCATTTTGTTCAATTTGTACTACTCTGGGAGCAGCTGGATCAGGAACACCTTGCTGGTCCTGATTTCCCTGCTGTTCCTATTCTTGATTGGGTTCTGCATTTTCAATTTGAACCTGTAGCTCTTTATTTACTTCTTGATCTTGCTCTTTATGTATGCTTTCATCATCTTCCAGATTAGCAAGACCTATCTTTAAATCACCTGTTTCTTGTCCACTTATCATAAAATTAGTTTCATCAAAAATAATGTGAACAGATTCTTCAACACTCATAGTTCTTTTGTTATAGACTCTATAAGCTTTACTATGGGATGAGTAGCCAAGAAATACTGCCTCATCACTTCTTTCATCAAATTTACCCATATTTCGTTTTCCATTTATGTGAACAAAGCATTGACATCCAAACACACGAAAATAAGAAATGTTTGGTTTAATACATTTAAATAATTCATAGGGGGTTTTATAAGTGATTGGTCTAATCAACACACGATTCAAAATATAACATGTAGTATTAACAGCTCCAGCCCAAAAGTTTCTAGGGAGACCACTAGCAATTAACATGGTTCTAGCCATTTAAACTAATGTTCTATTTTTACGTTCCACCACACCATTTTGTTGTGGTGTCCTAGGTGCGGAAAAATTGTGACTTATACCATGCTCATTGCAATAATCCATAAACCTTGAATTTTCAAATTCTTTACCATGATCTGATCTTATGTGGACAAGTTGATTGTTACTAGATTTTTTAATTTTTGTTTGCAATAGAAACAAATTCATCGAAGGCCTCGTCTTTGCTATTTAAAAATAAGGTCCATGTAAATCTACTATAATCATCAACTATAACAAACACATATAGCTTACCACTGCGACTTTGGATTCTCATAGGTCCACAAAGATCCATATGAATTAATTCAAGTGGCTTTGAGGTGGTCACGACATTTTTAGGTTTAAAGGATGACCTTACATGTTTTCCTTTGACACAAGGATCACAAACTTCATCGTTTTGAAATTTAAGGGACGGTAATTCTCTTACTAGGTCTTTAGATCTTAAAGTATTAAGCAATGAAAAACTAGCACGATCTAAACATTTATGCCAAAGAAGAGGGTCATCTTCTATAACACTAAGACATGTCAAACTGGCTTTGGGAACAGTGTGGAGGTCCACAACATAAGTGTTCCCTTTTCGGATTCCTTCCAGAACAGTGTCTCCTGTGTCATTCCTAGAAATAATGCACTTTTCAGAAGTAAAGATTACAGAGTTACCTTTGTTGCAAAATTGAGAGATACTTAACAAATTATGTTTTAAATTCTCGACTAAGAATACATTGTCAATTGCATGGGAACTTGACCTTCCTACTTTTCCTTTGGCAATAATTTCACCTTTCATATTGTCTCCAAAGGTCACAGTTCCTCCATCATAGGCTTCCAATGAGAGAAATTTTGTTTTATCACCTGTCATGTGCTTGGAACAACCACTGTTGAGATACCATGAGCTGTTCCCCCTCACTAGAACCTGCACAACGAACTAATTGTTAGAGCGAGGAACCCAGTCATCCTTGGGTTCCTTTTCGATTAAGCATGAATCATATTTCTTAATCCATATGCGATCGACATAGATTTGGTTCGTTTTATTGCTGTTCCCTTTATAAACATTGAAATTTCAGGTGCCCGATTTTTCCACAAAAGGAACAGACTTTACTACTAGGGAGATCAACGTAAACCTTTTTCTTGTTTTTATTCTTAATGTATCCTAGGCCTTCAGCATTTTTAGTTTTAGCCTTTAGAATCCATTTTGGAACTTCATTGATTTTCCTTTTTCCTTGTGAGTTTAATTCAGCTCTTAATTTTTCATTCTCGATTTTACACGATTCTAAGTCTAATTTTAAACTTTGAATTTTAGTGCTAATCTCATGAATAGATTCATCATTAGGATTCGTATTTAAGCCTAGCATTTTATATTGATACAAATCGACATTAAGAATAATGCTTTCCTGTTTTACTTTTTCTAAGGTTTCCTTTAACATCACATTTTGATCTAATAAATCAAAAAATCTAGTTTGCACATCTGACCTAAAAGAGTTTAGGTAGGAAACATGGTCATTACAAGTTTTAAGGTCTTTTTGCATTCGGAGACAAGTGGCAGTTCTTTTTTCCAGATTATCTTGTGTCTCCAAAATCATTTTAATCAATTCATGTTTATCCAATCTAAATAAAAGGTTAGGAAATGAATTAGAAGACAATACCTCTTTTATTTTTGACTTTTCGTCATGAATGGCCATGAGACATAAATTAGCTGTTTCTTCTTCAATTGGAGCTTCAGTTTCAGCTTCGCTTTCAGAGTCTCCCTATGCAGCAACCATGGCTTTGCGAAAGTCCGTCTTATTGAAGTTTCCTTTCATTGGTTGTCTTCCTGTTTCCCTTGCCTTCCCTTTGCCCTTCTCGTTCTTCCATTGAGGGCACTCCTTGATGAAATGATCAGTGCTTCCACACTTGTGACATTCGTAGTTGGTTTTGGTATTAGCAGTTCATCTTTCTTTGTTGTTTCTTTGATTGTTGTATCTGCTGTTCCTGAAAAACTTCTTGAATTTTCGAACTAACATAGCAGTCTCCTCCTCATCACATTGTGATTCTTCTTGTTTATTCGCTGCCAGAGCCAAGCCTTTGTTTCGGGAACTGTCAGCTGTTCCCAGATGTAATTCATGGGTCATAAGGGAACCAGCCAACTCTTCCAGATTGAACTTTGTGAAATCCTTGGATTCCTGTATGGCCGTGAGTTTAGCTCTCCAACGATCATCTTGAGGTAGACTTCTGAGAATTTTCCTGACTTGTACATCTGAGGGAATAAGCCTTCCAAGAGAGACAAGTTCGTTTGTTATGTTGGTGAACCTAGTGAACATCTCTTGAATACTTTCTCTCGGTTCCATAACAAATCTTTCATATTTCGACATCAGCAAGTCAATCTTGGAGCGCTTCACTTCACTTGTTCCATCATGGGTAACTTCTAGCAGATCCCAAATCTGCTTGGCTGTTTTGCAACCCATAATGGGATTGTGCTCATTTGGTCCAAGACCACATTGAAATAATTTGATGGCAAGAGCATTCATCTCCATTTTCTGAAAATCTTCTTTCTCAAATTCAGTGATCGGTTTGGGAACAGTTTCGTTATTGGAGTTGGTAGTTGTTACCTCAAAGTCTCCAATTTCGATAACTCTCCAAACTTGATAATTTTCTGCTTTGATGAAGATCTCCATCCTATTCTTCCAATACGTGTAGAATTTTCCATCGAACATGGGCGGTCTTTGAGTAGAGTAACCTTCTTCCATTCGTTCATTCATTTTCAACATCTCTAAAATACCTAGATACGACTCTCAGGGTTTCCTGATCAAATGAGGAACAGGGCTCTGACACAAATTGTAGAAACGCTTAGAGATTGTGAATGCAACAAGAGGGGGGGGGGGGGTGAATTGTTGTATTGCTCTTTTCGAGTATTTTGCCCTATTTTGCGGAATTTAAACTTAATAAAAATACTTAAACAAAAAGACAAGAAAGTAAAGATGGAGACAAGGATTTTACGTGGAAACTTTCTAGGCCTAATAGAAAGAAAACCACGACCACTCGGGATTTTAAGCTTCTCTTTATGTTTTAGGCAATCAATACAATTACATAAAACAATTCTATTCTTCTTCTCTTCTAGGCCACATCTCTATACTTTCTCCTTCTCTTTCTCTTCTCTAAGTTCTCTCGTTTCCCCTTAGACTTTCCCAAGTCTAATTAACAAACACTCAAAAACCCTTACAAGAAATTTTCTCTAAATTGGATAAAGACTAAAATATTGCATAAGAAAAATATTAAGAAATAATTGGCAAATGAAAGAATGAATATTTTTCTCTATTGTGTGATCTCTCTAGATTTTTCGGTTAGGGCACAATAGCACAAATATTAGCCGATTAAAAAAATGTTTTTATATGTAATAAACCGTGAGTTTTATCCATGATTCCATTATCTCAAGATGTGGGAATGTGGATAATTGCCTTGGAAGTTACTTCAATCTACACGGTTACAATTGGGTAACAATTAGCTAAGAATAGTAAGTTGAAGACTTATTCAACTAAACCCTAGCTTCTTCGCTATTTTTGTGAAGAGAAATAAGGAGACTTATTCTCAACCCTTAGATTAATTTTAATTAATTTGCCAATTAATATCTTATGCAATTATTTAGTATTAACCGTACAATCAACTAAATTTAAGAAAAACTAATTTTCCTACGTTTCTTTAGTTGACTATCTTCTCAGACCTGCTTCGTTGGGAACACTGCAATGTCTCCATTAGATCTTATTTCAGTTTATCAAATCTTGGAACAGTAGTGATCGATTCATCTTTTGACTTTCCATTTGAACTTCAAGATTGAATATTTTGACTTTGACTTTGACATCGACTTTGACAATTACAATATTCTTTAAACAAGTCTCTTAGGTGCCATCGACGACTTTTGACAAATTGGATATTTGACCTACAAAACAATCTCTAAAACTTGTTTGTTTATAAATCGTTAAGTCATCATCAAAACTCAATTGGGCCAACAATTTTGGTGGCATGAAAATGATGGGCTTTATAGAGTGCGATAGGGATACAAACTTGGTATGCTTGATATGCATATTAAGTTTAATTATAGATTGGATGGTGATTCTTCGAATGTGTGGAACTTTAGTTGAAATATTAGTGTTCCCCCAAATCTTGAGCACTTCCCGTGGAGGCTTTGTAAAAATAGTCTTCCCGTGAATGACATTCTTTATAAACGTCATTGTGCTCCTTCTCGCTTGTGTCCTCGATGTAATTCTAATAATGAAAAAATTTCCCTGTTCTTATTACTTGTCGCCATTCTGCCCCTCTTTAGTCCTCTCTGTTGGCCCATTTGAGTTTTGATGATGACTTAACAACTATAAACAAACAAAATGATTTAGAGATTGGTTTTTGTAGGTCGTATATCCGGTTGTCATAATCGTCGATGGTGCCTAAGAAGGTTGTGGAAGAGCATTGCATGTCAAAGTCAAACGATTGAGTCACATGGTCCAGTTCCAAGATTGATAAAACAGAAGTCAGTCCAGATGAAGACAACACAGTGTTCCTAACACAACGAGTCAGAGAACTAAGTCAACGAAGAATAGGGAAATAAATTTTATTTTTATTTTTCTTTTAATTGGCTTGTACGGTTGAAAATAAGGCTTGCACAAAGGTTTTAATTGGTCTATGATGTTGGTGCTTGCATTTCCTGATTCTGTTTTGGTATTTGCTTTGTGGTTTGCTGCTTACTTTCTTAATTTTTCTAACGCTTGCCTTAGTGCTGTGGTTTGATAAAACCCCTACTTTTTGAATGATGTCAAAAGGGGGAAGAAAGGCAACAAACTTAACTGAAACTTGTGAATGCTTAAACTCTTAACTTAGTCTTTGTTTGTTCTAAACTAATTAACTTGCTATAGATTTTCTTATAGGATACTGTCTCTAATTAACTGGTTATTTGGGTTATGCTTATCACTTATGATGACTACTTATGTTCTTTCAACTTCACCTTAGTAGAGTTGCTTAAGTTGATGTGTTTATTATTTTTATTCTTGTTATATTTAATTCTGAAAACTCAAGTCATGTTTAATCACATGAATTTTGATAAGTTTTAAGAAAAATACTATATTAGAGTAATATGTGCGAATAAGTGTTTAGTAAATTACTTTGTAATAATTTAGTTTGCTAAATATGTTTAGACTTGCTTTAATCTCTAGCATGTTCTAGATATTTGTTTTACTCTATGTTTCTTAATTAAGTTTGTTTATAAAGTTTGTCATGATCAAAAAGGGGGAATTTGTTGGCCCATTTGAGTTTTGATGATAACTTAACAATTATAAACAAACAAAATGCTTTAGAGATTGGTTTTTGTAGGTCGTATGTCCGGTTGTCATAATCGTCGATGGTGCCTAAGAAGGTTGTGGAAGAGCATTGCATGTCAAAGTCAAACGATTGAGTCACATGGTCCAGTTCCAAGATTGATAAAACAGAAGTCAGTCCAGATGGAGACAACACAGTGTTCCTAACACAACGAGTCAGAGAACTAAGTCAACGAAGAATAGGGAAATAAATTTTATTTTTATTTTTCTTTTAATTGGCTTGTACGGTTGAAAATAAGGCTTGCACAAGGGTTTTAATTGGCTAAAAATAACCACCTAATTCAAAGGACTAAAATATTTTAAATCCTACTTAAACTCCACTAAAATAGGATTTACTATTTTTGGCATAAACTAACCGTGGGACTTGGAGTAACCTCCAAGTTTCCTACCCACCTTCCCACATCATTTGATAATGGGATCATGGCTGTATTACACGGTTCTACTTCTTATAAAAGAGTTAGAATAACAAGCCATAGGTGCTGTGAGTGCCCCTTTCAAGAATCAAGTGAGATCAAATCAAGAAAAGGAAAAAGATAAGTTGTTCTTAATTGCCAATTAAATCAATCAATTTTTCCTTGTGCATTTCTTTCTTTTTTCATCCAATTTTAGAGAATTATTTTGTACAGGTTTTATGAGTGTGTAATTTAGACTTGGGGAAGTCTAAGGGGAATTGTGAGAAGTTTTGTAAAGGGAGAAAAAGAAACGAGAAGGAGAAGAGGAGAATTAGGCCTAGTAAAGAAGAGAAGAAAAAGTTTTATGTAATTGAGTTGTAAGTTTCTTAAAACTTAATAAGAGAAGTTGAAATCCGAAGTGGTCGTGGCTTTCTTTCTTTTAAGGCCAAGAAAGTTTCCACGTTAAATTCTTGTGTTCTTTTTAAGTTTCTTTAATTTGCTTTGAGTATTTTATTAGATTGAAATTCCGCAAAAACAGGGCATAAATACTCTTAAAGGCAACACAACAATTCACCCCCCCTCTTGTTGCGTTCATATTCTCTAAGTGTTTCTACACTCTCATCCTTTGTACCAGGTTGTTCATGATGCTCCAAATCGCTATAGTAAAGATTTTATCAGCTGGGTAAGGGTTGCTAAGAAAGTGTCTGGTGAAGAGATGATTACCCTATGTTGTTCATTATGGGCTACTTGGTTTGTTCATTACAAGGCTGTTTTTGACAAATCAGTGCTGGATATTTGTGCTATAGCTGCTTCCATAATCAAGATGGCTAAGGAGCAGGAAGCTTATGTTGCTAAGGTTTCAAACTGTTTTGTCGGTTTTAATGCTAGCCTTCCAAAGTGGTTTGTTTCGGATGATAACTTTGTTAAGGCAAACTTCGATGCTTCGGTTAAACGCGGGGTGGACAAGGGTTTGGGAATTGTTATTAGAGATAACCATGGAAAGATTCTCGTTGCCGGTGTGCGTAAGGCTAATTTGCGGTGGTCGGTTAAGATGTGCGAAGCTTTGGAAACCCTTTTTGGGCGTGAATTAGCTCGTAGGCTAGGGTGTATGAATGTTCATCGTGAAGGGGATTCTCTTACTGTCATCCGTTCTATATCTGGGGGTAGGATGGTGCTGCTCCTGTTTGTCTGTTTTATGATCAAATTGCTAGCCTTAAGGAGTCTTTTTCTTCTTTTATTTGTTCCCATGTGTATAAAGTAGGCAATAGTGTTGCTCATAAGGTGGCGTCTTGGTCTGTCGAGAATGCCACTATGTATATTTGTACAAATTGTTTTCCCCAAGGCTTGTTGTCCTTGGCTTCTTCTGATCTTTAGTAGCAGGTGATATTAAAAAAGGATTTAGTTTATAAAAGAGACAACTTAGGATTAATAAAATTCCATGTTCTCCACTTAACCACAGAAATAAGAAGAATTTTTATATGAGTAAATACTACTTCTAGACTCAATTAAGTTATAAAACATTGCACCTTATGAACAATAATATATCAACTCATGAAATGGGTAATTCAACTAATCTTTTTTTTTTGAGATAAAACCTGCAGGCATAATTAATAAATCAAGTTCCGCCAAGGTTAAGAATCTTTACTATATCGATTTGGTGCATCTCTTCACCAGACACTTTCAAAATATATGTACACATATTAATTATATTTTCAAAAGTCATGTAAATTTACCCCCACATACACAGCATATAAGACATCTTAAAAGTCAAAGTTGATTACTCATAAGTCATAAAAACCACAACACTTGGTTAATTTATAACCATCTTCCTATAACAATTTTCTTAACAATCCATTCAAGATATGGAATTTTGACACAATTTGTTACGAAAAAATAAATCAACATGTATGTCATAAAATAATCATGCAATATTAATGAGTCTCTACTACCCATATTCATGACTACATATATCATCAAAAATTAAAAGAGCTAATAAAGAATTATTAAACCACTACTTTAAGGGTTGCAACTTACAACAAAATACTTACTACCCAATAGAGATAATAAGATGACTTAATAATTAGCAACTTTACTTGTTCATAAAATAATCCTCATCATTAAGAATTAAAAATAACTTTTACCTCTTATACCAAAAAAGTCTGATTAAACTCAATTTAATTAGCCATCAAAACTAGCTATTATAATATAGCCATTATAATTAAATTAGCCGTTATAATATAGACGTTATGAGCTAATTAACACTCATAATTATCCACCATTTAATTAGTCATCATAAGAGGTTCTAACAATAGATTTATTATCGTCATCAACATGAGTCTTATAATAGATGACTAAATTATTACGCTCTTAAAAATAATTTCAACATCAAGTAACTAATTATAAATTAGTAATAATATTGGTCATATAATAAAATGTCATTACTCTCTTCTAAATTTATGATCAAAAAATAAAGGGAAATTCTACATGGTAAGCATCAGGTTAAGAAAAACGCCTGTAATAACTAATCTTGTTTTCATTTCTACATGGTAAGCACTAGGTTAAGAGAAACACACTGTCATAACTATATGGGCTAAAAAACGTTTGAATGACCGTTAAAGGGTGAAATTACCATGTTGCCCTTGTTTAATACTCCATCATCATCTTCTTCCTTTGATTTTCTTCTCTTTCAAAACCTTTAACTCCTTAAGGTTAACTGATTCGTAAAATCTAATCCAAGTAATGAAAATCACTAAGAACAAATCAACACCCAACTTCTCAAAATTCCCAACCCCAAAAAAAGTAAAAGATGATTAAAACCCAAAACCCAATATTTTCAATGAAATAAATCAACACCCAATGCCTACATATGATTACAAAATTAAGAGGAATAATAAAATGTCTTTTTCTAACATGATCATCTTGAATATAAAACACAAATCACTTGATGACACACAAAGACATGAATCAATAGCAATTACTCATAATTTAAGTTGCAAAAAACATGTCCGCTTAATATCGTTTAAAGATATACTCATTAAAAAACAAATACTTACATATTTTGTCATCCACCAAAATCAATCACGAAGATCAAAAGTAAGTCAACATCAAATAATATTATTTGAATAATTTGTATAAGTTTAGAACTTATATCTTTTGCCATGTAATTATAAGAGTTAATAACGCACCATTCATAAAAAGTGTTGATACCCAGATCATTAACAATTTCTCTCCTTATAGGCCAATGCTAAAAAAATTCACCATCAAATTCTTTCTCATTCATACCGATACACTTTTTTCTCATTTACACATTAGTCATATCACAGCCAAAAATAGCCATAAAAGAATAATAATATAACTTTCTTAAATTGTTTGAAATATAGGCCTATTCTAGGTCTTCTCAAAATCTTCTTATGGATACAATCATCAACACATATTAGTAATAATAGTATGCATAACATTTGTATATGAGAAATGTGTTTAAATTTGTGTTTAGCATGTGTTTGATAAGGAAATGCATGGCGTGAGATGAACTTATCGTTGCATTAAAAAAGTTATTTTCCGACTATCCCAAGTGTAATTAGAGGGGACTTTCTCAAGGTTAACACACCCACCAAAAGCAATGTACACTCATTACTTAAGGTGTGGAGCAAATATTAGTCTTGCACAAGTGAATAGAAAAAAAGATGAGAAATTGAGAATTGTGTGTTCCCCGAAGGATGAAACACCATTTAATATAAGCACTTCCCAACAGTCGTATTTCAACCTCATTAATCTTAGTCAGTGAACATAAATATGATTTATTATATTAAATCATCCTCATGAATGAGAATATAATTGTTGGCAACATTATTATGGAATTAATTGATTAATGGCAAACCAATAAGGCCCCAACGGTAACCACGATGAGTTCTTACCATTAATGGTCCATTTCACTACAAAAATAAAAGGATTAGGCGACAAAGCAGTTTAGTCGCCTAATCTGTCGCATAAGCCATTTGGCGACAAATAGGCGACCAAACGCTTTGTCGCCTAAAAGTTTGTCGCCTTTAAATATTTTTGTCGCCTAATCTGTCGCCTGACTCTATGCGACAAAATTAAGAACGTCGCTTATTTTGTCGCCTAATTATTTCTGACGAATTAAAAAAAAGAATATGTTATGTATAATTGAATAATAAACAATAAATTCGTTTATTATTATTTACCTCCATGATCGCCTCTACGTAAAGTTGAGAGGCGTCAGGCTCTTCACCCTTTCTTATTGCTTTCGCTTCTAATTTACGGTAGTGCTCCTGTTACACAAATCGGAAAATATGTTATGTATAATTGAATAATAAACAATAAATTTAAAAGTCAAATGATAATGAACTTACTTCAATTTTTTTGTCGTATTCGGTAATGAGGACACGCTGGCCATCCGCATTGCGTACTCCTTTGGTTCGTAACAACAACCTGTAAGGAGTAGGCTCTACGTTGCCAGACTCTTCGGCCTTCAAAAAACAAATACTTGTAGTTAGTTAACAAACTATTAATTATTGAAAAAGTTAAAGAAATTATTAATGTAAATTAACTTACCATTTTTTCGCGCAAGTGCGCTGCTGAATACGGGCCACCACGGTAGGTGGGCAAAGGTGGCGCACCGGAGTCCCCTTTGTGCCTGTTACTCTTCGCGCGAGAGCTTTTGGCCTTAAACTCCGCGGTGTCTGAGTAACTTTTCAAGGCGTTCCAGAACTCCGGTGGGGGCAAAGTCAGGGCGAAAGGGTTCCTGTTCCTCGATCTCGAGGCCCTGACTTTCCGTCTCGGCCCGTTCCCACTCTCTTTGGGACGCTAGCTCTCGCTCTTTCGTTCTAAGTTTGTTCATTGTATCTCGGTAACGAACAGAGCATCGAGCGTACCATGCTTTGTGGACCACTCTATCAATTTGAGGATCCCACTTATAGCATTTCTAATTTTATATGAAAATTCAAAATAAGAAAAAAAAGTATAAATTATGAGAATTGAATTTAACTTTGTCTAAATTTAAAGAAAAGTAGTTAACGTATACCTTAAACTCGTCCCAATAAAACTTTTTAACCGCCTCTGGCACCTTCTTCCAAGAAGTACCATGAGGGTCTAAAGACAGTCGAAACGTCTTTCCAATTTTGGAAGAGACGCCCCGTCTAGGGTTGTCTTCCGCTGACGCATCAAATCTAAAAAAGACGATTAATTAGCAACCTCTACTTTTTAACTAATTCATTTACGTTATTAAAGATAACTTACTGAGATGTTAGCGGAAGCCATGGTAGTAATGGCCTAGGATCCCCAGGAATATCCCATGAAGCTTGTGGGGGTGGAGTAGGCGGAGTAGCCTGCGCTTGGCGAACGTGTTCGCCAAGAGAGGGCTCTTCTTCTGGAGAGTCTGCAGCAACAACCTCCTCATCAAGCTCCTCAACAACAAATTGGGGTTGTTGCGAGCGAGCACCGATATTCAGCGGGTGCTGGTTGGGAAGAGAGGCAGAGGCAGGAAAATACGAAGATGACCCAAGATAGCCCATTTGGGAGGGGTCATTTGGGAGGGGTTATAGGCAGGAAAAAAACCCCCTAAACTACCACATATTTCGAAACAAAAAACCCTAAAAAAAACCCTAAATTTCGTAACAAATTCATCTAAATAATCAAAATTTCGAACCCAAAATCCAAAAAAAACACTAACACACTAAGTACAGAACCACAACCACAACCACATTATACATGCATGATAAAACCAAAAAAAAAAAAAAAAAAAAAAACGAAGAAGAAATCATACCTGATGTGCAAGCATCCCTAAAAAATGTCGAAATCATCCATAGGACAGCACATCGCACATATGTTTCAAAAAAAACAAAGTTAGTTAAATGCTTGTTCAAAAAATTATCAAGAAAATACCAAAAAAAGTTTGAAATAATGATAAAAAAACGAAATTACCTTTAAAATACAAGATCAATTTGCTCCAAGAAGATCCACCGGAAAGTTTGCCGGAAAATACTTAAAAATACCGGCCAAAACAAGATTTAAGTGAAAAATTAGGGTTAAAATGTAAAGTAAGTAAAGAAGACTTAGGGAAAATTAGGGTTAGAATATGTTAAGAAAGTAAAGAAGAGTTAGGGATAATTAGGGTTAGAAGGAGAGAAATGAGAGTGAAAATTGATGTGGAAAATGACATATGGGATGTCTGTATATATAGGCAATCCTATGCGACCTAAATTTAAGTCGCCTATTTTGTCGCCTAAAATTTAAATTTCAAATTTTAAATGAAAACCTGTTTGGCGATGTAATAGGCGACGAAAATTTGGGTCGCCTAGCATTGAATACGACTGTTCGCTTTGCAATGTCTAGTCTTTTCAGTTCAGTACTTTTTGTACGTCTTCATTTATGCGACGTAATAGGCGACCCAAATTTTCGTTGCATAACCTCGGTTTTTGTCGTCTATTTTGTCGCCTTTTTAGGTGAGTACGTGTCTCAACCCCGTCCTAGTATTTTTGAAAACGTGTTTTTTTATTAATATTAGTATAATTATTATTATTGTTATTCGTATTATTATTATTATGTTTTTTTATTATTATTATTATTAATACTGTTATTATTATTATTATTATTATTATGTTTATTATTAATTTCTATTATTATTATTACTGTTGTTATTATTATTATTATTATTATTATTATTATTATTATTATTATTATTATTATGTTAAATATTTGTAAAAGAAAGAAATTATTATTTCAAAGTAATATAGAAATTTAAAATATTAATGACTAGGATAAGAAACAAACAATAAAAATAATAAGAGTGACATACAATAAAATGATACAGTACATTAATTAATACTAGTAATAGTTTACATCCAAGTCACCCTCATCGCTAAAATACTCAGCCTCATCATCGTTTTGCTCATCACCGGACAATATTAAATCAACATCAGCATCTTCGTTGAGAATTGGTGTCGGTGATTCCGATTCATCCTCGCACTCAATGAATTGTCCGGAAGGATTGCGAAGCGATGTGTCAACATTGTCTTCATACGAGACCTGAAATTGTATACGCTGTCATCTACCTCATTGGTTGTAGCAACACTAACTTGGTATTTCTTTGGCTTGACTTTGCACACAGCTCGCCAATCTCGTAAATCTCGTCTTAAACTTGGATACGCCATGTAGTAGACTTGGGTCGCTTGACTAGCTAGGACAAATGGGTCATACTTTCCGTACGACCGATTGATGTGGATTTCTACTATCTGGTAGCGTTCGTGCATGAACACGTGTGCCGCATCCACGTCCATGACGATTTGGGTCATACCAGTGACATTTGAATAGAGTCACTCTCTTAATTGGCATTGCTGGATATTAGAGCTCTATAATGTCTTCAAGCCGGTCGTAGACGTCGTCTCCGTCTTCACTGTCATCAGCTGCTTTAACACACACGCCGCTATTGTCTGCGGCTTTTCTCGTAGTGTGTTTGTTAGTGTGGAACTTATAACCATTAACGTAACAGATGTTATACGTTTTTGCATACTTCAAAGGTCCCTGTGCCATGTTTTTCAGTATTTGGCCGTTCGGAGCATAATCGAGATGACCGGCAAAAGCCTGTAAATACCAAACATAGAGTTAGACTATATGAACAGTAATATCAAAAGAAAAACAACAGACCCTTACGTAATGTTTGAAGAATATTGGAAATTGCTCTTCGAGTAAATCATCGAACTGGTCCCGCGACATGGAAGGAGGCACAACAGAACGTAGCTGACTTGTGAACCTTCTCAGATAAGGTTCAACCTCAGGACAGTTCATCAGAACATACCGGTGTGCGATTTTAAGATCTTCGTCGTCTAGCAATTTTGTTTTACCCCTCCCATGGAATCTGACTGGGTGAGTGAAAATTGGAAGGACACCTGATCTATCATTGTTCTCACCGCCGTCGTCGTGCATAGGAAGGTCTCTATATCTACATTTTACCTCTGGCTCAAAGTAATGAGATACAAAATGAGAAGCCTCTTCGGTAAGATATTGATTGCACATTGACGCTTCAACATGGGCTTTGTTTCCAACATTGAGTTTCAGATGACGTAAGTACCTAATTGTAAATAAATATATTAATTAGACAAGACATAACAAAAGAATTAAAAAATCATAAATATTAATTGGATGACGTGCACATACCGTTCGAATGGATACATCCATCTATATTGAACGGGTCCAGCTATTCTTGCCTCGTATGGTAAATGGACGGGTAAATGCTCCATGTAGTCAAAGAACGAGGGGGGAAGATCTTCTCCAATTTGCACAGTATAACTCGTATTTCCGACTCTAATTTCATCAAGTCAGAAGTTTTCAGTCTTGGAGAAGTTATTTTCTTGATAAACAAGCTTAACTCAGTTAGAGCCTCCCAAACAGGTACAGGGAGAAGCTCACGAAAGGCAATCGGAATTAAGCGTTGCATGAAAACGTGACAATCGTGGCTTTTCATTCCGAATATGGAATGCTTGTTCATGTCAATGTTCCTAGCCAAGTCGGACACATAACCATCTGGAAACCTTAACGTCTTGAGCCAGTCAAGCAGAGCATAAACCCCTCTATCATCTAGAGTATAAGATGCCATTGGGATTTCGTTCCCCACTGGATGCAATGCACTTCTGATGCCGAGCTCCTGCATGTCTCTACGTGCACCAATATGATCCTTTGTTCCCTTTTCGACACGCATCACTGTATTAAATATGTTATCGAAAAAGTTCTTTTCAATGTGCATCACATCAAGACAGTGTCTGATCATATTAGTTTCCCAGTACGGTAAGTCCCAAAACACACTTCTTTTTTTCCACCCCCAGTGTACGGACCATAAGTGTCGTTATATTTGCGAGCACCATCCTCGTACACTCTCTTCATCCCGTAAATGTTAAGCTCCGCAAGTAACTCAACACCGGTGCGAATAGGTGGGGCATGACCCTCCTCTTGAACCCTTGCCATGAAGTTAACCCGGTCCCGTCTGAACGGATGACGCTCAGGCAAAAACATACGATGGCAGTCAAACCAACACATCTTCCTGCTGTGTCTCAGATAAAAGGCCTTTGAATCGGACATGCAATAAGGACATGCATTTTTACCGTGAGTACTCCAACCAAATAACATCGAATATGCCGAAAAGTCACTTATTGTCCACATCAATGCCGCTCTAAGACAAAAGTTCTGCCCCGTGTGCACATCATAGGTCAGGTTGCCGTCTCTCCACAACATCTTAAGCTCCTTAATCAAAGGTTGCAGGTAAATATCGATGTTCTGCTTGGGATTATCAGGCCCTGGCGCAATGACTGTTAAGAACATGTATGGTATCTTCATGCACATCCACGGAGGGAGATTGTACGGTGTCAGGATCACTGTCCACGACGAATACTGTCTTCCTGAGCAACCAAAGGGATTGAATCCATCTGTACACAAACCAAGCCTCACATTTCTAATCTCGGCAGTAAAATCTGGATGTGTTGCGTTGAAATGTTGCCAGGCCTTAGAGTCTGACGGGTGACACATTTCCCCCTCTTCGGTGTGGTGCTCAGCGTGCCATCTCATCTCATAGGCCGTCATTCGAGACGCATAATACCTTTGTAAGCGTGGGCCAATCGGAAGATATATAAATTGTTTCCTTGGAATTCGTCTATTTCCCATGTCATCTCTGACCCTCCTTGTTGTCGAACACATACGACAACGCTTGGCGTTAGCAGTACGACCCCAATAGATCATACACCCATTAATGCAACAATCAATCCTCTCTAATGGTAAGCCAAGCCCCGCTATTTGCTTCATTGTGTCGTAAAAACTGGATGCCATCAAGTTCGGTTGCGGTAAAGCCTGCCGCATCAAAGTGCACATATCATCATACAACCTCTCAGAGCAATTATGTTCTGTCTTTAGATTGGTCATCCTACCTATAATCGACATCTGAGAGTAATTTTCGCAACCTTCATATAGTGGATTGTTTGCGGCACTGAACATTTGAAAAAACTTTTTCGCCTCCGGATTCAGCTCTTCGGGAATTGCGTATTCAGGCGACTGCGCCTCCACGTAACCGTATTCATTTTGGGGAATAATGTTTTCGTACGCATCCGGAAATCTACTCGCAGCAGCATCATGCACCATACGAGCGTAGTTATTTTCCTCCGCTATCGGCTCTTCGGGTAAAACATCTTTAGGCAACTGTTGTCTAGCAAACGCGTTATTGCCGCTGCTACCTTCACCGGCGACAATATCGTAATGATACCTCCAATTGTAATAATGTTCCACAAAACCTTTCCTTAGCAAATGCTCCCTCACATCATTTGGATTTTTAAACACAACATTTTTGCATTTTGCACAAGGACATCTAATTTTTGACGAACGACTCTTCGACAATGCAAATTTCATAAATTCTTCTAATCCCCTAATGAACTCTATATTAAAAGACTCGTCATCAAATTCTCTTTCGTACATCCAGTTTCTATTGTACAAATAATGGCTACCGTCATCTGTCATCGCGTACACCTATATTAAATTTTAAAACACACTTAAGCTTATAAGTATAAATAAACTACATGTTATGATAAACAAAAATAACACATGAACAAACCAAATTAATACATCAAATAATCGTACAGAAATAAACAGAATATTAAATTAATCTAATACTATTTCATTTAATCATAATAAAAAAAATACGAATATAAAAACATATTTCAAAAAATTAAGAGTAATTTTACACAAATAATACAAATAAAAAACATACAAAAATCAAATATGAAACATGTATAAATTAAATAAAATAAATTATCAACAACCACAAAAGATTTATTTTCATGCATAATTACATATAATAATAATCAGACTTGTACAATTTAAAAAAAAATTACAATGTCAGAAATATACCTTTCCACAAAACCGAGTTTTTTTGCGTTCGTTCACAATCAAATACTACAAAATGTGTTTGATTTTTTGCGTTTGGCGTATCAAACACTAACATTTACCTGGTTATATAGGCAAAACTTAAAAAGTATGCGACAATTTATGCGACTAACATCTAAATTTGAAAATAGAACAGTGCATTTTTTTCCCGCTAAGGATTTAGGCGAGAAAATAGACGACAAACATGATGTAGGCGACAAAACAGGCGACAAAAGGCTTTTGTCACCAACTTGGAACAAGGCTTTTGGTCGCCTATTTTGTCGCCTAACTTCTCTGGTCAGATTTTTGGTTTGTCGCCAAACGTAAATGTTTTTGTAGTGTTTATACCACAGATAAAAAAGTGAAATGCAAAGGATGCAAGCAACATGTGGCAAATTGCAAAGTATCTGCTGAGGTGGCGTGAAGCGTGGCAGTCCAGTGGCAAAACCACTATTCATCAATCAACTATGAATAATATTCATGCCTTACAAACATTTTATAATTAAAAGATAAATGATAAAGGATAAAGAATAGAGAAAGTATTCATTGTAGTATAACGTCATGGCGGTTTGATTCCACTTTAGTTTAGGGTTTTTCAGTTTTTGCCTCTACTGTTTTCAATCAATAAAACAAAAATTAAAATATATAAATTAATCGAAACTGGATATTTAATTACCCAATCTTTAAAGCACCTCAATTCGAATCTAAGATCCAGTTGAAAAATTAGATAATTGATTTAAATTATCTGTTTTTCAATAACCAGATAAAAAATTCAATTATCTAATCCGAATACTGAATATTCTGAATCTGATAATTCTGTTAAGATTATTATGAATTATTAACCATAGCCGCATAATCTACATTTACATTACTTTAACCATTACATTAGTATAATTCAAAAAAAAAAACTATTACATTAGTAAATACCCACTATAAAATAGTTCAAGTTGTCGATGATAGGACTTAAACTTCTAATTAATATCTATTTTTTATTCGGTTAGCCTAAAGAATCCCAACACGCAAAAGGGAGAAATTATTATTGCTAAATATTATAAATGGTGAAAATCCAACACTTATACAAAAATGTAAAATAAAAAAAAATTCAATTACTAGGCTAATCCTAATTCTTGAAATCAGATACAAAAACATAATTCTACCAATTTTATTCCCATGCAAGTAGTCGAAAAATAAACAAAGTGAATGACCAAGTCCAATTTTATTCTAAATCTAACCTTCAGCCTCAATACAGTCGACTTAACTAATTTGCCAACTCACATTTTGCAGTAACATTGATTAATTCAAATTTACTAATATTTGTAGGATATTTTTTTCAGTTAGTCTCCTGAGAGACCGTCTTTTTGAGAGACGTCTCTCAGGCGCAGTCCATCAAAGATTACTTTCTACTCTTACTTCACATTTTTTTAATGGGCCAACCCAATAAGAGATGATCTTTTAAAGAGACCGTATCTCACAAGAATTTGTGTATTTTTTTAATTCCTAGTTCGTCATAACAAGGTTCAATATTTTTAGTTATTCATTCTATAAAAAACCTACATTAATATCCGTTGAGCTGTCTAGAAACATTTGATATTTATTACTCCCTCCGAATCAGCTTAGATGTCCCATTTAGGATTTCACGGATTTTAAGGGTTAAGTGGGGTCCATTAAAAAGGTGGTAGTTGGGTATTTTAATTGATTAAATTAATTGTAAAGGTGGTAGTTGGGTATTGGGAATTGACAAAGTGGGGGTATTTAGGTAAAAAAGGATAGACAAAAAAGGAAATGAGACAATTGGTATGGTTTTGCCAAATAAGGAAATGAGACATCTAAACTGATTCGGAGGGAGTATTACTTGCCCTCTTTTCATTTATTCTTTCCGTTAATATTTTATGTACATTTGATGTGAAGTTAAAGTCAAATAAATTTAATAGTGAATTTTTATAAATTCTTAAAAGTTATATTTAAAAAATATATATTGAGACGAATCTATCAAATCCCTTATGAATATATTTTTTTGGGAAATTCTACATGGTAAGCACCAGGTTAAGGAAAACGCCTGTAATAACTAATCTTGTTTTCATTTCTACATGGTAAGCACCAGGTTAAGGGAAACTAACTGCCGTAACTATATGGGCTAAAAAACGTTTGAATGGCCGTTAAAGGGTGAAATTACCATGTTGCCCTTGTTTCATTCTTCATCATCATCTTCTTACTTTGCTTTTCTTCTCTTTCAAAACCTTTAACTCCTTAAGGTTAACTGATTCGTAAAATCCAATCCAAGTAATGAAATCACTAAGAACAAATCAACACCAACTTCTCAAAATTCCCAACCCCAAAAAATGTAAAAGATCATTAAAACCCAAAACCCAATAGTTTCAATGAAATAAATCAACACCCAACTTCTCAAAATTCCCAAAAAATATCAAAGAACAAATCCTTACAATAGTCAACCAAAACCCACATACCAAAATCAAACAAAAATAGCAAAAAGCTGAGAAATTGATAAATATGTTTATCAAACTAATTACCTTGTATCAAATAGAATTAAAGAATAAATCCAAAGCTAAAAAAAATTTGAGGTAGCAATAAAAAAATTTGAGGTAACAATAAAAAAAATTCAACTTTTTCTGATGAAGTAGTGGTAATGTAGAGCTTCAAAGATTCAACCAAAATATACTTTTGGAACATAAAATGATAGACATTAATTTACCTAGATAGGATTAAACTTTATTAGAATGATTTTGGTAGTCGGTACTTATTAGAATGATAAAATAATCGGTCTAAACAAGCAATTATATCTGTTAGAAACTTCCTAAATGTAACTCATCTGAAAGAAAGTTGGTCTTGACCAAAATGGATTATGAATATTGAGCTGTAATAGTGCTCTACAATCCAGATTTTGACAGTAATGGATTATGAAGAATATGTTTTTTTGACAGAAACTTATTAGAGTGATGGTTCTTCCAATATAAAGCTGAAGGGGAAGGCTGCTTGTACAAAATTCAAAAGAATAAAAACCAATGAAAAATCAGCTTAAATGAAATCACAAATGAAAAATCGTTTCTTGCAAATTACAAAGATAAGAAAAGCAAAGGAAGAAGGTGAAGAAATGAGTTAAAGGTTTTGAAAGAGAAGAAAAGCAAAGGAAGATGATGATGGAGAATTAAACAAGGGCAATATGGTAATTTCACCCTTTAACGGCCGTTCAAACGTTTTTTAACCCATATAGTTACGGCAGTTAGTTTCCCTTAACCTGGTGCTTACCATGTAGAAACGAAAACAAGATTAGTTATTACAGACGTTTCCCTTAACCTGGTGCTTACCATGTAGAATTTTCCTATTTTTTTATATAGATTGATGAGACATCATACTTAAAGTTTGATAGTAAAATTCATAAATTCTATTTGAAAAGAACATATGAATATGAAGGGAGTATTATACTTCATACTACATACACCAAGATATTGTGATTGGTTAAAATTCAAGATAAACTGCCTGGAGTAATTCCATCCCTTCATGATTTCCTACAATAATCACACATATTGATTTACCATGAATCACTACAAATAATAGTGCCAATTGTAACATCTAAATACCAATATCATGACATTTATCAAATATCATAAAAATATTTGGTGACACTTATAGGAAATGTCATGAATTAACATTGAAATATAAGGATAATACTCTAATAATGGTGACATTATTACGAAGTGTCAAAAAAATATTGTGTCACAATTAAACTTTTTTTTGTACCGAATAATCTTAACTTTGGAGGATATTGTTTTAGAGTAAACTAGGTAACTTGATGACTTGCTATAGCAAGATTTTTTTTTAAAAAAAAGATAAATTTAAATAAAATGTCGAAAAAAATATTTAAAAACTATTGAAAAAAATTATGCTTTTTTTATTATTTAAAATTTTTTAATGTAATTTTTCAAAATTTATCTCTAAATTTTCATTTATTTTCAGTTTACTTTTTTGGTGATTACCTACTATAGCAGGTCATCAAGTTATCTAAGATTACTCTCGGCAAAAAATACCTTTTAAAGTTGGAATTATCCATGGTTAATTTAAAAGTAGGATTATTATAGGAAAATTATGAAAAGATTGGATTATTTTAGATAATTTTTCCTATTAATTATTGCAAGTAATATAGAATGACATAAATAAAGCAAAAATAGAATTAAACTTATCACCATGAGAAAGGGCAGTGGACATGTGAAGATTGTTGATCCATCCTTCCACCCTGTAAATGAGTCTAACAGTTGTTGGTGAGTAAAAGAAGACCAATCATAGGAGTTTATTTTTGAAATATCTTTACAACAATGTAAAAATTTGAAGTAAACTAACTGATTGTTTGTTGACCTAATACAACCATTTACAGCAGCTACGGAAAACTTTAATAAAAAATCATCAGAAACTTCAGCCTCTTTTGTTTGTTCTTGTATTCTTTTCACTAGACTGTATTTGAAGGACGTCCAGAGGTTAATCCGAATTGGGATCTCCATTTCTGAATACACACAGTATAACACAACACAAAACTTAAATTGTATAATAACAAATTACAGTTTATAACAATAAAATAAAAGTTTATAGCAATAATACTGAAGTTTATAATATTAGTAGTATTCAGTCCTCAATACCTAAAAGAAAGCTTGATTTTCTTCATTTGTAGCTTTGGAGACATCAATCTTAGCTCCTCTGGCGGGAACTCCATTGACCAAATGTACATCCTTATGCTTAATCTTTATCCGCTCCTTTGAAGAAAATACTGATGATCTTCTAGCAATGTCAAAGCTCCCTACCAATTCAGCACAAAAAAATCCACTGGATGTCCAGCCAATATCCATGTCTAAGAACCCTCCGAAACCAATATTTCTTATAGCTTCCTTGTGATGGTCAGACATACCTTTTTAAGCATATTGATGAATGCTTTTGGAGGTATTCTTTGTACTAAGAGATTTCTATCCGTTGCTCCAATATTACAAGAATTTGTAATAAAAACAGTACAGTTTGTAATTGTAACAAAAATATTAAAGTTTGTAACAACAATATTAAAGTTATAACAACCCATTTTCCTCAAATCCCTAAATCCAGTGGACTAAAGCAGGACTAACTTCCTGTTCTGAGTACACTTCTACTATCCATTAGATCTAGGGATCATGAAGTAAGAAATTATGTATGCAAGATAATTTAATTGAGCCAAAATATAAGTTCATTGTAATTTAAAAAGTAAAAAATAACAATGACAGTTACTAAAGATTAGGAGGTCTATTTCCGTGGTGAATCTCTAGTTTACCTCCCCTAAATCAATCCAAATACCTTAAACGATCCTACATTGCATAATAGCTGCAGAGGGCCATTATACAACATCAGGGATTTCATTCGCACAACAACCCATATTAACTAGCTACACAATTCATCATATATGTCTTAATATCTCCGTAGTTTGATGTATACAAGACAATTTAATTAAGCCAAAACCATTAAAAAATGAAATATGAAAAAATAAAAAATAAAAAAACAAAAAAAACTATCAAATATAAGCAATAATGTATAATGCAACACCAAGGATTTCGTTTGCATAACCCAAATTAACTAGCTTCATTCTCTATTGTTCCCTTACGTCGTAAAAATTAGGGTGTTCAAAAGTACCCGATCCGCCTCATAAATGGCGGGTCAAAAAGTAAAAAAATTTGAAAACTCCAGGTCGGGTCATGGATCGCTTTTAATTTAATCCGGTTACCCGTTAATGACCCGGTAACATGATTTTTTAAGAACATGGATTATGACCATGTCTTATTACTTGTCTGTATCAGTTTCTTTTTTTTTTTTCTAAAAAAAAGTGTAGTTGTCTGTATCAGTTAGATGAAGGATAAGAGGTGTTTATTACTGTTAACTATTTATCACATTTCCTCCTTCTACAAGAAATAACGCTTTGTACCTCAACCATAATCCATGAAGTTATCAATGATTCAATTTGACTCATATTTCACATGTCCATTTTCTTTTCCTTTCTAATAAAAGAATATGCACCCATTGTCTACTTTAAATAGAATTATAATAAATGCATTATCGATTTTAAATAGAATCTGCCCAATTTTTTTTTTTAAAAATTATAATTAAATTAGTAAAATAATCAAAAATAATAAGCGGGTACCCGGTGTTCCGACCCGTCTTATCCGGGTACCCGCATTAAATGGGCCGGGACACGGGCCGTTAAAAAAGGTACCCGGGTACCCGATAATGAACACCCCTAGTAAGAATGTTTGATATTTACAAAAAATTCTATAAAAATCGGAACTTTACAGTTATAAAAATTACAACAATATTTACTTGAACGTTTCGATTTCCTTTTTTGATAGTTTTCTCATTTGCTTGTTTTTGAATTTCTCTTGAGAATTCCTCGAAAAAGGCAAGGAGAGGGTTTAGTTATAAAGTCAGTTTATTAGGAGTGGGAGCGAAAGGAAGTTTAAATTTTAATACGGAAGAATTTTAAAATTTACAACCCAAGTAAAATTTGTTTTGTACAACTAAAAGGCTGGGCAGAAAATCGAAATGAGGGCGTTGTAAAACGAAAGTTATAGTTTATTACTAAGGCTCTTATATAAAGTCAGTTATAAAGTTTGTAAAACGGAATATAAAATCGAGGAAAATTACTTTTAAACGTCCGACGCTTTGCTTTTTCTATTTTAAAAAATCCCACCTTTCGATTATAAAATATTTTTACCCATGACCCGATAAATTTGAAAGTGTTTGATTAATTAATTGCATTTAATTTAATGTAATAATTGATATAACTCTTTACAATTTTTCAATGAACTTTCTTACTTTTTATTTGAATTTCTCCTTCATCGTACTTTCTTTTTCTCGGTTTTGCCAATCTTCACAAATTTAGGTAATTATTTGCATTTGGGTTATTTTTTGATTTTTTTCTTCCTAATTTTACCGAAAAAAAGAATTGTTTTTATTTTTTCACCCAGTTTTCTTTCGTTTTTGTATATATATCCTATCATGTTCTTTAAAAATTATAATGATACTGAATTTTTGCGTTTAGTGTATAGAAAGAAAATTTAGTGTATAGAATTTAGATGAAAAAATGGAGGAATAATATAGGCGAAATTTAAAGAATGTGTAATTCCTTTTTTAGATAACCAAATAAAAGGAAGGAATTTAAAGGGATTATATTGATATTTTTTTTATTAAAATATCAATATTTTTAAAATCAGAAATATTTGAAGGAAACACTCTTGTTTTTTTCATTTTTTCTTTTCCTTCCTTTTCTCTTTAAATGGAGTTTTTCTTTTCTTTCATTTTTTTTACCCTTTCTCTCCCTTTATTTTTTTTTAATTCTTTTCAATAATTTTTTCCAAATATATTATAAGTATATAATTTGTATTTAGGGAGAATATTTTCCAATTATTTTTCACAAAATTTTATGCAATACCGTCTTTTATAGAGACTAGTTGAAAGGTCCGACCCAACATAAATAAAGCAAAAATTGAATTAAACTTATCACCATGAGAAAGGGCAGTGGACCTGTGAAGATTGTTGATCCATCCTTCCACTCTATAACTGAGTCTAACAGTTGTTGGTGAGTAAAAGAAGACCAATCATAAGAGTTTATTTTTGAAATATCTTTCCAACAATGTAAAATTTGAAGTAAACTAGCTGATTGTTTGTTGACCTAGTACAGCCATTTACAGCCGCTACGGAAAACTTCAATAAAAAATTATCAGAAACTTCAGCCTGTCTTGTTTGTTCTTATATTCTTTTCACTAGACTGGTATTTGAAGGACTTCCAGACGTTAATCCGAATTTGGATCTCCATTTCTAAATACACACAGTATAGCACAACACAAAACTTAAATTGTATAACAACAAATTACAGTTTATAACAATAAAATAAAAGTTTATAGCAAGAATACTGAAGTTTATAACAGTAGTAGTATTCAGTCCTCAATACCTGAAATAAAGCTTGATTTTCTGCATCTGCAGCTTTGAAGACATCAATCTTAGCGAAGACTAACCTTTATAGCCGGAGTGTAGTAGGAAATGTAGTAGTCGGAGTTTCACCCAAAAATAAGTCGGAGATTAAGATATGAGAATAATAGTCGTCGGTGTTAAAGAAGAAAATGAGACAAAAGATAAGGAGAGTTAGGATTTTGAAAATGAAATAGCGTTTTCTGGTGAAAAAATTCGTTTTTATATCAGACTATTTCCGACCAAACACCGACTAAATTCTAGTCGGTAAACAGTTGATGCGATTTTTTTACTGTTCCAACAACATCACTCAATGCAGTTAGTCACTTTTGAGAGAGCGTTGAAAAGGTAAAAAATTTTTCAGTATACCGACCACCCACTGACTATAAAGTAGTCGGTAAATGGTCGGTATACTCAAAAGTGGTTTTACCCTCCCAATGCATCTGACCAATCAGAGAAGCTTCTCTAATACGTTTTGCAATTCAAAATTCCGACTAAACAGCGACCAAAAGCTAGTCGATAATGAGTCGAAAAATTCAAAAAATTAAATTTTACGCGCCCATGTTTTTTTGTAGGGTGATTTTTATCATCATCATCATCATCATTATTATTATTATTATTATTATTATTATTATTATTATTATTATTATTATTATTATTATTATTATTATTATTAATATTATCATTATTATTAATTTAATTTAATAAGAATTCTTATTATTATTATTATTATTATTATTATTATTATTATTAATAGGAAAAATTATCTGAATAATCCAAACTATTCATGATTTTTCTACAATAATTCCACCTATTGATTAACCATGAATAATCCCAACTTTTAGGGGTATTTTCGCAGAGTAAACTTGGGTACCCCGATTACCTGCTATAGTAGGTAATTCACAAAAAAAAAATTAAATATTAATTTAAAATGAGAAAATATTTTTGAAAATTTACATAAAAAATTCTAAATAATAAAAAAAATCATAAATTTTTTATGAATATTTTTTTAACATTTTTTTTGACATTTTATTTTAATTTATCTTTTTTTAAAAAAATAAAACTTGCTATAGCAAGTCATCCGGTCACCGGGTTTACTCTACGAAAATGCCCCTCAAAGTTGGGATTATTCATGGTTAATCAATAGGTGAGATTATTGTAGGAAAATCTTAAATAATTTGGATTATTCTAGGTAAATTTTCCTTATTATTATTGTTATTGTTGTTGTTGTTATTAATAATATCATTATTATTAATTTAATTTTATAAGAATTATTATTATTATTATTATTATTATTATTATTATTATTATTATTATTATTATTATATAGTAGTTATTATTTTATAATTATTAAAATTGAAAATACGAGATAAAAAAATATTAAACGTACAACCCAAAATAAAAGTATATAAATAAACGTACGACTAAAAAAATGTTAGATAAAAAAATATTTATTGGGTTACATAATTGTCATCGACATCATCGGCGTCAGATAATACAAGATCTTCGTCGGTGTCTTCATTTTCATAGACATCATGAACCGTTTCGTCTAGCACTAACAATTCTCCAGCTGGATCACGCAACGGTTCGACTAGTGCGTTAGAAACATCTTCATTCACCACAAAATCCGGTGATTTCTCTTCCAGTTGGAAAGCGGTTTCCTCAAAGTGCTTTGATCTGACTTTGCAAACAGCTCGCCAATCTTTATGTTTCTCCTTAAACAGGGATAAGGTAAATAATAAACTTGGGAAGCTTGACTTGCTAGCACAAAAGGATCGTACTTTCTATACGATCGACCAATATGAACGTCAACCAGCTTATACCGCAGATGGATTCTCGTACCATGGCCGTATCCGGTGGTAGTCTGATCAAACCATTGGCATTTGAACAATGTGACCCTTTTAATAGGAAGTACTCGATACTCGAGGTCAATAATGTCATCTAACTTACCATAAAAGTCGGTTTCATCCGGACTGTTATCATCAGATTTCACGCACACCCTGCTGTTTTCAGTAGATTTCTTTTTTGCGGAATTGGAGATAGTGTGAAATCTATAACCATTCACGTAATAAACATCATAGCGACGTGCCTTTTGCAAAGGTCTCGCGGCGAGGTCCTTTATAATGTCGACATCATCCACATCGTCAAGAAACCCGTCCTTAGACTGGACATTATCAATAGTTCAATCTTAATTCGTAATACTATTTACATTCAAAATTACGATGTTAAACGTGTACTTACAATCTGTTTAAACTAGCGGGCAAACTGGTTTTGGAACACATGGTCAACTTGCTCTGCGTTTAAATTTGGTTCGTACTTTGTGATTAAGTGCAAGAATTGGATCATAAAAGTGATTCACCTCCGGACAATTTCGCAAAACATAAGTCTGAGTAATGTTGAGATCTGATTCATCCATCATCAGAGCCTTACCCCTCCCATGAAATTTGATTGGGTGTGTATATGGACAAAACACCCGATCTGACGTTATTAAAGCCTCTGTCATTGTTTCTAGGAAGATCTCTAACTCTACACCGAACGTCTTTCCCAAAGTAATGCGAGACAAAGTATGATGCTTCTTCTGTAAGATATGCGTTACAGATCGAGGCCTCAACATGCGCCTTGTTTTTGACATTAAGCTTTAAATGTCGAAGGTACCTGCAATTTAACCCAAGTAATAATTATTAAGATTTAGCGACTGGAAACCTAAACAATACTTAGTTTAGAAATGTAATTACCTCTCAAAAGGATGCATCCACCTATATTGTACCGGACCAACATTCCTTGCCTCGTAAGCTAGATGAACAGGCAGAGGTTCCATGACATCAAAGAATTCTGGAGGAAATATAGTCTCTAACTTATAGAGCACCACTACAATTTCCTCATCCAACCTCCACATATCTGCTGCAGAAATCTTCGGAGAAGTAACACTTCTAAAGAACAAACTAATTTCAGTAAGAGCTTCCCCATACTTTCGTTGGCAGCAACTCCCGAAATGCTATTGGAATTAGTCGCTGCATGAACATATAACAATCATGACTCTTAATCCCGAATATCTGATGTTTAGCCATGTCGATGTTCCTGGCTAAATTTGAAACATACCCATATGGAAATCTTAGAGGTTTTAAACCACTCTAGAAGGACAACCAATTGTTCTTTGTTTAGTGTGTATGATGCCTTGGGGATGGTAGAACCAACTGGATGCAATTCCGATCGGTACCCGAGCTCGGCTAAATCTTGATGTACCTACAGATGATCCTTAGTTTTTCCGAGCACACATATTAATGTGTTGAAAATCTTATCAAAAAAGTTCTTCTCAATGTGCATCACATCAAAGTTGTGACGGATCATGTTTGTGTTTCAGTACGGCAAATCCCAAAAATACTTCTCTTCTTCCATCTAACACAATATTAACTGATTTTTGTGTTGTACTCAGCTGCATCGTCTTCAAATACCCGTAAAAAGACGAAACGATCCAGCTCCTCTAAAAGCTCATTTCCCTTACGTATGCCGGGCCTAACATTCTTCTCAACAACTCCACGGCTGAAATTTATCCGGTTTTTGCGGTAGGGGTGCCTACTATCGAATAATCTCCTGTGTGAGTCAAACCAACTCACTTTTTTGCTGTGCCTACTATCGAATATTAGGATTATTTGGAGATAATAAAGGAGCCGGGCCTAACATTCTTCTCAACAACTCCACGGCTGAAATTTATCTGGTTTTTGCGGTAGGGGTGCCTACTATCGAATAATCTCCTGTGTGTGTCAAACCAACTCACTTTTTTGCTATGACTACTATCGAATATTAGGATTATTTGGAGATAATAAAGGAGAGAGAAAGAGTAGAGGTGAAATGTTGAAAAATAAATTTACATTGGGGGAGAGTATTTACAGAAAGAGTAGGATAATTTTCGATTAATTACCGACCACTAACCGACATCTTTTTATCTTTCAACATTAGCGACTATTTTCCGACTAAAAAGTTTGTCGGGAATATTCCGACTATCTAGCTAGTCGCTATGTTGTCGGAATTTTCCTGCAAGTTACTCTCAGTAGGAAAATATAGTCGGTATTTCCGACTAAATGAGGGTGGTCGGTGATTTTTAGTCGGAAATTTGCAAATTTTTTGTGGTGAACGCTGCTGCTAGGAATTGAACACAAGACCCTGTGCAAAGAAGGCAGTTGTTTTGCCATCAAGCTGTGCGGACTGTTAATGTTATAATTCATTATTTAAAATAATTAAACCGACATTGATTTTTATAAAAAGGAAATAGCAAGGCCCGCGGCGTACTTATTGCGCGACTAATTTCTTAAGTTTATGATTTTTTCTATTTATTTACTTTGACTATTTTTATATTTATGATTTTGACCTAAACATGTGTATATTTAATATTTTCTCTGTTTTATTTGATGATAAATAGAATTGTAATATTTTGATAAAAATATTTTATTGATTATATTGCATAGATAATTGGATTTTAAGCTATACAATTCCATATTTTAAATCATGTTTTTTTGGTTATCTCTGCCAATATAATGCATATTCAATTAACTTTTGCTTCGCAATAATTAATACAAAAAACTTCTCTTTATGTAGACACTCTTATTAATGATTTTGCATTAAAAATTGCTCTCAGTGTTATCTTTTTTTGATTTTATATTATGTATTCGTGCATATTTTTTTTTTCAAATATTATAGATTTAAATTTTTTTTCTACTTTGTATTTCTTCGTCCTATTTTAGTTATTACTGATAGCGACATGTTATTTGAAGAAATGATACTATCAATTGCAAGCAATATGAAACAAAGAAATAATATAGTTAGGGCCCATAAAATGTTTTCTGCCCCGAACCCCTATTATCTCAAGGTCGGCCCTTCCAGTTATTGCTTTGCCTCATTCAAGGCCTCCTTGCCTTGTTCAACCTTATTTGAGCGTAGCATGAAAATAATTTCTCTCTATCCCAGTAGGGTAAATATTCAGACCCAAAATAAGGACTAAATTTTTTTCTTCTCCACCACTTTACAAATAATTATAACATTTTTTCTAATTTTCCACTCTAATAACTTTGTTTTCTTAGTTTCATTTTTATTTTCCTCATAAATATTTACTCCCAACAGAGGAGGTTCTGATCATGTTTAATATGTCCGACTTCACAAGACTTTAAACAATTAAGAGCCTAAATATTAAATTACCGTATATATTAAATGTTTAATGATACTCAATTGTTAGAAAATAATCATAATGTTTGAAATCCTACATAGTCTTTAAAGAATGTTTTAATTTTTACTCCATTTCTAACTCCCAATACAATATGATTTTAGTAGTATATGTCATGTAACATTTGTAATAAAGATAAAATTCTGCTAAATTAGAAAATAGAATGAAATGGGTTATAATTTTTGTCATACTGAAAGACATCTATAAAACAACAAAGATCACTCTTGAAATAAATAAAAATAAAAATATAGCAAAACAAATTAAAAATGAAAATGGAATAAATAAAAGTAAAAATATAGCAAAACAAATTAAAAATGAAAATGGAGCAAAATTTATGATAGAGGGACGGAAATTTTTACCTGAATAATGACTTATATACTGTACTTTCGTTATTTTCATTGGGGAGCAAAAAAGAAATTTGCTCATAAGTCATAATATAAGAGGGCCGATTCATCAACTATCAGTCTATCACCCTTTCTCTCTTCTCTTCCTTTCTCTCTCTTCGAAAATCAAATCGGCGAATTCGAAAATTCAGGGAGGAGAGGGAAGAAAGTAAGAGAGAGAATCGAAAGAGAGGATCGACAGACAGACCAACTGCTGTCATCATCTGAGATTTCTGTGGGCAAACACAAAAATTATTTATCTTTTTTGGAGTGTCAATTCATCAAAGCTGCTTTTCTTCGGTATTTTCTCTCTTTAATTTGCCGCATTTTCATGGCCGATCCATGATTTACCTATGTTTTTCACCTTTGATCTAGTTAATTTTCTTCGCTTTTCTTTGTTTTATAATGATTTATGTTGTATTTCAGTCTTATTTTGTTGTTTCATTGCTTTGAAATGCAGGAAATTATTGACTTGAAGATTTTAAGGGTTTCTGGAGGTTTAATAATTAATGGCTGCTCCACCTGCGAGAGCTCGTGCTGATTATGATTATCTCATTAAGCTTCTTTTGATTGGCGATAGTGGTAATGTATCTACTATTGATATAAATTAGATCTTTTCCGTGTTTTCTTATTCGTTGATTGATTTTAATTCCTGACTGTAAACAAATTCGTTGGTTGATTTTTTTGACTTTAATCAAATTCGTTGATTGATTATATTTGTGGCAATTCCGCATTATATTGGATCTGTTTCGTTATTGCGAAAGATGTGACTGTAAATTGTAAACTAGGAATTTTTCTTTTTTTTTTTCATAATATAAAAAATGCAACATAATACGTTTTGAGTTTTTTAGTGATGCTAATGTAGTTTGCTCTGATTTTTTAATGACTCGTATGTCAAAAAAAGAATTTTCATATGTTTTGAGTTCTTTCATTAAAAATGGAAAAATTTGTTGAAATCCTTGGTTTGAGAGTGATTTGTAGATGATCGAATGCTTGGCATTGTCATTTCACACTAATCCATGGCGCTTGTATTCTTCATGTTATAGGTTTGACAAACTTTAATTTAGATTTTAATGGACAAAAAAATGCATATAGGATAGCAAAGAGGAGAAAAGAAAAGACATAGGTGTAGCTAAGTGTATTAAGGACAAGGATAAAATATTCTAGTTCAGGATGAGAACATTAAGTATCGATGGAGGGAGTATTTTGATGAGCTATTTAATGGAGAATAAGGACATGTTGTAAGGACACCACAATCATTCCTTTGGATGAAAATAGACAATTTATGTGAAGAATACAAATATCAGAATTGTGGGGCTTTGAAGAAAATGAAGCTAAAGAAAGCGGTTGGGCCGAATGATATACCTATTGAGGTATGCTGATGCCTAGTGACGATTGAGATGATTTGGTTAACTAATCTATTCAAAAAATTTGGAGGACAAATAAATCAATGACTGGATAAGAAGTACTATACTGTCTATATTCAAGAACAAAGGAGATGCTCAAGATTTGCATTTGCTCCAACTATTGAAGAATAAAGCTCGAGGCATACAATGAAGTTATGGAGAGTGATAGGGATATGTATGAGATATATTTTCATATCCGAGAATTATGTCAGAGAGATCTAGAATGGAAGCAATTCATCTTGTGAAACAAATGATGGAGTGTTATAGGGCTAGAGAAATAGACTTGTACATGGTTTTTATTCACTTGGAAAAATCATACGAGAAGATATCTAGAGAATTACTTTGGTGGACAATGACAAACAAGGACATTCTCATGAAATACATTAATATAGTGTAAGATATGTATCGAGAGGTAAAGATGAATGTTGGAACATATAAAGGGACAACATATGATTTTCCAATAACAATTAGCCTTTACAGATAGACATTTTTTTGGGAGATTAGACCAAGGAGGGGGGGGATACTAATTTAGAACGATAGAGACAAGAGTTGGAGTCACGAGATTCAAATCAAGTCGAAGCAAGACATAGTACATGTCAAGGTTGTCAAGATCGGGATTCTACGTAGGATCAAAATCAACAGGTCGAATCGGATCGTAGGATTGGATTGTAGGATCGGACGATCCTAAAAATTTGCAGAATTAACAAGTTGTATTTTGTATATGTTTATTGTTTGATCATTTTCAATTTTAAAAGGTATTATAAACTTATACATTTTCTTAAGATTTTGCTTTAATTTTAAAAGACATTCATATCTTACTTTTTTAATGTTGTTTTTTTCTCTATTGTTAATGAAATGACAATATAGATATAAGATATACACTACACATAATATATTTATAGCACATGCACACAAGGATATTATAATAAATCATTGTAAGCAAAAAAGAACAAAGATACTAGCAAAAAAAATTAAATTGGTAGTTTTAATCGATCCTACTGATCCTACCATCGATCCTAGCTGATCCTAACGATCACGCCCACGATCATAGCCGATCCCACCAATCCTATGCACGAACTTGACTGATTCCGATCCTATGCATGATTTTAGTTATTGGTACCAATCTGGGTCGTAGGATCGTACGATCCTATGATCCAAATCGCGATTTTGATTACCATGGTACATGTAGTGTATTTATAGCACAAACTAGATAACGAGATGCTCTATAAAGCTAGAAAAGAAAGAAATCATTTCAAATGGATGCTTCAAATACTTTGATTCCATATTTCATAGAAGTGGGGACTTCCAACAAGATGTAACTCGTAGGATTAAGTATTGATGAAAAAATAAGGGACTAACTATTGGAATATTATCTGATCGATGTGTTCCCTTAAAGTTAAAGGGTAAGTTTTATTGAACGAACATTAGAGTAGTGCTACTATATGGATTAGAATATTGGGCTTTTAAAAAGGATCATGATGAGATTATCAAAATTGTGAATAAAATGATGGATGAGTGAACATACCTTGAGAGATAAAACTCGAAACAAAGATATAAGAAAGGGCTAAGGAGTTATAAATATTGAGGAAAAAAATGAAAGAAAATCGTTTAAGATGGTTTGGACATGTGCAAAGACGGGGTTGTAAGCGAACCGGTAAGGATGACAGAAAGTTGGACCTCGGAAGACCTAAAATAGAGGGCGATGAAGACTGAAGATGACTTGGAGGAAAGCACTGAAAAGGATGCGAATGACTCAGACTTACAAATTGAGAAGATAGAAAATTAGATGGAATGGAGAAGAAGAATCCATATGAACGACCATTGAAACCGATATATTGGTTCATGTAGCCGATACGAATCTTTTGGTATTATGGCTATGGCATTATTGTTGAGTTTACTTTGTAAAAAAGGTTGAATCAAGACATTGTTTGTGCATGGTATACTTCAATTGAATATTGGCTCTTCTATTTCATTTATGAAAGGAAGATGTCTAAGATTTCGAGTGAACATTTATTCTTTTTGGTCTTAGTTATTCCTGTCAAACCAAATCATTATTTAATTAGTTATATTGAGACATTACAAAGGCAATATCCATTTCCTTGCCTAGTTTCAAGTTATTTTTCGGTTTTATATTCCACTCTTTCACCTCTAGATTTGTGTTTTGTTCTTCCTTGAATTTGGTAATGTTTGGGGCCGTGGAGTAGATAAAGGATAAATATGTGTCAACAACTTTTTTGTCTATTTAGTTACTGCATTTTTTGCCTCTGTAGTCTTAGGGCTCAATAAATCAAATTTGACAATTTTCAGTTCTTCAAAATGCCTGCATTTGATGTATTATTATGTTTATAACAAAACTTATCGTTTTTAAATACAAATACTATGGCTAAGTGAATTATGTTTTAATCAAGAACCTTGAAGATTAACAATTTTTTTAATTTGAGTATTAGACAAAAGTTATCATTCCATTTATATCAATGTGTTTTTCCAAGAAGGCTGATGATTGAAATGAGCAACTAGATCACTCAATTATGCTTGTTCGATTTCTCTCTCAATATTTTTATTTAATACGAACACTTTTATGTTCCCTTATTCTCTTTTTTTGGCGTAATTCTTTGGCATTTTGGGCTTATGTATGGTTTTTGGTCCAATTTGTACGTTGAGATGAAACATCAATTCTATATGATGGTTATATTTAAAGCATGTGCTTGTAATTGAGAGTCGTTTGCCACGATTTGTTGTGAAATTTAGGAGCAATAGAATTTCAAGACATTGAATAAGTTGGGAATTGATTTGAAATAACGTTAATTATGTAAAACAAAATGTCAAATTCAACAACCCATATCTCCCAATATACAAATGATGGCGTATAAATTTCATGTTGTTAGGCTTTCAACGCCTCCTTACATGCCCCATTCCGATAAATTAACAAGAAATGACAACCATATGACATTTGTTGCTCTCACGAGAAAACCACAAACGTTAAGATCGTTAGAATCGCTGACTCGTACGATTATAACCTATCCTAGCAATTCCATGGCCAATTCTATCCTAAAACAATCCTTACACCTATTCAACTTCATTAGAGAAATATAGATTGTAGAATCGTACGAATCTACGATTCAGGTTGTGTTTCGGATGACATTGTGCACTTGGTGTTTCATATTATTGGCAACACTTGAATGTGATATTTAGATATGATCATATGAAAGAGATTATTGTATGGTTCTAAGTTAAAATCTTCTCTCTAGCCGTTCTTTTGAATATGAGCAAATTGGACGTTTTGCTCTTAGGAAGAGCATGTGAAATTGAAGTAGGCATTTTGCAGTTTGAGTGTAGTACTGTAAAATTGAAGGGTTACTTGCAACTCCTTTTGATTGTTCTTTGATCCCTTCATTTCTGCAGCCTTGGCTGTGAGACATAAACTGTAATGGATCAAATATTTATTAGTTATTGAATATTGATACATAGCAATTATGATAGCTGACATTCCCAAGGCTTGGAACTGAATTTCTTTTTAAGTTAATTTGTTCTGCTCGCCAACAAATGCTGTAAATAAACTGTATGGCCTGAAAACTCTTTGCTTGGTTGAACTGCTGTCAGTTTTGAATGAAAAGAATATTTTGTTCATTTCAGTGGGGTTTCACCAAGTCAATTCCTTTTGTAGGTGTGGGTAAGAGTTGCCTCCTCCTGCGGTTCTCTGATGGTTCCTTCACAACTAGTTTTATCACAACCATAGGGTAGGCTTTGTGTTTCTTTTCATGAGATCAATTTTTGGCATTTTCACATGAATACTTTTGAGTTTACATAATATATCTTCTGCAGTATTGATTTTAAGATTCGGACCATAGAGCTTGACGGCAAGAGGATCAAACTTCAGATATGGGATACTGCTGGTCAGGAACGGTTCAGGACTATTACAACAGGTAAACATTCTATGTTTTGCTTGCATGGAATCTGCTAGGATTTGTAAGTATGGCTTCTGTTCATTTGCACAGAAGTATAGCAAACACTAGTTTTCTTCTGATGCGCTACTTGGCATTATGAATTTAAAAATTATTTCTTGTTGCTCTTATAATTCACTATTTTTTTTATTCCAGCATACTATCGTGGAGCTATGGGTATTCTGCTTGTGTATGATGTTACTGATGAGTCGTCATTTAACAGTAATTCTCTCACCTTTATGCTTAAAAAAGCAAGACCCTGTTTATTTTTTTTTTCTTGATTTCTACTTGTGAGGCCTCTTAAAACCTTGTGGATAACCTTATGGTTTGAGAGTAAACATTAGAATGTTACTGCCAAGGCTTGACAGTCTGGTATTGGCTCAGTTCAATATCTTTAAAGTTTTTCTGTTTTTTCTTGTTAGTGGTTTGGCAATAGATTAAACTTCTTTTTTTCGTTTTTTATGTGTAAATTCAATACTAAACATTTTCAGTCATCAATACGGATTTTAAAGTTCTACTTCTTTACAGACATCAGAAACTGGATTCGCAATATTGAGCAACATGCTTCTGATAATGTGAACAAGATTCTGGTAGGGAACAAGGCTGATATGGATGAGAGTAAAAGGGTAAGCGATATTTTAGGCTTTTAGAGTTTCGACTTGCATGTTTCACATTTTAGTTCCGATTGCTTGGCTTACGATGCAAATCTGCTAGGGATTTATATATCGATGATCTTTACTCTTACATTTTTTTAGGCTGTGCCGACAGCAAAGGGACAAGCTCTAGCTGATGAATATGGAATTAAGTTCTTCGAAACTGTGAGTACCTGTTTATTTGATCGCAAAATGTTATATCCATAACCTGGCATTTGTGGTTAACGGATTGGGTAAATTGTCCATTTTGCGATGTGAAAAAACGTCAGTTCCATTGTAATCCTAATTTCTTGATATTATTACAACCTAATTATATCAGGTCAACTACAAGGGTTTGGGTTTTTATGTGACTTAGCTTTGGAATTGCCAGTTGATGGAATTACTATCCAGGTATATCAAGACTGAGCACTTTTTAACAAGTATTTTAACTTCTGCAGAGTGCAAAGACAAATCTAAACGTGGAAGAGGTTTTCTTTTCCATAGCGAGGGACATTAAGCAAAGGCTTGCAGATTCTGACACTAGGCAAGAGGTATAATTTCTGATCTTGCAGCATATTCTTTTTCAAACGGAATTAATTGTTGGTGTCATAAGTAAAAGATGTGTGATTGCAGCCCGCACCAGCGATTACCATTAAAGCAGGTGACCAATCAGGCAGTCAACCGGCTGCAAAATCAGCCTGCTGTGGCTCTTAAGGAACCAACAATCGATTGGACCAGGCGATGTCTGGATGAAAATCGTGTGGAAACAGATATATCTGATTGTGAGGACAATGTGATGGATGCTTGTAATATTTGTTCCCATCATTCTTTCCTTGAAATTGTTTGTGTGCGAAAGATAGTGTTATCAACTAGTATTTTGTTCCTATGAATGCTTGTTATCCTTTGACTTAATTACTTTTACTTCAAGCCAAAGGTGCAACTCAATGATAGCTTTGCTAATTGGTGTTTTTTAACAAACGTGTCAATTTTCGACCCATAATCTGGAAATTAGTGGGTCATTATTGGAAACTTGGCCCATAAGGGTGATTTAAAGGCGCACTAATATTGTGTTTTAGAACACTAGTGAAAAAAACGTCAATTGCTGCGGTTTTTTGGCCGTTATATGCTGCGGTTTTAACTCGCAGCACTTGTTATAGCAGCATATGAGAAAATGCTATATACTGTGATTTTTTGAGAACCGCAGCATATATTCCACGTTTTTTTTTAAAAAAGGACTATATGCTGCTATTCTCTAAAAACCCGCAGCATATAACCCTTTTTGTTTTGTTTATTTCGATTTAATTGATGATTTTATTGAAAAAATTAATTCAAATTAAAGCAAACAATACTTGGTATCAAGAATGATTTTGTGCACAAATTGCAAGCCACAAGTCTTAAATTTCTGGCTCATACAACTAAAGGAATCAAAGAAAAAATAGAACATGAACAACCAAAAAAATTTACTAAAACAAATTTTCTGTACATGAGACATCATCACTTCCATTAGAATTCTTTGACTAAAGAACAAATAAAATTTACTAAAACAAATAGAACATGAACAACAAATAAAATTTCCTAAAACAAATGTTCCGTTTTGTCCTCCTGAAAGCACGTCTTCCTCGAATATCATGGCTTGATTGTAAAGAAGAAGATCTGAAGAGGAGAAGTCAGAAGAATTTTTTCAGATCTAAATGAAAAAACGTATACCCATCGAATATCATGGCAAGACTTGAACTACTGTATACCCATCGAATTCTTCAGAGAATGAATTATTTGTTGTATACCCATAGAATTCTTCAGAGAATTGAACTACTGTATACCCATTGAACTACTGTATACCCATCGAGACTTGAGCTATTAAAACGTGCATGAACTACTGTGGTATATTACTGCAGAGGAGAAGTGTATATATGGGCGCCGCACAGAAAAAATAGGGTTTTAGTTGTTGGAAGGAGGGAAAGAGTATATATGGGCAATAGGGTTTTAAAGTTGGAGGGAGGTTCCGAGTAATGGGCGCCGCAAAATAAATCTTAGGAGAATGAATTATTTGTTGCGGTTAAAATCAAAACCGCAGCATATACTCTATAGTGGGTTTTTTTAGGTTATATGTTGCGGTCATTTGGAAAACTGCAGCATATAATCAAAATTCATTTGTTTTTTGCTTATTTGCTGCGTATTATTAAAACCGCAGCATATGCTGCGCAACAAATGTTATTTTTTTCCATTAGTGGAATGTGTATTATGTCCCTGAATTGAATTGCAATTCGGTTTCCATCTCTCAGCTGGTTGATGATCTCAAATGTACTGTACATTTTACTAATACATTGTGTGTTATATAGGACTTACGCTTGAGGACTCTTATCGGAATAGGTGGACGAAGAGACAGATATTGTATTACTTTCGTGATCTACCTCGAATATGTGCGCTGCCTAATAATGTGATTGCACCTTCTGACTTATGGCATCAACGTCTTGGGCACCTTTCAGATAAAGTAGTACGGTCTCTTCCTATTTTTAATAAATCCACTAGTTTTTCCAATAAAGCCTGTGATATCTGTCACCAACCAAAACAGACCAGATCTCAATCTCCTCTTACTAATAGTCGAACTACTTCTCGTTTTGAGATCGTGCATTGTGATTTGTGGGGCAAGTATCATACTCCAGTATCTTGTGGTGGATGATTATTTTAGAGCTGTTTGGTATATGTTCTGTTTATAAAACTGAAGTTTGTAAAATGTCCAATTCCTTTTTCTCTATGATTGAGCATCTATTCAATGCAAGAGTTAAGGTTGTGTGCAGTGATAATAGCACTGAATTTAATTGTATGCGTGATTATTTTAACAAGAATGATATTTTAAACCAAACATCTTGTGTTGACATACCTCAACAAAACGGTAGGGTCGAGTGTAAACATCGTCATATTCTAAATGTTGCTCGTGCTTTACGATTTCAAGCTAATTTGTCTTTAGTTTATGGGGTGATTGTGTTTTGACTGCTAGTTAAATCATTAGTCGTACTCCCTCATCATTACTTGGTTTTAAAACTCCATATGAAGTGTAGTTTGGTGAATCTCCTTCTTTTGATGTTTTACGAGCTTTTGGGTGCTTGTGTTATGCTTATGATCATCGTTGATGTTTTACGAGCTTTTGGGTGCTTGTGTTATGCTTATGATCATCGATCCAAAAGGGATAAATTTTCTAGTAGGAGTAGAAAATGTAATTTTGTTGGGTGTCCACAAGGCAAAAAGGGATGGAAAATGTATGTTCTGGAGACACATACATATTTTGTTTCTCGTGATGTGAAGTTTGATGAGTCTGAATTTCCTTTTGCTCTGATCTTACCTCTTCCACTAGTCCCCACATTGTTGCCCAAAACTTTGAAACTGTAGAATATTTAGATTATGATGCTGTTATGGACAATGGGAAAAATAATATTGGTAATGTGCTTGAAGTTGTGAATGGGGGAGGGGGTAGTGTTCCGACAATTGCCACTAGAGAAGAGGGAGCAAGTCGTGTGGATGTTGGACTTGAACTAATTGGCAAAGAAGGTCCAATTTCGAGTAGTGTTATTGACCCAATTTCTTGTTTAGTGGATCATGATGGAATTCCTAATGCGTTAGATAACAATGTCATATGTTGTTATTCTTCTAGTACTACTTTGAGGGAGGAGGTTGTGGCCACTCCTACAATTCTTGATAATAAAGAAAGAGGTAAAGCCAAACGTATTCGGTATCCCTCTACAAAGTTACGGGGTTTTGTTACTAATACGATCAAGAAAGTGTCATCTCCTTCTTTGTCACCTATTCTCGGTCAGACCTCAGGTACTTCATATCCTATAGCACACTTTGTTAATTATGATCGTTTTTCTGTGGCACATAGACATTTTCTTGCAGCTGTTTCTACAACTGTGGAACCTTGATCCTGTATGGAAGCCATGAAATATCCAGGGTGGCAGGCTGTTATGAAAAAGGAGATTCAAGCATTAGAGGATAATGGCACCTGGACTGCTACTACTCTTCCTCTTGGGAAGAAGGCTCTTAGAAGTCAATGGGTATACAAGGTCAAGTACAATTCATATGGTAGTGTTAAGCGTCTCCAAGCTCATTTAGTTGTATTTGGTAATCATCAGGCTGAAGGCATTGGTTATACCGCACTTTTGCTCCCGTTGCTATAATGACTACAGTTCGGGCTTTCCTTTTAGTGGCTGCTGTGAAAAATAGGGAGTTACATCAAATGGATGTTCATAATGTCTTTCTACATGGTGACTTGTTTGAGGAGGTTTACATGAGGATGCCTCCTGGTTTTAAAGGTACTCAGTTTGGTAAGGTTTGTCTTTTGCAAAATTCTCTTTATGGTTTGCAAAAATCTTAGGGTTCTTAAGTATTTTCTAGGTATTGAAGTTGCTTGAAGTTCAGAGGGTATTAACTTGTGCCAAAGAAAATATGCTCTTGATATTATTGCTTAGACTGGAAACTTTTGTTCCAAGCCTGCTAACTTTCCCATGGAGCCTAATCATAAACTTGCATTGTCTGTAAGTGCACTTCTTGAAAATGTTGAGGAGTATCGTCGGTTAGTTGGGCGATTAATCTACTTATCATTTACTATACCTGACTTAGCTTACTTTGTTCATGTGCTATCATAATTTCTTCATGCTCCTCGTCGAGATCATTGGGACGCGACAGTTTATGTTGTTTGCTATCTCAAGGGATGTCCAAGCAAAGGTATTTTACTCCGCTTTGATTGTGACTTGTGTTTGCCTGGTTGGTGTGATTCTGATTGGGCCACTTGCTGCTCACACGTCGCAAAGGGATGTTGTTAAGGTTATTTGGTGTAAATTGGGCCATTGTATAGCCAGCCCATTTAATGAAATCATTTAGAATACACTTGTATTTAAACACATTAAATAGTTATGAAAGGCAAGGAAAATTTCCCTAACATTTTGCGACAATATACATTTATGTACGACATTTTATCCAACTAGCGATGGGAAGACATAGCATATGGTTTAGAAATTAGAGGATATGCTCATACATTGTGTATTGGAATTTCAAGGGTCAGGAATATATATGTTACCATTGATAGAATTCTCCTACATTTATCAGTTTAGTATTTAGATGCCACCATATGAAGTATTGTATCATTTTAAATATGGGGTGTCGACTTGTTAGAAAGCTCTAAATTGAATTTATAATTACTTTTAAAGTAGAGATTAATGATTATATTAGAATCAATTGAAGAGATTCAGATAAGCTCAAGGTATACAAACATATATCATGTGCTGATAAGTGAGAACTTTAATCAAAATTTAAAGTTAGTGACAATATATTTATTGATAACCCGTTTTTAGCGCGTCGTAAACACTAAGAACCTAAGCTATGCAAACACATTTGTAATCACCCAAAATGCTACTACAACTAGTGTAATGGTAAGTCGGGGGTCGAACCACAGAGACAAGGGAAGTTAGACTAAAGGTTTGGTGTGGAAAAGGTTGGATGGTTGGTAGGTAAGAGGATGGGTGAACTATGCTAATGACAAATATAAAGCAACGAAAGAAAGCGGGCTTAGGCTAGGTCCACCCTAGGTAGGTCCATTGGAAATATAGATAGGTTAGGTCAAGGGGGATCGAACGAAGATCGATCGAGACACTCTAGACATCGAGGGGAAGTTGGTGACCTATAGTCATGCGAACGACCCATAATCGCCCTATGTCTCACTTAGGAGTGGCAGGACAAGATTCGACTCGAATATCAATCAAACAATCAACATCAATCTCAACCATCTTCCTAAACATTAAACACAAGACCAAAGCCCTAAGGTTTTTCTAACCCAAAACCCTAAAACACTACTCTAGCATATTTAAAGCAAAAGCAAGAAGGAAAGCAATAAACCTATTCTAGAAAGCATTAAAGGAACAAAAGACATGAAAGCATTAAATGGGAAGAAGAACAAGAAAGCAATAAAGTCTACACTAAGAAAGTAATGAATGAAAGCATAAAGGAAGCGATAAATGACATTAAAGAAACAAAAGAAAGGAAACTTACATAAATAAAGGTGCTTGAAAGAAGAACAAAACATAAATGAAGAACTAATCTAAGCTAGGGCAAGAAATGAAGAAGAAAAGCATTAAAGATTGATGAACAAGAATGGGAGGGTTACTCCCAATCAAGTCATGTCCTAAACATTCAGATTAGAGCCTTTATATAGGCTGTACAAAGTGGTGGTAAAAACCCTGAAAGATCCTACGTGTTTTAACTTGTGACGAAATAACGCTGCGGTAAAAACGGGGCCCATTTGCCCGAATCCAAGAGGCATTTGCCCGAATGGATGCTCATTCGCCCGAATGAGGTCCATTCGAGGTTTCCAGAAACTTCAAAATCAATCCTCTTGAAAAATCAAGGCATTCGCCCGAATACATAATTCCATTCGCCCGAATGGTCTATATTCGACCGAATGCTTGTGCAATTCGCCCAAATGTGGTTGCTGTGAGCTGCTTCTTTGGCCTTCTACACGCATTCGATCGAATGTGACCCTGATTCACCCGAATCTAGGCCAAGTAGCCCATATCCTCCTTTGCAATGGGTCTTTGAAGTGTCGGAAGGTCTCGGGGCTTGGCGAGGTGCTCGGGAATGCTTCGATACGTGCGGGAATGCCTCAAAATGTGCGTCTCTTCTTCGATCCAAGCGCCAAAGTCTCGTACGCAATGGAAACACCTCAAAACACCTAAAAACACCTTAACGCGCCATGGAGATAAGATCAAGGTAAATCATGCGTAAGATAAGTAAAAACCGATATAAAACGCGAGACTCGACGCAAGAATGAGGAGATAAATGTGCTCTAAAAACGAGCACATCAACTCCCCCAAGCTAACCCTTTGCTAGTCCCTAGCAAAGGGACTAGGTAGGATAACATGAAAGCACAAGGGAACCCACAAACAAACTAACTAAAGAAACAAAACAAAACAAAACTTCCAAAGCAATAAAACCTAAAACTCACTGTCGTAGGAATCACGGTCGCACTTAGCACGTACGATAAGCCCTTTAAACCTCAAGGTCTCCCAAAGAAGACGAGTAAGGTCTCGTGAGGGTTTTTGAGAAGGAAACCCACAAATCCAATGCAATGCAAATGCAAGGATGAAAACTATATGCAACTAAAAACTACAAAACTAGAATCTAATATGATGCAATGCAAGGTGAGCGGAAATCAAAGCAAAGCGAGCTGTGCACGAGCAAAACTTTTCCCTAGCCATAGGCGTGCAAGTACAATGGTCTAAATGAACGCAATACCAAAGAGAATGACCAATTCCACAAACTCAGGATCACTAGGGTAAGCTACATCACAGGCTATGCCACCACTACCTAGAGAAGTCACAAGTCTACGCTCCCCGGGTAATTTCTCAAAAGGTGTGAGAAATATGCAATGACGCTCATGTGTTTGATTATGGTTCGTGTTTCCCTCATAATCTTCCGACTAAAGATGAGTCGGGAATCAAACACCTAATAGGGGAAAATCATGGGGATTGTGGCATATCTAACTCCAGCATAGAACAGACTAATCAGACCAAGTCGAACAGGTTAGCAAAAGGGTTGTAATGTTGGCTTAGGGTTAAAGTGGGATACATTTAGGAATGTGGAGCTAAGTAGAGGATAGCAAGTGACCCTAAACAAAACAACAACAAACGTCTCATGATAAATCAATGAAAACCATATCCAACAACCATAATAACCCAATAATCTCAAATAAGCGCAATGATCTTTATCATCAAACACCATCATAAATCTGAAAACTCAATAAAATCTCATAAACACATGTGTCTCCAAGCTCATCTCCCAAATGAAGTATCGACCTCCTCACTCATATGAATATGTATGTGTATAAAAACCCTATGAAGAACAAGAGAGAGGTCTCCTCAAATAAAGAATATGTATGAATAATCAGAATAATAAGCACGGGAGAAAATAGGAGAAAAGTAGTATGAGCTGGACATGGAATGAATAGAGTGATGAAAACCAACAACCAAAAACATGACCAATAACCCACTAATCACTGTAACTCACAACAACCCACCATCACTAAGCTATCCTCTAGGTAAGAAGATGGATAATTTGGCTCATGTGGAGGCTAAGCAATGTGGCTACAAAAGAATAGGAAAAGGCAAAAACTTGGCTTAACCTAAAGTCAATTTACGTTCAGGGTAGGCTATTTGGCTATGTAGCTCAATTCTAGCGAACGTGTTACCATCCCTGGTCTCATGAAAAGCCGACTATGCTGGAGAAGAACCGACGCAATACTTAGATCCCTTAACTAGCACACAAAATGAATGGAACTCGCAAGGAGTCCAAGAAGGCTCAATACTCACAGGCTAGTCGAAATGCGCCTCTAAAGGTAGTCATCCAAGCCACCAACCAAGCAAACCCAGTTCCCCAAGCTATGTGGAAAATAGTCAGACTCAAGGCCCAAAACATGCACAGGGCTAAGGAAATACGAGTTTGCAAAAGATCAGGCCACAGAAGTACACACCAGAAGCAAGCATGCTAGTTTCACAACTCAACCATCTTATTGAAAACTAAACATGAATATGCAAAATATACACTATGCCATGAATGCGACATGAATATGCGAAATATATACAAAAATAATATATGCAATGAACTAAACTATAACTATATGAAACTAAATGCACAAACAAATGGGTGGAAGTGACAATAGCGTTGACCATCTCTCCCCCAAGCTAGAGCTTTGCTAGCCTCTAGCAAAGGAGGAAAAAGAGGAAGATGAAACATTAAAAAGCATTGGTCAACAAGACTGTCACGACACCCAACACAAACATATGCTAGCCAATAAAAAGGAGAGAAGAAGGTCATATCTAGGCTAGGAGGGCTTTCACTCCTAGCATTACCATTACCACCATCAAGTGGTTTAAGAACTCTCCGCTCCTCGAAAGAAGTGGAGGCATGAAGCACAAAGCTAGAGCGATTGCCTCCCCCAAGCTAGGGTGAAGCTACATTCTTCATGTTTGGCTTAATTGCTCTTTTGAGCCTTCTTTCTCTTTCTCACCCTTGTGGGACCGTTAGCATTGACTCTCTCATCATTATCAATTAAAATACAAGCAAACCTTGTGGAGGGTCAATTCTAAAGGTCGCTTGGCCCTGCAAGTTCTAACGAACCATACTACAAACCAAACGTGAGCAATGACTAGTAAAACTGCAAATGCAATGAATGAAAGATTAAAAAAAAACAAAAATGAAGCAAAAACCATATGTACAGTTGGGTTGCCTCCCAACAAGCGCTTCTTTAGGGTCTTTAGCTAGACCTGACTCACTACGTGGTAGTGAGTCAAACTCCGTAGGAGTTTATCAAACTTACTTCCCACAACAGCAGAGGTTGGGGAGTGAAAGAGAGAGAGAAGAAAGAAGAAAGGGAGAAACACAACAAAGACCGAATTTCCATAACATGATAAAAAGTCGGGAGAAGAATGAACAGAGGGAGGGGGGAGGGAAGGAAAGGGGCATAGCAACACAAGCATCAAGGTGAGCATGAACATGAACGATCGGGAGCTTCTCATGATGACAAAGAGGTGTAGGGTGAGACTCAACAGGAGGCACACTAAGGGTATGCACTTGAGACTCCTCAATCGCGCACATATCTACCTCTAGGTCATTGGGTTCACTGGCCAGGTGATCATGCACATATGTGAGGGGTTCATCATGGTGAGGTGCACAAGGAACCTCATCATGAACCTCACCAGAAGGAGGGGAGCTAATGATAGGGTGAGGGAAGTCTAGGTCATGGTTTGGCGCCATGGGCACAAAGTGGTCATGGGTCTCTAGTCTCTCCTCAAAAACCCTTCGAAAAGTGTTAACACTCCACGTTCTCTCCAAGTCGGTCCCCTCTTCAACCTAATCATAACTAGAGGGGTAGGCCGGTGGAACCTCAAGGGGAGGGAGATAGGGGGGTTCTTTCCTAAAGTTGTCTTTGGCCAACCATTTGAAGAAGTTCAAACAAATCACAAGGGTTTGGTCAAGGAACATATCATGGTAAAACTCATCTACGAGCCCTCTAGTCTCACTATTCAATCCTCCATAAAGGTGATGACACATTTGCCATCTATTAATAAAACGCCCAGGGAGGAAGAATTTCCCATATCTAACAAAGAAGCTCCAAAAAGGTTCATACTCGGTTTGACATATGAAACTATCCATGAAGAAAAACAAAGAAAAACAAAAACAAAACTATTCACAAATCACACCAAAACTAAAGTCTAAACAAACTCCTTCTCCCCGGCAAAGGCGCCATTTTGATAACCCGTTTTTAGCGCGTCGTAAACACTAAGAACCTAAGCTATGCAAACACATTTGTAATCACCCAAAATGCTACTACAACTAGTGTAATGGTAAGTCGAGGGTCGAACCACAGAGATAAGGGATGTTAAACTAAAGGTTTGGTGTGGGAAAGGTTGGATGGTTGGTAGGTAAGAGGATGGGTGAATTATGCTAATGACAAATACAAAGCAACGAAAGAAAGCGGGCTTAGGCTAGGTCCACCCTAGGTAGGCCATTGAAAATATAGATAGGTTAGGTCAAGGGGGATCGAACGAAGATCGATCGAGACACTCAAGACATCGAGGGGAAGTTGGTGACCTATAGTCATGCGAACGACCCATAATCGCCCTATGTCTCACTTAAGAGTGGCAGGATAAGATTCGACTCGAATATCAATCAAACAATCAACATCAATCTCAACCATCTTCCTAAACATTAAACACAAGACCAAAGCCCTAAGGTTTCTCTAACCCAAAACCCTAAAACACTACTCTAGCATATTTAAAGCAAAAGCAAGAAGAAAGGAAAGCATTAAACCTATTCTAGAAAGCATTAAAGGAACAAAAGACATGAAAGCATTAAATGGGAAGAAGAACATGAAAGCAATAAAGTCTACACTAAGAAAGCAATGAATGAAAGCATAAAGGAAGCAATAAATGACATTAAAGAAACAAAAAGAAAGGAAACTTACATAAATAAAGGCGCTTGAAAGAAGAACAAAACATAAATGAAGAACTAATCTAAGCTAGGGCAAGAAATGAAGAAGAAAAGCATTAAAGATTGATGAACAAGAATGGGAGGGTTACTCCCAATCAAGTCATGCCCTAAACATTCAGATTAGAGCCTTTATATAGGCTGTACAAAGTGGTGGTAAAAACCCTAAAAGATCCTACGTGTTTTAACTTGCGAAGAAATAACGCTGCCGTAAAAACGGGGCCCATTTGCCCGAATCCAAGAGGCATTCGCCCGAATGGATGCTCATTCGCCCGAAAGAGGTCCATTCGGGGTTTCCAGAAACTTTAAAATCAATCCTCTTGAACAATCAAGGCATTCGCCCAGATACATAATGCCATTCGCCTGAATGGTCTATATTCGACCGAGTGCTTGTGCAATTCGCCCGAATGTGGCTGTTGTGAGCTGCTTCTTTGGCCTTCTACACGCATTCAATCGAATGTGACCCTGATTCGCCCGAATCTAGGCCAAGTAGCCCATATCCTCCTTTGCAATGGGTCTTTGAAGTGTCGGAAGATCTCGGGGCTTTGCGAGGTGCTCGGGCATGCTTTGATACGTGCGGGAATGGCTCAAAATGCGCGTCTGTTTTTCGATTCAAGCGCCAAAGTCTCGTACGCAACGGAAACACCTCAAAATCTCCTCAAAACACCTAAAAACACCTTAAAGCGCCATGGAGATAAGATCAAGGTAAATCATGCGTAAGATATGTAAAAACCGATATAAAACGCGAGACTCGACGCAAGAATGAGGAGATAAATGTGCTCTAAAAACGAGCACATCATTTATGAATGTATTTTTGTCTCGTTAAGGTAAGAAGTTTGGTTAAAGGGAAGTTAAGCACAAAGTATATCATGCAATATGAGATTTTGAGGTGGGTAAGGGAAGCAACTTCTGAGTTGGGACTACAAATGAGTTGTTAAGGGTTTATACTTTATAACATGTTTTATATTTCAAATTGGTATGATCCATCGCACGCAAATTACTTTGAACAAAAAATTTAGGCAAGCGTTACCCTAGAGGCCTCAATTATATGAAGAAAATAGAATTTTGAGTAGTTTTTGATAGTGAAGGCCACAATTTGGGTTGGACTGGCCCCGATTTCAGTTACTGTAAATTTGAATGTGATTTGAATCGTAGGGTTTCGATTTTGATTTTGATTCTGGTTCTGGTACCGGTTCCAGGTATAGCTAGACGGCAGTTCAGGAGGTGTTTTCTGGCTAGTTTAACTTTTAGGTTGGGTAGGTCAGACCATCGATTCAATTCTTTTTTTTTTGCTTTAAATATGTATATAAAAATCATATAAGCATCCAAATAATGTGGACATACCTATGTTGATTATTACTGAAATTCACTACTTGTCAATCGTTATTAAAAAATTACTAAAATGAATAAAAAAATAAAGTTAAAAAAATAATGAATTAAAAATAAAGATGATTGATAAAAAAAAGAGGGAGAAAATAGAATTAAAACTAGTATTCCGAAGGAATACAAATCGACTTACATATCCCAAAGGAATCAAAGTCCACGTAGTACTTATCATACCTTTTATTTTTAGTTGTTGATCATTGTCTGTTACACATAATTGTTTTTGTCATCTTCATCATAATATTCTTGTTGGTTCAATTTCTCTGTTGCCTCTCCTCCTGATAATGCAGATGTATCCATCTTCTTTCAAGGATAGTTACCGTTCTTGAGTCCTTGCGTTCAGACATCCACTTAATCCCAATCTTTCTTGCAAGTGGATATTTGAATAGTATGTGGAGCAAGACGAGATCTCTCTTTTCATCAAGCACTTTTTCACCTGCACTAAAAGCAGATTCTGACGCAACATTAGAAGCTAGAATTGCAAGAATTTCCTTTGTAATTCTTGATGATTATCTATTTCTACCTATGAAGAGGATGAGGACAAGCAAGAAAAAGGCCTTATAAAACTATCATCTTTGCTTATTATGCTAGCTGGGATGAAACCTAGTGAAATGTATTGAGACATTAGAACACCTAGACATATCATGGGCAGGGTTCTATACACTCACATAGAAATCATAAAGCTTTCCTAAAAACATCCTACGATTTTTTAACATAATTAGCAACATCACTTTGCGGATGTTCTAAGGAGAGGCTGTAACAGCCTATTAATTTGGTAAGATTTTCAGTTTAAAAACTTGGGTTCAAAATTGTCGTAATTTCATAAACATAAGAATCTACTTTAAGAATTCATTAGTGTTGTCAGTGTTGTGATTAATGGTAAAAGCTTATAATGCATTCATATATTAAGTGAATGTTAGGTTCGTACACATATGAAAAACTATGTTGTGTGGTCATACGCTTCACCTAAAGCTAGGTTCGTTATATAGCTTTGTTATAACAACACGATATTTAATAGCCTTTTTTAAAAGATCATTGAGACACTATGTTGTATGGTCGAGCCTCAACGTGTTGGAGTATCTAATTGCCAATATAGTATTTACATAATTGTTTGTATCTCCTCTTTACTTCTCCTAATCTAAGCCACTTAACCACGCTTCTAATATGATCTAATACATTTCTTAATTCTTTAATGCCATCCTAGCAAGATAAGTTAATTATATGAGCACAACATTATATATATATAATAATTTATCACCTGCGATGAAACTAAAAGCGAGAGTTCATCATACAGAAGTTACATACATTTAATGTTTGCGAAAGCGTTATTTACGGAACAAGATAATTTCTCATCTAGTAAGTTCTATTATCTACATATGTTTATTAATCTAGATTTTATGTTATGACTATTATGTTTTTCGCATATTAATTCAAAAGCGAAGATTATTTTTTGAATAAATCAATTATGGTCTATCCAATGTGCTGTTACACACATACAAAGTTCAACATGTAGAGGAACAAACCATATATCGGTTGTAAGGTTAAGCCTACTGTTGAAAGATTTACAAATTTTTAACTAATTCATAGCGTTTTTGTTCATATAATTTCGGTTGTGTGGCACTTAAGAGTGTTCCTCGGCATCGCTCTATATTGTGGTTGAAAAGCTTTTCTATTGAAATACTTATAAGCCTGACTTTTATCATGGTGCAATGACTTCCGGTTTTATTTGTCAGCTTCAACATGTGGTCACGCTAGCGCTTAATACATGAGTCGCCTTTGTTATTCCGTGTTTCTTTGCTTTATATTTGTTGAAAGATCTCATACCACCAACTAACACTTATACACAACAAATGAATTTTAAGTATGTTCTTAATTACAAAATAAAAATATCATTTGTAAAAACTTAAAAAGTATTTACCTTTGTTGAAAATGTATGGTACTTATGGTTTGATGGCGTGACTTTCACAAATTGGACTTGTGCACATGAAACTTCTAGATTTTCTATCGGTTGTTTTGAACATACGACCACACATGTCAAACGGCTCTAACAATAGATGGTGGCATTGCCGGAAAAAGTTGTCTTACTGGTTTGTCTTCTTCTAAATTAGAACGAAAAGATATAGTCAAATACTACAATTACTTAACAATTAATAGTTTAAATTTACCAATATTTGTATAATAAAACTAACCGATGTTTTGAAAATTACACGTTTATCACGACCTTGTTGTGGTTGTTGTTCTCCTTGTAATCTCATTAATCATTATCGAGATTTAATTTACCCCAATAGAGGTTGATGGTTCCTCATCATCATCATCATCATCATCATCATCATCATCATCATCATCATCATCTTCTTCTTCTTCTTCTTCTTCTTCTTCTTCTTCTTCTTCTTCACTTTCTACTGCTTCTTCCACTTATTTGCATAATCATCTTATTCATGGTTGTACCCTTCTTGATGATTTGGCTCATTCTCTTAGTTACTAATTGTAGGTGTTGTTGATACCGTCAGAGTAGAAGTGACCTTTATTTTGGAGGCTGGAGCTATATCTTCCTAATAATCTTACCACTTTATTATTTTTTTGGAGGTTTTTTTTTCGAAAATGAAGACTTAATGATAATGGATTAATGGTAAATTAAATAAAAGAGACTAATTAAGTAATTAAGAGAATAATTGTATAATCTAGTATATAGAGTGAGTAAGTACACAGAGTAGTAGATGAGAAGAATAATGAGTGAAATGAATCAAATTGACCCTTATTTATAGCAAAAAAACTAACGGCTAGCTTAAAAAAATGACTAGTTTTGATCGATTCCAATGTGACTAGATTCATTGATAAAACTCATTTTTACCTTTTATTTGGGCATAATATTGATTAACCATTCATTGGCTTCCGTGTATTCCCATTTCTTTTAGTTGGTTTTACGCCCTTTTGTAGGGTAGCATGCCTGTTGCTTGTTTTTGCGGATTGACCACCTATTTTCGAGCCTTAAACCATGCTAGAGAGACACTGCACAATATACCCTAAGGCTTGGAGGAAGCACGGATCAAAGTCGAGGAAGAAATGAGGCCAAGAGGTGAAAAGGAGTCCAGCCCAAGTAACAATGTTAAAAGTTGGGTTCGCTTGCTTCGAATCGGTTGTTCAAACGTCGAATTCGAAGTTGTAACGAAAAAGTTATGACATTTTAACGATTGAGCAAAAATGTGCTACGGGTTAGTATGGTGAACGATTGATCGTTCCACATGGAACGACCAATCGTTCCCTTTACTCCAGTGCGAAACAACAACAAAAAAAATGCTGCTATTTTTAGTTAGTTCTTGATATTTCTCAATTGCTCTTGATTGTTTATTCTTGTCTTGTTCATTTTATATTTTTAATGTTTGAATGCTTAGAATACATGTTGTTAATGGTTTTGATGATTGTGATTATGAATAGTGAATAGTTGGTTAGGGGTTGGGGTTAGCTCAACCCTTGTTGATGGCTTGATAATGGTGAAATATTGGTTGATATTGGGTTGAATGGAGACTTAGGAGAAGGGTTACTTCATTCATTGCTAGAAGGTTGTCATGGTTGCTTTTGGGAGGCCAATGAGGGATGGATCCTAGAGTAACCTAAACCCTTGCCCAATGAATGGAGTCTGGTGCAAGGGACCGACGAGAGTTAAACCTTGCACTCTCCCCTTCAACTAGGAGTTTTCCCCTCCGCCTACGAGAGTAGGGGAGGATTGACGGGATAGTTGACTTTTGTTGCCCAATTCTCTTGTCTTCACTTATGAGAGTGAGGAGGATGAGATTTTCAGAGGTGATCCCCAAGCCCGATCCAGGATCAAATCACTCTTTGTATTGTGTTCCACTTCTCTCTAATGAGACTAAGATAAATCAAAACCTCTACCATAGGATAGCCGTCACAAGTGAGTTAACCCCATCTGAATTCTTCTTTGTTTGCTTTTTTATAGTTGTAGTTGTAGTCTAGTTCCTTACCAATCTTCCATTGCATGATCCTCCAACACTTAAATAAGCCCTTAGTCTCGCAACTGGTCTCTTAGTGGATCGACGTTCTACTTGCCACTACACTTGTGTAGAGTTAAATTAGGGTGTTTATAAATTTTATTTGATTAGAGGCTTTAGGGACGACACTAAAAAATCCTTTGTTATCCTCTATATATAGGAGTTCATATCTGTTATCTATAAAATATGGCTAAAGTTTTGACGCCATTTTTAATGCCTTTAGTAGGAAGGAGAAGGGTGGTAGTGGGGCAGAGGAGGGTAAGTGATGGAGGAGGAACTAGGATGGGCTTCTTGGTTTATTTTTTGGCCAATTTAACCTGTTGTAATAGGTAATCGGTAATCCTGGTTTAGTCTTAGCAAACATTCTTTACAATTGGAATTATTTTTGGGTAATCAATACATAAGATTATTGTAGGTAAGTTTTCCTAAAAATGATAAAAAAATATGAATTTAATAAGAAGTATATATGTATTTTTTGAATAACAAGGTTTTTAAAATATTAAATGAATTTTAAGTATTCTATACAATAAAAATGGCTTAAAAATATACCTAAGCAATTACAACTTCTTAAATTTTGCAAAATTCGTGAATCATTAAATTTTACAATCCAATTTTGCAATCCGATTTAGAGAATTATTTTCAATTTGAGTTAAATTTGCGCTTATAACAACCTTGGCTATAATTTACTTAATCTAGCTTTTAATATTCCATTATAAGGCCAAAAACATTGTGTTTAAAACTTTAAGTGTTCTAATTATATATATTCAATTCGGAGTCGTATGTACGGTTAAGAGGAGTCGGGTCAGGTCGAGTTGGAGCCAGAGTCAAATCGGAGTCGAAGGTTGATCAGAGTATCAGATTTTATGAGGTCCAACTTCAGTTCGTCTTTAATTTGAAATCGAACTATAATCAAATTACAAGTAGGATATTATTTTTTCGGATTCAAATCAGATTAAATACCTCAGATTAAATTGAATTAAAAAAAAAAGTATTCAGACTGAATTGTCGTCTCTACGAATAAGTCTTTGAAAGAATACTCCATATTTTATCTTCTATACTTCTAGACTTTAGTCTTCTATCAAATATGATCCATTAAGAACAATATTAGTTCGTCATATCAGTATGGTCAATCTTCCACTAATTTGAATTGTGGATATATGTAGAGTAGACTCTAGAGCATGAATCATACACTAACAAGTAAAATCATACTTTTTAAAATCCTACTATTCATTATTAAATTGTACATATTTTGCGCAAGGGATGACGCTGCTATTGTAGTTATCATCTAGAAACTAGAATATATGGTTATGTTTGTAAATTCAAATTAATTTAGTAATTAAAAAAAGTCATATACATCCTTAAAATTAGCATTTAGCTAATACATGAAAATTATGATCAAATAAAAATCAAATCTAACAAAATAGGATTGTTATATAGGTTATTTGACTCTTATACTTGTGTCTTTTACATCATTATTTAACACAGTTTTTTTTTTTGGCAAACAAAAAGCTTTTCATTTAACACAATTTTTAAATGAGTAAGTCTTATAATATTTTATATAAAATTGAATTTGAAATAATTTCTTTAAATGCAAGATTAATTTCGTTTTGACATCGAAAAATCTTAACTAATATCAATTTCAACCATTATTTTCTACGATTTTTATAATATAAAAATTTTGTTTGACTCAAATTATTCAGTATGTCTGATTATTTAATCTTTGATGTAATTATTTCATTGACCTTACTTTATACATCCTACTACCTAGTGTTCATAATTGATACTCGGTTATTAGTTTTTGTCAATGCCAAATTTTGTATTCCCTCTGTACTTTTTAATATGTATTAAAAAAAGATAGTTTTTAAGAATGTGGTGATAAATAAAAAGAGAGAATGAATTGTTTAGATGAAATTATAAGTGAGTTAAAATGTATAAATGAGATTAAACAAAAGCGATATGTCAATATTTAAAATAAAAATTGTGCAAATTAAGTAGGACGGAACAAAATTGAAAAATAGCGTAAATTCAATAGGAGAGAGAGTATTATTTAATCGTGATCTAAAGCGGTGTCCTATTTTTAGCATAGAGGAGCATAAAGGTTATGGTAATTCTACAGAGAATGTACAGCTATGAGTAGGCAGTAGCTGTAAAGTTTTAATGCTTTGATTAAGGTAACAGTTACTTCCTCCGTTATGTACTTGCTACCATTCTGATGTACTTGTTATCATTGTATGGACACAAAGATTAAAAAGTTACTATGCAATGATGAGTAGTAGGTGAAATGTTGTTTTTTTAGAATTTTTTAATATTATTTGTTGAAAAAAAAAGGAGTAATTAGATATAGAGTAGGATAAAAATAGGAGTAAGTATAACTTTAAATGATTGTTTTTTTACTAAAAAGGGAAATGTAGCAAGTAATATGAAATTTTCCAAAATGGAAAATGTAGCGAGTATTATGGAACGGAGGAAGTAGAATATTACGTTTTGTCAATTAATTGATTTTTTAAAAATTAATTAAATTTCATTAATGATCATATGACAAAATGAATATCAATTGGAAAAAAGTACTTCCTCTGTTTCATAATACTCGCTACACTTTTCATTTTGGAAAACTTAATATTACTTGCTATATTTCCCTTTTTAGTAAAAAACTAATCATTTAAAATTATACCTACTCCTATTTTTATCCTACTCTATATCTTATTACTCCTAATTTTCTTTTTCTTTTTTCAACAAATAATATTAAAAATTCCAAAAAAACAATTTTCCACCTACTGCTAATCATTGCACAGTAACTTTTTAATCTTTGTACCCATACAATAGTAGCAAGTAAATCAGAACATAGGAAGTATACTAGAAATGACAATGATTAAACTTCAGATCAAAACAGTACAATATTGCAAAATATCGATTGATCATGTAAAAAAACATAACACTTGAGAATTTTTGTTGAACATTTCAAGAGGGCAATTGAATTAAAGAGCAAACCAATATTACATGCCCACAAACCAAAGAATCTTGACTAAACAAAATCAATTTTTGTTTTTTGTTGAGAAAATTATTATTTTTTATTTGTTTTTGAACTTTGGATATTTATTTTCTGAAATGCTACATTGTTTTCTACTACTACTTTAAATGTTGCAATTATAAATATTTTGTAAATCGCAGTAAAATACCTAAATGCTATGTAAAATACTTTTGTATCAAACACTATTTTTTTTAATTACGTAGCGTTTTAATCAAAATAAATAGTTAAATGCTACTTGAAACGTTAAGCCGAATACACTCGTAGCGGTTAACATTTAGAGCCAACTACCACAATGCAGTCTCAATCATTAATTCATAGCATATGTATAGGAAAATAGATGCGTATAGAGAAATTGCAAAAAACTATTTCATAACATCTAAACAGAATCACATGCATATCATAATATGAATTATCAAATATAAAACACCCTTGATGCGTGAATTCCATGTTATATAATCAGATATGAAATATACCAAAATGAGATAATAGAACGTCAAATGTCGTTTCTCTAATGTTGGTCCACAAGCATCGAACGGATCACCACGCATGCTAGTGCATAATAAGAAAAAACTCATTTTCTCATTACTTTTTAGGTGAAGAATATGAGTATGTAGAGAATATTAGAAATGATAATGCTTATTGCAAAGATGAACAAAGTGCATATATTTATTTATACAGAATGTATCACCTCTTCATGTACTCATAACATGTAACATTTACATGCATTGATAATGATGAAATAGCTATGTTTTAATTCTCAATTAAAACACACAATTAAACCACTAGTAACTCTTCACATTTCAAATAACACTTATGATGATTAAGTACATGTTTTAATTCACAATCAAGTATATATTCAATCTATGTGTAACTCCTCATACTTTAAGTATCCAATGAGCATATGTTCATGGTGTAAATAATATCCGATCGATTATTTATATGTGTGACCTCATAGGACCCAATTATAATAGTAGTAAACTAATTATATTAGATACAAATCATAGTTAGTTTCTAACAAAACACTATGACCACCTAAAATAAACGACTGTATTTTATCTCTATATATAATTTGTCTCATTTATATATAGTAATTACACTTGATCATAGGACATTAATTTTCTTCAATATGAGATCTCAATTAATTTATTTTTTGATACAAGTAAAAGTAAAATTTTGTAAAATGTTGATTAATTTAATTAATTCTCGTAATTGACTTAAAAGTCAATCTTCACCAAAACTAGTTGAATGCATGCACACCAATACGCTTTGTTATTTATTTAGAGGAAACGTGCTTTCTCACAAAATCCTTCTGGATAATTTAGAAATTAGTATAATTGTTTGGTATTTGGTATCTCCTCTTTGATTCCAATTCACACTACTAGGTGTCTACGTACAAAGATATTGTTTAGAAATACTCTGCTTTGCTATTTAGGGATAGTGGTTGGTGAGTAATATTTACAACTTGTAATCCTGCCTTCTTGGTCTAATATTTTGTCTCTAATCTTTGACAAATCCTACTATACAAATCTATACTATATACTAAATGCATTTTTCAGTATGACACGTGTCGCTTTCATATTCATTGTTTTCCCTCCAAAGTTTTTCATTTAGTTAAATTAGGTAAGTAGAATAATTAAACTTGATGCCCTATTATTTAAATCAATTAACATTTCAAATGGCAATAAAAAATTGGACAATATGAAATCAATATACGTATGGTCAAAATATCATTCTATAAAAAAGGCAATAAAAAATTGGACAAAGTATGATCAAATTCTTTTTTATATATCTTCTTTATTCTTTATTTATGTTATATACATATATTGGTTTATATCATTCTATAAAAATGGCAATAAAAAATTGAACAACTCAAAATTTATGTTATTGATCATTCTACAAGTTCATTTAAAATAATTCAAGCCCAAAGTTTAATTTTAGAGTTTTAAAATTGGAAAGAATTAATGTAATGCAAAGATTAATTTTTCTCACACATCAAATATTATTTTCTCTATATTTATTATTTTTACCAAATATCAGAATAATTTAAAATAATTTTATTTATATTTAAGAGATCATTTAAATATTTTTTGATTATCCGTGCTTGGCACGGGATTCAAGCTAGTTCTTAATTGCGACCGTCTTTTGTAAAAACGGCTCTTAAAAGCCCAATCCAATTTAAAATATATATTGTTACAATTCTAAATATAGATTTGGGCTGAACTTTTGAGAGTCGTCTATACAAAAGACGGTCTCTCAAAAGAGTACCCGTACTACTAATATCACGTTTCTTATAAATAAGTTATCTAATACGGTATATTGAGAGCATGCCTGACCAATTTTTTTTTTTAAGAAAGTGATCATGTCAATAATTAGCTTGGAAGTATTTATATGCATGGTTTTTTTAATTGTTCTTATATATTGAATAAAATAAGAAAAAAAATTTAAGTAATAAATTGTGTTGTGGAATATTTTCTGTAACTTTACAATGATCGACAAATTAAATATGGTATGCACACTTTATAAGCTATTGGATAATATATATCTCCTTGATTTATGAAGTGTGTGCATCTCGTTTCTTTCCGTTAATATGCTGGCACTGACAATAAGTCCAATCTAATATAACATATAAAATATTTTCATACCAAATGACTAAAAAAATTGATTATACTCAATGAGGGTATTTCATATTTTATTTTATAATTTAAATAGTAACAAACAATTAAACCCATACTTGGCCATAAAATGGGCTTATCCTTTAGAATAATATCCAAATGTGAACTTGTAATCTACTTAATTAATTTTGTGCCCCAAATGATCTCTTTGATGCTTGATTTACCCATGAATTTGGGTATTATGAACTTTAATGGGGAATAAAGAATAGAAGATAAAGATGAACGATCAAGACTTTTGGGTAATTACAATACATTTGCAAGATGAATTCCCATTTAATTATTAGTTATTATTTTTTTAAAAAAATTACCCGGAATAATTAAATTTCTTACAGATTTGTCTACAATAATCATAACTTTCGTTTAATCATCAATAATTCGAACTATAAGGGGTATTTGCTAAGAATGCATCAGGGTAACCTCTTACCTATAAGTCATTTTGCATAAAAAAGTAAATTAATAATTAAACTATAAAAGAATTGAAAAACATTTTAAAAATTAAAAAGAGAAATTAGTAAATTTGTTTTTTTGATTATTTTGTGGTAACAATTAACCTGTAAAAATTAGTCGCCATTTAGACAACAATATTCTTGAGTAAGTAATACTAAAACTGTGATTATTGATAGTTGATGAAAAGTTTAAATTATTTTAGGAAAAGCAATAAAAAAATTGGATTCTTTTGAGTAATTTTTTTTTTACTACATTTGTTTCCTTATGTCCACACTATCTTGCCGTTTTTGTATTTTGTAATTTTGTTTTCCTTTTTTGTTTTGATTATTCATTAGGATTTAACTATCATTCTCTTTCTTTTTTTTGAATGTGTTATTGTTATTTTTATTTTTATTTTTACTTGATAAGATAACTCAAATTACGCTCAAGTAGTACAGATTAAAATGTCTAAAAGATTAAAGGAAAATTTCCTCAAAATAATCCCAACTATCACCCGTTGGTAAAAAATAATCCCAACTATCAATTATTTTTTAATAATCCCAACTATTCTCATAATTTGTTGAAAACATACTCACCTCCTTTTTAACCGGCTATAACATATAATTTTTCCACTTTTTTCTTTCTTTTTTGATTAATAGATAAAGGGGAAGGGTTATTTTGAATAGTTGAGTAAAAAAGAAAAGAAAAAAAAGTGAAAAATTTACTTGTTCCAGCCGGTAACAAGGGTGTGGGTATGTTTTTAACAAATTATGAGAATAGCTGGGATTATTGAAAAATAATTGATAGTTGAGATTATTTTTGACCAACGGGTGATAGTTGAGATTATTTTGAGCAAATTTTCCAAGATTAAATAAATAAATCTATATGAAATCACAAATTCTTGTGAGAGACGGTTTCTTTGAGAGACAACTCTAATTGGGGTCGGCCCATAAAGAAAAATATAGAATAAGAGTAGGAATTAAACACTAATGGACTGGGCCTGAGAGGCGTCTCTCAAAAAGACGGTCTCTCAGAAGACTTGTTGGAAATCACAAATTGTTAAAAATATGAGGACTTCTAGTTGTGGCACCACATTTTTTTCTGACTAAATATAGGGTTCCTAAACCGTCTGGGCCTGTTTTTCCCGGAATAGGGGTTATATGATCTCCCATAGCACTTAAGTGGTTGTTGGTCATTTTGGTGGAAATTCGTAAATAGATGTTTTGTCTAAAAACGAATGACATTCGTTTCTTCTAGCGCTAAGTTGTTCCTATCTGTTGAACATTTAGTGTCTAATAATCCTGAATATAATCACTAAGTACTACTAAAGTAGTGGGACAATATGTATCAAATTACTAAGTCCGTAATAAATCATTAAAGCTACTACAGTAGTGGGACAATACGTATTAATATACTAAGTCCATAAGGCATTAAAAGATAGGACAAAACAAGCCAAGAGGAAAAACCAAGTCAGCCATAACGCCGACTCGGCGGTCCCCCTTTTGGAGCTAAAGCCGACTCGGCTTTAGCTTCTGGAAAAATCAGTGTTTTGTCAGAAGGTATCGCCGAGTCGGCGATCCTTGGTTTGGGCTGACCACCGACTCGGCGATCAGTGCTGGAAATGACCGTTGGTCATTTCTTCCCGTTTTCTTAATAGTTAATGCCTTGGATTCTTCTTAATGCTCTTAATCTCTGATATTATTATGGAGTATTAAGGTGCATTATACTCTTGAATGCCTAAGAATAATGGCATTGATGTTCTTGATCATCAATATGATCTTAATTGTGGTTAATGACCAAGGCTCCTCTTCTATACTCTATTAGTATAAATAGAGACCTTTGGTCATTGAGATGGACACCCCAATTCTCTGAATTATTCTTGCTTTCTCTCATTTGTCTTTGCTAATCCAAGAGAGTAATTAACTCTTGTTTTGCTTCCCATTTCTCATAATTCCAAACACATTGTTGTTAAGTAATATACCCTAAGTACTAAGGGTATATTGAAGTTGTTTGTATCTCGTTGTGAATTTCCACATATCAACCCAAGCACCTTTGTGGGGGAAATATCACAAAAGGAAAGTGAGCACACGCCTACAACTTGTATCAAGTTTCCGGGTAACGGTTGTCTTTACAAACTTATCTTCTTTATACTTAGCATTGTAATTGTCTTTGTAATTTTCTTTTGCCATCAACAAAGGGGTTTGATACAAATTCCCGATTGTAATTTGTATTGTAATTATTTACGTTCCTTAATAATCTTTTGTGATATTCTTCATCGATGGCAACTATGAAGGATTTTACCTCGAACTTTGCTAAGCTCGAAAAATTTGTCGGCGTCGACTTTAGACGTTGGCAAAAGAAGATGATGTTCTTGCTCACTACCTTGAACGTGGCTTATGTGATTAGTTCACCTAAGCCGAATGCACCTAAGCCGGATGATCCGGAAAACGAGGTGCTTGAACAAAATCGGAAGCGGTCCAAATGGGACAATGACGATTTCATTTGTCGGGGTCACATCCTCAATGGAATGCAAGATGCCTTGTTCGACATCTATCAAAACCATGACTCCGCTAAGGAGTTGTGGGATGCCTTGGAGAACAAGTACATGGCGGAGGATGCTAGCTCCAAAAAGTTTCTAGTAAGTAACTTTAATTCCTATAAAATGGTAGAAGATCGCCCCATTATAGATCAATTTCATGAATTACAAAGGATGCATGCTAACTTAAAATTGCATAAAATTGAAATTGATGAGGTCTTTCTTGTGTCAAGTATAATAGACAAATTTCCTCCCTCTTGGAGGGATGTTAGATATGCTTTAAAACATAAAAGAGAGGAAATTACACTCTCCGATCTTGGACAACACATTATTGTCGAGTCTAGCATAAGGATTCATGAGAATCGGAAGGATGAAAATCCAAATGTTGGGACCATTAACATGGTTGCGGAAGGGAAACCATCCCGTTCCGGAGATAAGAGGAAGAGGAATGATTCTTCCAAGGGCAAGGCCATTGTTCCTAATACCGAAAAGGTATGTTGGGAGTGTGGTAAACCCGGGCACCGAAGGAAAAATTGCTTCGTTCTAAAGAACAAGCAAAGAAAGACAAAGGGGAGTGGTCAAGCTTCAACAAGCAAAGGACCATCCACTCAAGGTAATCTTGCATTGTTTAATGAAAATTCTAATATAAGTTTTTCATCTATGAATACTAATATTAGTGATATGCAGGATGATACTTTGTCTTGGTGGATCGATTCCGGGGCATCGAGGCATGTATGCAACTCTACAAAATGGTTCAAATCCTTTAACAAGGTTGTTGATGGGGAGCATCTCTACATGGGAAACAATGCACCTATCAAGGTCCAAGGCAAAGGACAAGTTGAACTATTGTTTACTTCGGGGAATCTCTTAGTCTTAAGGGATGTGTATTTTGCACCCGAAATTAGTAGAAATCTTTTCTCGGGTCCTATTTTGAATCGATTGGGCTACAAACTAGTGTTTGAAGCCGATAGGTGTATTATCTCTAAAAACAATTTGTTTATTGGTCGTGCTTACTTATGTAATAGTTTATTTAAATTATCATTAGATTTAAATAAGAATTCTATTTGTAATGTTTTAAATATTAATGGAAAAGATGATTTACATTATCTATGGCATATTAGACTAGGACATGTAAATTTTGACAAAATTTCTTTTATGTCAAAACATGAACTCATTCCTATGTGCATTAAAATGTCTAAAAATTGCAAAACGTGCATGTTAAATAAGATCACTAGAACACCCTTTAAAAGTGTTGAACGAAAATCTGAAATTTTGGAATTAATCCATAGTGATCTTTGTGATTTTCATAGTACACCATCTTTGGGAAATAAAAAGTATGTTATAACTTTTATTGATGATTTCTCAAAGTTTTGTTATGTATATCTTTTACGTACAAAAGATGAGGCTCTTGAACATTTTAAGATTTACAAAAATGAAGTAGAATTACAAATTGGAAGTAAACTTAAAAGGTTGAGAACCGATAAAGGAGGAGAATATTATGATCCTAACTATTTTAATTCAATGGGTATTATACATGAAACAACCGCCGGCTATGCACCACAATCAAATGGTGTGGCGGAGAGGAAAAACCGTACTCTACAAGAGATGGTTAATTCCATGTTATCCCACTCGGGTTTGAGTGATGGATTTTGGGGTGAAGCAATGTTGACGGCTTGTCACATTCTTAACCGAGTTCCAATGAGAACGAATAAGAAAACTCCTTATGAACTTTGGTACAAAAAGAAACCAAACTTAAGCTATCTTAAAGTTTGGGGTTGTAGGGCAATTGTTAGATTGCCCGGTAACAAAAGAAAGAAACTCGGTGAACGAGGTGTCGAGTGCATCTTTATAGGATATGCCATTCATAGCAAAACCTATAGGTTCTATGTTATAGAACAAAATGACTATATATCGATTCATTCGATCATAGAGTCAAGAGATGCGATTTTTGATGAAAATAGATTTTCATCATTGAGTAGACAAAGACATCTACTAGATTGTACCAATGAAAATGTTGATGATAGTCAACAAAGTTCACCTCTAGGTGTTGATGAGAATCAACAACTAGATGAACTAGACATAGTTGATCCTATTCCTAAAAGGAGTAAAAGACAACGGAAAGCCAAGAGCTTTGGACCGGATTTCCAAGTATACTTGGTTGAAGGTGATAGAAGTGAAGTATCTTCTAGTGTTCCATATTTGTATAATGTGGAAGGTGACCCATTGACTTACAGCGATGCTATGGCATCGCATGATAGCGCTTTTTGGAAAGAGGCTATTGATGATGAGATGCAATCCATCATGGGAAACAACACTTGGGTGTTAGTGGATCTTCCTCCTACTTGTAAACCTATAGGTAGCAAGTGGATTTTCAGAAAGAAAATGAAAATCGATGGTACTATTGATAAATTCAAGGCCCGTTTGGTGGCCCAAGGCTTTAGACAAAAGCATGGTATCGACCATTTCGATACATATGCACCAGTTGCAAGAATAACCACTATTCGGTTATTGGTAGCATTAGCTACAGTCTATCATCTAGAAATACATCAAATGGATGTTAAAACCGCATTTCTATATGGGGAATTAGATGAGGAAGTTTATATGAAACAACCCGAAGGGTTTGTTTTAAAAGGGCATGAGCAAAAGGTGTGTAAACTTGTAAAGTCCTTGTATGGACTTAAACAAGCACCTAAGCAATGGCATCAAAAATTTGATGAAACAATATTGTCCTTTGGATTCAAATTGAATCAAGCCGATAAGTGTGTATATAGCAAGTTTGATAGCCATGGCAATGGCGTTATCATTTGTCTATATGTCGATGGCATGCTTATCTTTGGTACTTGTAAAGTACAAGTTCAAGAGACAAGATTTTTTGTCTAGATCCTTCCAGATGAAGGATATGGGGGAGGCCGATGTGATCTTAGGTATTAAATCATAAGACAAGGCAACCGTATTAAGTTAAGTCAAGCTCACTATGTTGAGAAGATACTTAAGCGGTTCAATATGCTTGATAAAGCGCCGGTCTCTACTCCCATGGAACCGGGTATGAAATTTGCCAAACATACCGGTCAACCAATTTCTCAATTGGAGTATTCAAAGGTCATAGGATCTTTGATGTATGCTATGACTAGTACTAGGCCAGACATAGCGTTTGCGGTTGGTAAACTTAGTAGATTTACAAGCAACCCTGGTCCCCATCATTGGATGGCGATAAGAAGAGTATTAAGATACTTGTTGCGTACCAAGGATTATGGTATTACGTATAGCGGTGAACCTCCTATTCTAGAAGGTTATTCCGATGCTAGTTGGATCACTAATGAAGAGGATAATTCTTCTACTAGTGGATGGGTGTTTGTTTATGGGGGAGGTGCCATTTCATGGTCTTCTAAGAAACAAACATGTATAGCCGACTCTACGATGTTAGTTGAGTTTATCGCTCTTGCTTCTGCATCTAGCGAAGCGGAGTGGTTGAGGAATCTCATGTTTGAGATACCTTTATTACCTAAGCCAATCTCACCGGTGGCAATACATGCGGATTGCATGTCAGCTTTAGGTAGAGCTTATAGTCAAGTATACAATGGCAAGTCTCGTCATATTGCCCTTAGGCATAGCCTAGTGCAAGGACTTGTCATTAACGGGGTCATAACTTTTGACTATGTGAACACTAAGTTCAATGTGGCGGATTCGTTTACGAAAGCCATGAATAGAGATTCAATTGAAAAAGCTTCAGTTGAATTCGGTTTATGTCAATAAAATCATTTGGGAAGGCTCAATTCACGCAAGAGTAACATCGTGTCTGAATTCAATGTGGTAAAGCCCTCTTTATTTTTGTAAAGCAACACGTAATATGACCCATCGTTGCTTTGTACCGTGATGAAAAAGGTAGTCGTATATGAAAGTTCTCAAGATCAAGAGTTGAAGAGCTCTTGGTGTTATCCACGTCACGGGGATATGTCTAATACGTATTGAGAACCTACCTATATAAGTTTGAAGTGTGGCCGCTTCAAGTAGTCAAGATTGGCATAATGACTACGATAAACTTATGAATAAGATACGCACACGGCCTTATAATGTGTCAAGTTAATAACTTTGTGTTATTTGTTTTGTGTGTACTTCATCTTCAAGAGGTTGGAAGGGTCCTTTGATTCAATTCCTTATGGAAATCAATTCTGGCTCGATCACTTGTTAAGTGTGTTGTACTAGACGTTAATTCAATCCGAAGGGATATTAGCGTTGATGCATGAAATGTATTATGAGTTTTGGTAAATGAGAGGCTTATTATACCCAAAATGGGGGAGGATTGTTGAACATTTAGTGTCTAATAATCCTGAATATAATCACTAAGTACTACTAAAGTAGTGGGACAGTATGTATCAAATTACTAAGTCCGTAATAAATCATTAAAGCTACTACAGTAGTGGGACAATACGTATTAATATACTAAGTCCATAAGGCATTAAAAGATAGGACAAAACAAGCCAAGGGGAAAAACCAAGTCAGCCATAACGCCGACTCGGCGGTCCCCCTTTTGGAGCTAAAGCCGACTCGGCTTTAGCTTCTGGAAAAATCAGTGTTTTGTCAGAAGGTATCGCCGAGTCGGCGATCCTTGGTTTGGGTTGACCGCCGACTCGGCGATCAGTGCTGGAAATGACCGTTGGTCATTTCTTCCCGTTTTCTTGATAGTTAATGCCTTGGATTCTTCTTAATGCTCTTAATCTCTGATATTATTATGGAGTATTAAGGTGCATTATACTCTTGAATGCCTAAGAATAATGGCATTGATGTTCTTGATCATCAATATGATCTTAATTGTGGTTAATGACCAAGGCTCCTCTTCTATACTCTATTAGTATAAATAGAGACCTTTGGTCATTGAGATGGACACCCCAATTCTCTGAATTATTATTGCTTTCTCTCATTTGTCTTTGCTAATCCAAGAGAGTAATTAACTCTTGTTTTGCTTCCCATTTCTCATAATTCCAAACACATTGTTGTTAAGTAATATACCCTAAGTACTAAGGGTATATTGAAGTTGTTTGTATCTCGTTGTGAATTTCCACATATCAACCCAAGTACCTTTGTGGGGGAAATATCACAAAAGGAAAGTGAGCACACGCCTACAACTTGTATCAAGTTTCCGGGTAACGGTTGTCGTTACAAACTTATCTTCTTTATACTTAGCATTGTAATTGTCTTTGTAATTTTCTTTTGACATCAACAAAGGGGTTTGATACAAATTCCCGATTGTAATTTGTATTGTAATTATTTACGTTCCTTAATACTATCAAGGATTGGATACAATTAATCAGTATCAAGTCTTGTTAATATTAGGGTGATTATGAGACAAATTGTTGGTTTTAAGGCTTTTCTTTGCTATAAAACCCTCCTTGTAGTAAGACCATCATATGACATGGTCTACAAGTAACGAGCTAGCGTTATAGGGGCTCAGCGGGTGACTCCGAAGGCTTGTTTTGACACTCAAGTCAACGAGTATTAAAAGGAGAATACTTAGGAATTTCAATCCCAAGTAAATAGTGGCCTTAGCTTAAAGGGACTTGGCCATGGTTTGTTTGTGGCATATGAGGCCTTAATAAATTTTCTTACATGCAAGAGTGAATGCAAGGAGAATAGATGTTAGTTCAAATAATTGAAAGCAATAGTGGAACCCTAATCATGCTAAGGAATGTATATTTTGACCCTTTTTGTAACCATTAATGCCTATTTTACGATCTTGTATCTTTTTTCTTCCTTTTCAAGTAGATTTAGCTATATTCCAACGTTGCCTCTTTCCATTGAGCGTGCAGTGGAGCATTGAATACAAACTTCATTTTTTTACCCATTTGTGGTTTGTTTATCATTGTCATACATTTAATGCTTCGTCCTTCGGAGATCTTACAAACATTTTTCAAGCTAAATATTTAGGATTAGGATACTTATATTAGAACTCTAATCTAGTAGACACACAATAACTATAAGTTGTTTGCTAGGAATCAAACTTTTTGATTTAATTGATTTACTCTTCCTTTAAAAAACATAGGTCTCATATAATTTTGCTAAACTTAATTAACTTTAATATATTGCTAAACTAATTTAATTTTTTTAGTTAGCTTATACTCATATTATTGGTACAAGACAAAAAAAATTAGGTTCCATATGTTGGATTCAAATCTTCCTTTTCTTCCTTTATTTACATTTGACAAATTAATACTTAAAAAACTATATATAATTGTAGTAAAATATAAAGCTTCCCAAATTATATTGCACTACTCATCAAACAAGCTATTATATATTTTTAACAAGCTCATGACATATACTATTAGTACAAGTTATAAAATGCAATATTGAATCACTATATATTCAAAAAATTATAAATCAATATATAATATCATCACCTAATATTTCTATATGAAATTTTATTTAACGTAATGAAAGAATAACCCATAAATGTTTTTGAAAAAGCCAAGAACATATACAAAAACACCAATTACATCTTTCGATCATGAAACAAATGATCAAATAACCCACCAAGTATATTTTCTCTAATCCCATCGATATAGTCTAACTAATCCAATAATAACCTGCTAAATTTACATCAAAATCATTGAAAAAATGAAAGAAATTAAAATTATCAAAATCATCAATTAAAATCGATAACTAGGTAATCCTAGCTCCAGCTTCAAGAAATCGTGTTCTTCTTTAACACCCTGTTCAACAGTCTCATATTCATCAACATCATCTTCTTCTTTTTCTTCATTTTTTTCACACATACTTAAACTCAAATCCAAACATACTCTTTTAAAACAACTAGGTTTTTTCAATATAGGCGTTTCCAAAACGTCGTCGTTCCATTTCCTCTTAATTTTATCGGCATCATTATGACTACCATGGCTAATCTCAATACTTCCTTCGGTCGTAACATTACTCACCGTCGCCGATTCGTCGTCACCACCAACGGCAACCTTTACAGCGGCGAGAATACCTCTGTGACGTCTCATATGACCTCCAAGAGCTTGACCAATCGGAAACTCAACACCACAAATCAAACAAGTATGAACTTTCGGTTTCGCTGGAAGATTCGATTCGCCGGAGTTTTCAGCCGGTTTAATCTTCTTATGACTCGCACGGTGACCGCCAAGTGCTTGAAAGGAAGAGAACTTCTTTCCACAAGTCTTACACGAAAAAATACGACCAATATCATCCTCAACAATGGCGGAATTAGAACCGTTTTGCCGAGAAGAAAGCAACATTAGACGACAATTCTCCATTACAAAAGTCTCGAGTTCTCCCGCAGCGCCAGGGATTGCAGAAAACCTTTCTATAGTGGTCATTTGCGTATTCCTTACGATTCCGATAAAGATAAAATGAAGTTTAGTTTGAATGAATGAAATATGAATATGAATATGAATATGAAGTTTATTTGTAAGGATTGAATATTGATACAGCTATTTATATTGTAATGGGTAAACCGAGTTTTTGACTTTGATGAGATTGAGTAGAGTTTTTGGTGTAAAATGGGAAATGACGATATTATCCCTTTGACTTGGAGCCTAAGTTAGCTTGAGTTGGTAGTATTATTAATTAATAGTTAATATTAGAAGCTTAATTCTTGATATTACAAGTATGAAAACGACTTTACTTGTTGCTGAATATATACGAGTAATCTAATTTTTAAAGATTTCATTCCTTAACATACTTGCTTATTTGGAATGATTTTATATACTTTTAAAGTTTGATATTTTTGGATTTTGGAGCTATATATTTTTCATATACATAGCTAGTAATAGTTTTTTTTAGTATATTATTAATATCTCGGGTGAAACAAATATTTTAGAGGCCCTATTTATTTTTATGATATATTTCAAAATAAGGTTTTTCATCATATCAAAAGATATTAAATTTTCTACTGACAAAATTCATTTTAACATTATATTCTTAATTAAATTACTTCAAGTATATAATTAAAAATGAATCACTTAAATAAATAATGTCGCTCCAAACCAGACCTAAATAGTACCATTTAATATTTAAGGCCCCTTATTTTTGGGGCCCTAAGTAGTCGCCTACCTCGATTATGATACTGATTAATATTGCCTAGTCATCAAATTACATTATACAATTGTTTGTTTAAAATTTGGATATTGTTGTTAATTAATCAACGTTGTACTTGTCAAGTAAACGCTAAATTAATTCGAAAAATTTTAAATTTAAAGTATATGATATAATTATATTATTAATTATGATATAAAATTTGAAATTTACAACCAAATTATGTTTTAAAACATAGTCATCACTCTTAATTTATATTTTACTCTTAATCTATAAGTTAAAACATAGTTATGTGTGATCTTGTTTGATTCGTCTCAGTACAAGGATTATTAATATCAAATTTTTATAATTTTTAATTAAGAATAATTTAAGATATTAAGGATTAAAATGTTGTCTCAGCAAGTGTGAAAAACTAAATGAGACATTTAGGCCGAATAAAATAGAGTATTAAATTATACTTATTTTTTACTTTTTCGTCAATTTATTCCTTAATATTCTTTGATATGTATTAGCAATCTCATTAAGAAATGCATTGGGGCATCTTTTAACTTTTGCCTAAAATTAATTATGTAGACTGTATATGGCATTGCATTGCATATTTGCATACTTCCTCCGTTCCATAATACTTGCTACATTTCACTTTTTTACGCAATTCAATGCACAATTTTGATCATTAATATCTTAAACTACACTTATCTAAAAATTATAAATATTTAATATTATGAAAGTATGCGATTAGACGATTCAAACAAGATCCCACTTGACTATATTTTTACTTACACATTAGTCGCAATATGTAAAATAAGCTTGAACGATGAATAGTGCACAAAATCGAAATGTAGCGAGTATTTTGGAACGGAGGAAGTATATTCTAAACTAAAAAATTACTTATAATTAGAGCGTTTGTAAAAGTTTTTGTTGAACTAAAATAAATTCAACTTATTCTTATAAATTAAACATAAATTGTATTTATGTTAAACTAAATTATATATTTATAAATGATGTTTTATTCTTTTTATTTATAGTTGGTGATTTTTACAAAACTAGATTTATTCTAACTAAAAAGAATTTTTTTTACATAATTAAACTAAAGTTGTTTAAGAGAATATTATTATTCTTATTTATATTACGAAGAAAATGAAACTTGAATTGAAGCCATACGTATATAAAAATACTTATTTTATTTATGTTTTGTCATCAATGAAAGCTCACATCCAATTCAACCATATAAATTTAGAGAAAAGTAAAACACAATCATCATAATCATCTCATCATATCATAATAAAATATACTAAAAATAAATAATTTAGACTCGTGTCAAAATTATGACAAAAAAATTATGCGCTCTTTTATTCTTCTAGTTATAAAAATATTTATCAATTTATACTAAGATATATTTTTGCATATTTTATTACCGAAACTTATATTTTTCATGAATAAATTAATTTGATTGATTTACAAAATATTTTGAGAGTATACCCTATATTTACTAAATTTTCAATGTTCTACTATCAATTTAAGATACATATTGGAGTATCTTTTAATGATGACAGGGCAATTATTGAATAACATATTAATTATTTAGATAAAAAAATAAAGTATTCTCATTATCTAACCCATGTATCATCACAAAATATTATTATAGTAAATCAAGAGAACCCCAAAGATAATTCATTTGGGTATTCTTATCTTAATTGATAATGATAACAATAATAAATTACTATTATAGATAATGATAATAAGGATAAATATTCTTAAGTTTTTTATTATTAATTTTTTATATACAGTAAATTATCTAAAATAATTCAATAAATTTTTTTCGACATAATTTTTTTTATAGATAGTCATATCTCTTACATAGATTTAAAAATTTATTCAATAAATTATCTAAAACACGTTCATAAATATTTTAAAATATTTTTAAGAGATTATTTTTCTAGACAATCCATTTGCGTATTTTTATCTTAATTGATAATGGTAACAATAATAAATATTTTTTAAAAGTTTTTTATGGAGTTTTAATTTAGGAGTCCTTTCTATTAAAAACATATTAATCTAACAGTAATTTAAATCTTATTTAATTATTTAATGTTATAACAGTGTAATCACAATAATATATTTATGATTTATTTTAATTAAAAATTAAATAGTAATTTAATTATATATTAAATTAATAAGTTTTCTTAAGACAATGTTTAAGGTGGGAGTTGATTTCCTCCTCTTGTTATTGTATAGTTTTTCTTTTTTGGTGAAATAATGAAAATCTCAATTTCCAAAAAAATTATTATCTTACAACATTAATAGAAGTTTATCTAAATAGTTAATATTTATGACTTTTTATGAAAGAATCAATAAATATTTTCTAAATGTTATCTATTAAATATAGTCAATAAGTAAAACACCTCATGTACACGTCATTAATGAGTAGATGATACTAACATTAGTTCATCTAGATTTCTAGAACATAACTAGTACTATTCAAAGGGAGTAAGAAAGCGAAAACAAAACTAGTACTAACTACTAGTAGTAGATGAGCTAAGGTTTGATTACATAAGGGCTTGGGTAATAGTACGGCAAGTTTTACCAATTAATTTAATAAATTGGTACGGCAACTTTAGAAGACCAATCATAAGAATCAGTCATCAGCGGCCGGCCAATCTCCAATCACCATTTAGATTTGGTGTAAATAACAATAAATATTTATACTTCATCCGTTCCATAATATTCGTTACATTTCTATAGTAGTACTATTTATCTTCGATCTTATTTCGGTAATTTCGACTTATTCACAAGAAATAATATATTTATATGAAATCTCGTTTTATTCTTCTTAAAATGTAGTCTTTAATATGTAATTTTTATAATCTTTCGTTTTTCAAAAATAAAGATGTTTAATACTCCCTCTGTTACTTTTTGATGTTCCTATTTGGGTTTTTCACTAAGATTAAGAAAAATGGAATCTTTGGTGGTAGTGAGTATTATTTTAATTATATAGTAGTGGAAAGTAATGATTGTATTGGAAGTATGAGAGAAAAAATAATTAAATAATAGTGTAATGTAATGATTGTATTGGAAGTATGAGAGAGAAAATAATTAAATAGTTGTGTGAAGTAAGGAAAGTGGGGTTTTAAAAGGTAAAAGTGGGATGAAAACTTTTCAAAAATAGAAAGTATTCTAAAGTGGAAAAACTTATGAAACTACCCGTTTTAGTAAAAAGGAACGGAGGGAGTACTAAATTAGACATTGAATTACGTGTAAAAAAAAATATAGCAAATATTAGGAAGCGGATGAAGTAAAATATAACAAGTTTATGAAAAATAAATAAACAATTGTATAAATATAAAAATATGATATTTATGGAATACCAATAAACAAAGCCACTAACGACTCATCATCCTAAAAATCAATTTACCTTTCCATTACAATGTTAAATCGTTAATTAATTCTTTGATCACAAATTTTTGCTATAGACCGTCTATAGCATAGACGAGTAAGTATGGGCCAGCCCATTTGTTGAATGAGTAACTGAATAGTCATGTCATCCATTGGGCTGGGCTATTGAAAGAGTCGTCTATGCCATAGACGGTCTCTCAAAGACCTTCTATTCTTTGATTACTTTTTGTGTCTTATTTGATGACAATTTATCTACTCAGATTACTGATTCAATTTTTGAGTTGATTTAAAATCGAGTTTGTATTCACATTAACTTTTATGTAGTTTTTAAAGTCAAGCATAATAATTATAAGATCGTGTAAATATTAAATTATTGAGTCTATTATGAATAAGTGTAGTATTGAACACGGAAAAAAAATGTCCACATCTAATGTCTTTATGGGAAAATCATAGTGTGTACACTTAGTACATAAACAAGATCCTATGTTATTTGTTTATTATGATGGTAGCATGACTAAAAGTTACTTCTATATTATAGTTGACCATGTTTTACTAATTCTCTTTAAACCATAAGCTAGTGTGTACTTACTACATAGCTTTCAAATATTGTGGGTTGCACTAACATTTACAAGTCATACTTTTCTTTTAATAAGTACCTTCATGTTTCTTGTGTCAATGTCATGATAAAATTGAATTACATCTTAACCAAATCTTGCAACAATATACCACATACATATGTTCTAGTCATTGTCAAGAAGCTTCTCTAATTGTTTTCCATCTTCTTTCTAACCTCTAATAACAAGGATCATTTTAAACTAATAATCCCTCCAATTCACTATACTTGTTCAATTTTCTTTTTGGGTAAATTCATTTTATTTGTCCACTTTTCTTTTTGATATGAAATTTTTACCTAAATGACCTTATGTTCACACAAGTAAAGACGATAATATTCCCACTTACACTACTTAAAATACCCCAAGTACCACCTTCACAATTAATATAATCATTTAAAATACCTTAACTATCCACTTTTAGATGATCCTTACAATATTCTCAATGTAGGAAATAATATATTTAAGAAATTATATGCAGAATATTTTGATTTTATGCTAGAATAATATTTTAAGTGTTTAGGAAGTTATGATATTTGTAATATTTTGTTTTCTTATTTTTAGTTTTAATCTCATGTATAAATAGAGGTGGTACCTCTCATTATTATTTAATACAAACCAAGTATTAAAAACCCCAATCAATCTTATTTCCGCATTATGATTTTTTACATGGTATCAGAGCCGTAAGGTTTTCCTGGACGAAAAAACTATATCGGTATTTTATCATTGATCATAATCGGACAAAATCGATCCAAACCAAAATCAATTCAAAACAAAACCAATCAAACCAAACCAAATCAAAAACAAAACCAAAAAAAGACCATGATTTCCATGGCACAAATTGAACAAATGTTCCAACTTTTTCAAAGAATGATTCAAAAACTTGAACAACCAATCCATATTGAAAAATTAAACCATCAAAATTACACCACATAGTGTAAATAAATGAAAGTTGAACTGGGTGATCGGGGGATGCTTAATCATATCACTGTCATTCCCCCGACGACCGTAACTCCACAATGGAAACAAAATGATGCCAGGGTTATGTCATGGATTCTTCCATGTATTAACTCCGACATTATCGACCTCGTTATTTCATTCACTACAACTGACCATGAATTATGGACTTGGATTCATACTCTATACGGGCCAACTTCGCTACCTCCCGAGAACGATACCATCGAGCGTGAGGTCGCAAGGGGGAGTAATGTAGAAGAATTGAGTATGCAAGTTAATGGCGAGAGGAAGAGTAAAGAAAAAGACGAAAATCAAATGTCAAAAGAAGAAGGGACAAACGAACAAGAACCAAATCCACCTAAACCCATCAATCAAACTTATAACGTCCTTCTCCATGACCCACAAAAATCAATCCTACCAATTTCCCTCACGAAAATGCCCTATCCATTTACCTTACAAAAATCCCTTCTTACTAAACAAAGAAAAAAGAAAAACCTTACTCCACCCATAAAACCTAAACCCAAAACTCAATTAAGAGCACACCCTAAAATTCCAATCTTTGACCTTTTATCTAAATTCAAAACATTAAAAGTTAATTATGAAAAAATTGTAGAAGAAATAATCAAAATTTCCTTGTAAAATCAAAAGATGAACTAGCGGATTTTCTGATCAAGACAATTGGCTCAAAAGCATTGAAGAATATTATTGGCAAGTTCGGTCTCGGTGATCCCAAGACCAAACTTGAGGGGGAGTGTAACACCCCGTCATTTTTATGACTTCATTAATTATTATTATTATTATAATCAGTTTTGGAGATTTTATAAATACAGTAAATTAATTTGAGTTAGTTTTACTAAATTTCTTTTATATACGAATTTAAATGATAACGTATATATAAATTAAAAATATAGTTACGATTTCTAAAATAAAGAGGTTCAAATCAAATAATTATTTTAATAAAATGCGTGAGCACATGAAGGTGAGTCTCTTAGTTGGGTCACACAAGAATATGAATCTAGATAAAAATAAATAAATAAATGGTAATAAACATAATAATAATAATAATATTAATAGTGATAATAAGGATAGGGAGTAGTAGGAAACCCTTATTTCCTTGCTATAGCCGCCCCTTACCTTTCCTTTTCTCTTCTCTCACTTTCCTCCCTCATAGGTCACAAGAAGGCAGCACAGCAGCCACCGTGACCACCCCTAGCAGGCGGCGCCACCTCCCACGAACAGCCAGCAGCAGCCGCAGCTGCCTTTGATGTGTCGAACAGCAGCGGACTGACGCAGCCCCGCAACCCACGCAACCCACGCGATTTCCTCCACCATCTTTGTACTCCACACCACCACAAAAACCACCTATACCCTCACTCATTTCTTCTCCTTTGTGAGTCATCTCCTCTTTAATCTAATTTATTTTCTAGTTTTTAATTGGAGTTTTATTAAGAGTATTGAGTTTGATGTTAGTTGTGTTAATTTCCTTGAATCTTTTTGTGGGTAAGCGTTTGATGGATGAATTGAACATATTTATGATTTAGGGTTTGAAGTGTGATTGGAAATTATGAGTTGTGTTGATTGTGCGTGTGTTAGTTTCTTGAATCTTATTAATTAAAGGTGTTATCTTTGATAATTAGTAATGGTGTGGCCTTTCATGTTACATTATGGTGGTGTGTTAGTTTATTGATTCTTGCTATGGATAATGGTTCAAAGTATTATCCTTGAACATGAAATGACTAGAGTTTGGATTTAGAAATGAAATTACTAATGATGTGTGTTTTATGCTATATTTTGGTGATGGTTGATTAAATAACCTTAAAAGTTGTTTTAAGAGTTAGTCGATTGATTATTGTTGTGATAATTAGTAATGGTGATGATTGTAGTTGACTATGTAAGTGATTTTGGTTTTTAAATTAAGAATAATAGTTGTGAATTACAAGTACTCTTATTAGGTTGTTATTGAAGTCATAATGCATAAATTTAGTAAGGCTATGAGAGTAATATCAACTTATTGTAGAAGGTTGTTAAGTTACTCGTCGTGTTGTTTTGATTATAGTTCCTTCTAACTTTGGAGAATGTAACAAATGAGGTTGCGATTCGATAGCTCTAAAATTTGTCTTAGTGTTATATTAGTGTTGTATTGAAAATTATAAGACTTAGTTGTGATTAGTATATTTGGGTAACGCGAGCCGATATGCTCAAAATTAGTTAATGTAAAGAAACGACTCACATATATTGTTACTTTTAAATTGATGAAAAAACTTGTGTTGTTGTTAAGTCAATGATCATAACGTGTGTTGAATGAAATGTGTGCGTGCTAGTGATCGGAAACTCATATTGAATGAGTAATAGTGGTCACTTTGGCTTTTAGCTGGTATGACAAAGTAGATAAGTGGACTTATTAGTTATACTGCTAACTTATATAGGTGCCCAATTCATAAGAGGGAGGTAGAACTTTAGTTGGGCGACTTTTGTGACTTTTGGTCGTGCAGTGACGCTTACAGGTACGTACACGCAGTAACTATCCTTATATGCAATTGCTTTAAGACTTTATTATTATTGTGATAATATGCACTGTATCGAAACTATGAGGTACTAGTGAATACATTTTATATGAAGAGCTATCGATTATGAAATCCTTGCGCTTAGAATAGTTTAGTGAATGAGAGTGTTGGTAGAAGGTGGGGACCACCCCTCCCCCCTTATTTATTTGAGAATTGGGTTATGCCTTACTCGGAGTTAGAATGACTCCTTTATAGGTGAATTTCATATTTTATTTGAGTTGCTCAGTGGGTTTCGGCGTTCTGCTATCCCAGGGGACTCATCAATAGTCAAAAGCGGGAGTTATTCCCCTTTGATAAAGTACTAAATTATGATTAGTTGGCGTGAATCAACTGGATTATATCCGGTTGATTTATTAGTCCCCTAGGTGAGGTTCGACAGGACCACCGTAAGGTGGTATGAGCATACTTTGTCAATTGGGCGCCGGGTGGCCGATAACGCCCCTTGACCGAGGTGTCACCATGCGGGCCTTGCAAAACCCAATATGGTTGCCTCTCCACTGGATTGGTACCCCAGTGTTAGTTTCCCGAAGGTAGGACCCGAGAGGGTCAGCTGGAGGGGGTATGAGCTCATACTTTGCCATGGGCGCCGGATGGCTGATAACGCCCATGGCCGTGTCACTATGCCATGAAGTGAAGAAAAGATTTACTGATAGGATGTTACTCATTGATAGACAACTTATTCATTCATAGAAATCTTACACATTAATAGAACGTTTACTCATTGATTATTCAATGATAGAGTAGTTTATGCTAGTGAGAAGTGCCCCTAAGCTAACTTACCTCAAAGGAGTTTTCAGTCCCAAAGATGGGCTATGAATACGCTTACTCTAAGATAGGCAAGCTTTATAGGGTCACGTGTTAGATAGTCTGTTAATGCCTTGGTTGATTTGATACTACGCGTGTTCTGCAAGAGTTTATGTTTTGAAAAGAGAAATATGAAGACCTGCATTATATCCAAGAAGCATAGGTGGACGGTAAACGGTTACTATTTGTGCTTGTGTCCTATGAAATCATCTTATGTTGTTGTATAACATAATGTTATATATTAGTTGGTCTTATTATATTTGATGCTAGTTCTGACGTGTACGTGTTTGTGTTTGATTGTTTGATGACTTTCTATGATCTTCCTGCTATGACATATTGGCCTTGGTCTGATGTCGAGCAGTAAGAGGATCATGGACAGTTGTAGCAGGTATTGGAGCTTTTTTTTTGCATTGCATTGGGGTAGAGTGTCGAGGGCGAAAAATAACCTGTGTCATATCGTTATCCTTTGATTTTGTAGTTCTTATTTATCTTTTGTAAACTTTGGCTGTATACGTTTGTTATGAGGCCTTGTGTCCTCCTTTGTATATTTGTATTTCCGCTGCGTAGTTTATAACGTTGTATGGTTTTAAAGTGTTAAGTCATCTTAAAACGCACGTGTTGACATTGGAACCACGATCCACTCTTGGCATGTCGATTTGAGAAGTCGGCGATGAGCTATTCCGCCGTGGCGTGAGATTTTAAAGGCAATGATTCTTAAAATTAGTTTAATGTTTTATTGCGCTAATTGCTCTACCACATATGTTCGAGTTTAGTAGAGGTGTTGCCGATTTTCCCCTCACCTTTTTAAATTTAATCTTTTGAAGTTTATTTAAATTCTTTTCTTTTTTTTTATGTAACACCCGAATTTCCTCCCGTCCTTTACGGTTTTGATTTCGTACAAGGGTCGGAAATTCAGGGGTGTTACAGGGAGTGTAGGAAATAATATATTTAGGAAATTATATGCAAAATATTTTGATTTTATGCTAGAATAATATTTGAAGTGTTTAGGAAGTTATGATATTTGTAATATTTAGAGGTGGTACCAAAGTTGTTAAAATCGCGATTCTACTTAGAATCGTTTGAAGAGGTATAATCGAATCGGTAGAATCGAATCGTAGAATCGTACGATTCTACAAATAAACTTAAATATATTAAAAATATCTAGTTTCTTATCATTATTGTCCAATTCAAAAGTTTAAATTTATGAATTAAAGTTTCTTTGACTTTATTTTTAAGAACATAATGAAAACTTTATAATAATTAGTTTAAATCTTCATACCGATTAAGAAATTTATTTTTTAAAAGTTTTCATGATGGAAAATTTGAAATTTGTGTATATATGTGAAGGAGATTAGTAAAATATGGTATATAAGAAAAATTAAAAATAATTCATATTAAATTAGTAGAATCGGATCGTTAAATCGTAGAATCGTGTTATGATTCTAACTCTAAATATTTTATTCCAACTAGAATCGTAAGATTCAACAACTTTAAGATTCTACCTGCGATTCAAATCGCTCGCTTGTTTTTGGATCGTAAAATCGTAGAATCGTAGATCAGAATCGCGATTTTAACAACCATGGGTGGTACCTCTCATTATTATTTAATACAAATCAAGTATTCAAGACCCCACTTAATCTTATTTCCGCATTATGATTTTCTACACTCAATATGCGTGCCTAAAGAAAATGAAAAAATATATTGAATTAGAGGGAATATGTCCATGCTCGTTCCAATAGCAAATTTTATGGAATAACTTAGTAGGGAGTCGAAGTTATATATTATCCAAACAAAAAGGTTAATAAAGACAAAATTTAAACGTACATTATGTTATCTAAAAATTCTTTTCTTTAACATTAAATTACATCTTTTTAGTTTAAATGTCACTATTTCAAATTGAAATGTCGCTGTAACACTACAACATAATTTACTTTTAATGGGATATATAGCGACATTTAATTGAAATGTCACTATTTCAAATTGCTAATAGTATATATAGATGATTTAGTGACATCTATTAGACTTGTTAGCAGCATATTAAAAAAATCACACAAAAGCTTTTTGCGACATAGGATCTACTAACATTTCTCACAAATGTCACATTAGACTAAAGTAACAATTGCATATGCCACTAAAGTCTTAATAAAGTGTCGCTAAATCACTTTATGGTGAAACATTAAATAAAAACCAATAATTATAACATTAAAAATATAAATTAGTGGCATTTTGTTAATACCACTTAATCCAATGTCGCAAAAAGTTAAATTTGTTGTAGTGTAAATAGACACTAGAATACTCTTCTCCAATCATTACACATATTGTTTGTCCTCCAAATGTTTTTCAATAGATTAAATGGCCAACTTACTCAGTCATCCTTAAGCATCTCATGCCTCAATAGGTATTATACACCATTTGGCTCAATTATTTTCTTGAAAACCCTATCCACCTCTGGTTTATGTATTTTTCACATACATTCTATGTTTTTATCTAAAGTAGTGATTGTTGTGTCTTCTACAACATTTTCTTGTTCTTCATTAAATGATTTATTAAAATACTCCCTCTATTAATCTTTGAAGTTCTCATCTTGAACTATAATGTTTTCATCCTTATCCTTACTACACTTTCCTATACCTATGCCATTAATTTTTGTCCTGTTTGCCATTATATATTATATACTTTTTCTCCTTCGTTAGAATATAATTAATTCTTCAAAACACCCCTTTTAAAGATTTTAATTCACCTCAGGTACTGCAACTTTTGTTGTGGTTTTGGTTTTCTTACACTTGGAAAAGTTTTCTTTATTCTTGTGTTTCCTAATGCAAACTAACCTTTAATAATAGTCTTGACCCTCTCATTGAAACATGTTCTATTTTTTTACCATAAAATTATCACCTGATTCTCCTGAAATATCCTTATGCAAAGATTTCATCTTTATCCAAGTATTTTTTGCATCCAAAGTCATTTTCCAATATGATGTTTAAATAATTTTTTCGGTTTCTCAGCAAAAACTTTAGCATTATCCTCTTTGTATATTCACCATTCAATTCTACATAGTTCTTTAGCTTTCTTTACCTTTGATCTTGATAGGTAATTTGTGTTGTGTGATGACATTGTCTTTCGGAAAAACCTCTATTTATCGTCCTTGTCAAAATTAGTCAATTTCGATGGCACTTACTATAGTTTTCAAAGTCGCCAGGTGGTTATCTCTCATCTTAAATCATATGTTAATAACCAACAAACCGTATGAGAGTAGAAAATTAAACTGGACACTTTTTTTGTATTCATAATTTTATGGCCAAAACCTCCATGAACATTTTCGTATTCATCGCGACATACCTGAGTGTGCCCATTCAAATCACCTTCAATATAGAGCTTCTCATTCATTATTATACTTTGCACCATATCATTGAGACCCTCCTGGAATTTCCTTTTAATTAATTGCAAATGTACAGACTTATATCTACTTTAGTTTTGAGGTTCGGAGGCAATGGCTTGTACATAAAATACAATCCATTATATGAACTATTTAAGTCCACTTTAACACGATGTTTGGATAGCAAATTAGGAGAGAAAAGAAAGGAAGGAAAGGGGGAGGAAAGGAAGGGGAGGGAACGAGAGGGAAACACTACATTGTTTATATAGGAAGGAAAGGAAGGGGAAAGAAAGAAATTGCATTTTCCTTCCAAATCTTTCCTCTTATAGAGAGATTTGGATGTTAACAAAATAAAGGGAGTTAATCCCTCCAAATCCCTTCCCTTCAAATTCTCTTCCTCCCTTTTTGCTATCCAAACAAGGGTATTTTCATCCCTCCAAATTCTTTCCTTTCTTTTCCCTACATTTCCCTCCATCCAAACAAGGCCTAAAGATCTAAGAGGATTGAACATATGACTCACTATAGATATACACCCTTTTGGGTACTTAAACTTATAGTTAATCGTTATGTGTCTTCTAAAGGCAATAACACTATACCATCATTTTACTGATATGTGGTTACTTACTTGGATCTCCCGGAAATTTTTGGCGTTTTCTTGCAGGTAATTCAACGATTTTTGACTTACCAATGTACATCCACTACAACCACACAAAAGATAATTATATCCTTAATTGTGTCCTATTTTTCATGGAAACACATATTACCTCCATTCTGAAATATTTGCAAGTTGCAACTAAACGTGACATGTATAGAAAAATGTTTCCATTAGTTTTGAGTATAATTCTTTTTCTGTTACCCAATAATGCTACATTTGGTTTTACATGCAACTTAGTATTGATTTTGATATTGAATATCTTTATTTTGACTAAACGAATTATGAATTATATATTAAAAAACTAGGTTTTAATAGAATAATAAAATAAGATCTCATATGACTATATCCTATAAATGAGTCGGAATCACTGATACAAAAACTACAACATAATATACTTTTAGTGGTATATATTTAATTTAAATGTCACTACTTTAAGCTTCAAATGGTATATGTAGTGAATATAGTATATTTGTTAGACCCTTTAGCAGCATAATTAAAAATCATACCAAAGCTTTTCGCGATATAAGATCTGATGACATTTCTCATAAATGACACTATAGACTATATTAACAATTACATATGTTACTAAAGGATAAAGAAAGTGTCACTAAATCACTTTATAGTGAAACTTAAAATAAAAATCAATAAATATTACACTAGAAATATGAATCAGTGATAGTATTTTAATGTCACTAAATCCTACATCTCGAAAAGTTAATATTTTTGTAAAGAAAATTAAAGATAAATAGTGTTACTATTAAAATATTGTGTGTATTATAGAACGGATAAATTACGATAGGGAAAGTAGAAATTAAGTAACTACAACATGTACTTAAGCAGCATTATTTAAACCCAAAAATTCCTAATCAATTACCGTGATTTGTAAATCACCATAAAAGACAAAATGAATAATAATAAAATAAATAAAATAAAAAAGATAAATTAAAATAACAAAACTCTCACCCTATCAAATCATAGCACATAAGAGTGATTTGTTAATTTCACAAATAATCGTTATTTACTAAGACCTTCTCATTTAAACCTAAAACAATAGAAAAGTTGCTTTATTAGGAAAGCTTACCAACTTTTAATTAGTTACAAAAACACGCTTTTTGATGTACTCCGCTACTAAGAAATAATAATTGACTATCCTAAGCCAAATACTCGGTTGTGACTTGTAACCGCTACACGAAACTTCTTTGTTATGTCATGTACTTTTGGATTTTGGACGGAGCTTTCTAGTAAAAAGTTTGTTTCGGTAATGAAACTAGGAAGTGCAAAAGACACTTAAAATACCTGGAGATAGGTGTAATCACTAGTGGAAAAAAAGATATTGACTGCTAATAGAAGAAAATTAAGGCGAAAAAAAGATAGCACATTGGCTGCGGTTTTCTAAATGACCGCAGCCAATAACCAAAAAAAAAAATTTCAAACACTCAAAGGTTGCGGTTTTCTAAATGACCGCACCCAATAACCAAAAAAAAAAATTCAAACACTCAAAGGCTGCGGTTTTCTAAATGACCGCAACCAATAACCTTAAAAAAACCCTTTTCTTTCTTTTATATATTAAAAAAACGCAAACCCTGAATTCCTTGTCTAAACCTTCTCTTCCGCCGCAGCATACCTTCATCCTTTTCTTTCTTCTTCACCTCCAACCTTTTCTTTCTTCTTCACCTAAGTGTTTATGAATTTTTGAAGGTGAAACTTTACCAGTTCTTTCAAGAACATCCAAATGTCTCCTTTAATGCCTTTCCTCAAGGACCCAAGTAGGAAAATGTGAAAACGCATGGCGATTAGCATAAGCAGAATAATCAACAACGTCTCCGAAACGAGACGCAAGAGTTTTAAGGGCAATGGCGGCTTTGTATGGTGATCCTCGAGGCGGCTTATTATCCAAATCCCATAAAACAACAACCTTTGTTTGTTTTGGTGCAAAGATACCTTCGTTTATTTGTACCATAGTAATGTCTGAAGGTAAAAAATTAGTTTGATGGGTTGAATTGCAATGTAAAGAGGATGGAAGGAGTTTAAATTGAAGTACTTTTGAAGGGAAACAGATTATTTATTTATTATTGTTTGTTTTTCAGATTGTGAATTATTATTTTTCATTTTGTTTTTGTTTTTTATTTTGTTTTTCAGATTATGTATTATTATTCATTTTTTATAATACTTATTCATTTCCAATGGAGTTATGTTGTTGTTCAAAATATCTTGTGTTTTTTAATGTTTCTGGAATTGGTCTTGAATGTTCTTCAATGTTCTTCAATTTTCTGGTATTGTTCTTGATTCCAAGCATCATATAAAATGCAAAAAAAAACAAAAAAAGGGGGTTATAGGTTGCGGTTTTATAGAGAACCGCAGCCTATAGTCCACTTTTTTTTAGTTTAAAAAAAATGGACTATAGGTTGCGGTTCTCAAAAACCCGCAGCATATAGTGTTTTCTCATCTGCTGCTATAACAAGTGCTGCGAGGTAAAACCGCAGCATATAACGGTCAAAAAACCGCAGCCTATAGCGTTTTTTCCATTAGTGAATAGGGGACGATTGTCAATATACTGAAAGTGCTAATGATCCTTCCGCTGATGAGACTTCAAATCCTGCAACCCAACGTTAGCCTTGCCCGGGGGTGGTTTCCCGGAAAACCCCTCCGACGCTCAAGTCAGATCGGGAAGCCGAAAGTGATGAATATATGATAATTAATGAAAACAGAATAACGGATTGTAGGATGAGTTCAGATCAATTAAAGGAGATTTGGTTACATATTTATTGTAAGTAGTAATAGGAATATAAAGGCTTCGTCCCCTTCAAATGATGTAAGTAACATCTATTTATAATACTTAGGAGGAAGTTATTTATGGGAGATGGGAGATTATATTTGATGATAATAGGAGGTTATAGTCGGTTAGTGGGTAGTTATTTTGGGAAGTTATTAGACTTAGGTGGGCCGTTTATGGTTTGACTAAATAAATTACGGGTTTATAATTGACCCCGTAACATTAGCCCCACGCATGAAGAGTGATAGAGGAGGTAATTTTATGTAGCGAGGGCATCAGTTTTTATGCGGAAATAAACATAACTGTGATGTGAACCAATTGAATGTACAGAAGAAACCATACAATTAGATCCGAATAAAATAAACTTTAAAATCTTGCCTCGATGAGTCCATGCTTGGTTGAAGCCCCATGAATAATAAATACTTGGCCTTTGGGCCAATTTTGATGATTCGGCCTTAGAGCCTAATATGAAGATTCAGCATTTGAGCCTAATACGATGATTCGGTAATTGAGCGTGATATGATGATATGGCCCAGCTGTCAATCACATGGGACTTTGATAGGGAGTCATACTGGATGATTCCTTTGAAAGCATTAATGAATATTCAGATCGAACATAAGTCTGAATTGCTTAGTCGTCAGTCACCCGGAACTTAGATAAGGAATCATACTATGTGAATCCTTTGAAGATGAACATTCTGATCGGATATAGGTCCGCTTTGATGAATATTGGTCGGACATAGGTCCGCATTGATGAATATTGATTGGATATAGGTCCGTTTGATTAATAAGTGATCGAGTTATCAAGTTATGTGATACTCGCTATAAATACTTTGACAAATAACGCCAAAAATCACTCGTTTTGGGGCTAAATAAGAGTCCGAGTTATCAAACTAGGTGACACTCGCAAGGATCCCACTTTCAAACAAGGTGAAAGTTTGATAATTAAGATGAATATTAAGAAAATATCGCCAAAAATCAATCATTTTGGGACTTAAATAATAATATGACTTTCAAATTAAGTGAAAGCTTTGATGATCCCATAATATGACAAATAAAGTCCAAGTTTTGCGACTTCAATAATAATGATGAATTTCATACTAGGTGAAAGCTGAGATGATTCCATAATAATATAATAGGATAAATGAAGCCCACATTTTGGGACTTCAATAATAATGATGAGTTTCATACTAGTTGAAAGCTCGGACGACTTTATACATTCGTCTTTGAAAACCACGTATAAATAAGACCCAATATAATAAGAATAATAATGGTGAAGTGTTGAATTCCCACGTAGATATAATAAATAATATGCTTCCAATGTGTGTCGATATCATACTTGATCACTGACCCATGAATACAATTAAAGAATCACCCGATATGCATTGATGAATAAAAGCAAGAATGACCATATGATCATTATTAGATTAATACAATGTATATTCTTCACTCGGCAATACTGGTCAAAGATTTGCATCCTTTATGTAGCATTTCTTTAGAAGGCGACGGTGATGATTTTTCTCCATGTATCGACTCACCTCAGTTTTTTTTTTACAGATGGGTGGTTTGAACCATTATGAGATCATACCCGGATCCAACCAATACAGTCGTCACTGTAGGTTGTTTTCCGGGGATCCGATGTAGAGAGTTTCAACCATTATCAGATCGTACCCGGATCCAACCAATACAGTTGTCACTGTAGGTTGTTTTCCGGGGATCTAATGTAGAGAATTTGAACCACTGTTAGATCATACTCGGATCCAGCCAGTACAGTCGTCACTGTAGGTGTTTTCCGGGGATCCGATATAGATAGTTTGAACCACTATCAGATCATACATGGTTCCAACAAATACATTGAATTGGGCAATATATAAACTGATTGTTTAGACCAAAACCTCTTAATTGCAGTTAGTTTGGAAACGTTTTACGGGTCATCTAATCCTTTAGATAGTGCATCAAACTGAACTTCAACAACGTGACTGGATTTTTAGTCACTTGAAGTTGGTTTGGAAACATTCTACGGATCTAATAACCCTTTAAGAAGGTGCATCAAACCGAAATTCAATATTGGATGAATAAAAGCAATAAGATCGGACTTTTACATCTCCGAATAATAACAAACATTTAGAATAATTTGACCCACAAATTTTCAATTTGAGGAGTCATAAATATAATAACCCTCGTCAAATGTGTTGGTCCAAAAATAATTTAGCTCCCAATTTTATTTTACAACAAATCACGAGGAAGTCGAAAACTCAAGCACTGTTACGAGCACTCGTATTGTCCCCAATATCATCTTTAGAACATAAATAATAACATGATGGTTTCCGAGTTGAGTTTCCTGACGGTTTTTTGCTAATGATTCCCAATTTCCTCATTAAATGCCTCGTCAGTTTCCGAATCATTGTTCTTCAGTTGAACAATTTTCTGCACTTTCACCGTTCCAAAAATAGAGACGGAAAGACAGAGAAAGGATAGGAATGCCAATTGCCAAAAGATCAAATATAATTCGGAAATTAAGATAAATAAATACATGGGCTAAGTTTTCTTTCTTTTTTATGGAAGCATAATGTTGAGACAATACTATATATCAAAGACTTTTATACTTCCGCCCACTAAATCTTATCACTCTTTTTTATACTTCCACGCCACCAAAAATATATGGAAGATTTTGACATACATCACACAGAGCCATTTTTAATTATAAGGATAGACATATGAATTTGAGAGACACGACTTTTATGTTTGTTGTCCCACCAGACGGCGTCAAACTGTTTCGGTTATGAAACGAGGAAGTGCAAAAGACACTTAAAATACCTGGAGATAGGTGTAATCGGGGACGGTTGTTAATATGCTTGATCCTTCCGCTGATGAGACCTCAAATCCTGCAACCCAACGTTAGCCTTGCCCGGGGGTGGTTTCCCGGAAAACCCCTCCGACGCTCAAGTCAGATCGGGAAACCGAAAGTGATGAATATATGATAATTAATGAAAACAGAATAACGGATTGTAGGATGAGTTCAGATCAATTAAAGGAGATTTGGTTACATATTTATTGTAAGTAGTAATAGGAATATAAAGGTTTCGTCCCCTTCAAATGATGTAAGTAACATTTATTTATAATACTTAGGAGGGAGTTATTTATGGGAGATGGGAGGTTATATTTGATGATAATGGGAGGTTATAGTCGGTTAGTGGGTAGTTATTTTGGGAAGTTATTAGACTAAGGTGGGCGGTTTATGGTTTGACTAAATAAATTACAGGTTTATAATTGACCCCGTAACAAAGTTATGTACTCTCTTCTTAACGTTGTTTTTTTAAGGGAAAATTACTTTTAAAACTCTAAACTATTCGCGGTTTAAATATAAAACTCTCAACTATTGATTATCATTCAAAACTCCCAACTTTAGGCCCATTTTAATTTTAAAAGCACTTGTACAATTTCATAACATGTTTAATCGGTTACCATTTTGTATAAATGGGGGGTACGTGAAGGGTCGTGTAAGGTCAAATGGGTGAGGTGATTAATAAATACAATTGGGTCCCACTACCTCCCTACTAAAACCAATTTATCCGATTATAAGTTATCTTGGACTTTGAATTTAGAATGGGCCTAAAGTTGTGAGTTTTAAATATTAAATATGATTCACATATTTTAATTTTCATTTTAATATTTTAATTATGCTTATTGTCGACACATATTTGTCTATATAAAAACCCAACACGTATGGGTGATTGCATATGTGGAAATTAATATTCTATGAAACAAAAATAGGTGTTTTATGAAGCAAAATCTAAGCATGTTTAATTGCGTGTGTGAAATTTAGAATTCTATAAAGAAATAGTTGTTTTTTGTGAGGTAAAGTAGGTGATGTAAAGTATGTATTTTATGAAGCAAAATATGTTTGATAGCATTGAAATTTGAAATTCTGTGAAGTAAAATATGCTTGATAACATACGTGAAATTTGAAATTCTATGGAGCAAAATAGATTAAACGATATAACTGTTTTATGATGTAAATTACGTAGGGATGACAATTCAGTCCGAATCCGACCCTAATCCGAGGAAAATAATATGATTTGGGTCTGGGGAAAAAAGTCATCTGACTCCGACTTTATGATCCGAGTTCGAGTTAGAGACGGACCGGAGGTGGACCTTAATAAAATCCGACACTCCGACCCGACTCCGACCCTGAAGGGAATTCGACTTTGAATTTTACTTTTACACCAATATTTTGTTTCCTGTAAAACTCTAGACGTGACTAATTCAAGCTCTTTTTCATATTAATTGTAATTTTCAATTTAGAAAAACTACTTGATATTTTTATTTAGATTAATCAATCAAAATATGACAAATCAGATCACGAGAAATAAATTACGCCAAATCAAAATGCGATTTTTTTTTTAAATTGTAGTAGTAGGACTATTTCTCTTGTTAAACTTGAATTCAATGTACGTATTTTTTTGTTAAATTATATTTGAAAAATATATATTGTTAATTTTGTATGCTTTAAAATCATTAGTACAATGTCACAACGATACTGTTTGATAATAATCCGACTCCGTCGGAGATCCGAGAGTCCGAGTCGGGGCAAACTTGGAGTATGCATAATCCGACTCTGAGTGGAGGTGGATTGAAAAAAAAACTCCGACTATTATCCGGAGCAAAGTCAGAGTATGTATAATACGAGCCGAGTCCGACCAATGTGATCCCTAAAAATAGGTCACTGTTGGTGTATTATGTAATCTACATATGGTTGACCGCATATGTAAAATTTGATGTTCAATGAAGCAAAATAGGCATTTTGACAAGAATAGATGTGTGTTATATGTAACCCTTAAATTTTCTAAAACTTTCCCATAATATTTTTCATTCATACTCAACAAAATCAAAATAGGGTTATCATCTTTAATTTATACCACTTTATAGTTTTAATAAAACTATATTTTATATATCGGTGAAATACATGTGTTTTATGTAAATTTTAAATTTTCTTAAATATTGAACATTTCTCATTATTTCTTTCATTTATATTCGATAGAATAAAATTTAGGATATCATGTTCAATTTCTATCACTTTATAGTCTTACATAAAACTATGTTTTATTAAAGGTGTGTGTTTCACACGATACTCTCCTAAAAATTCCTTTTTCAACTAAAATTTAAGATAATTAAAAATTACATGTTTAACCGCTGAAATAATAGAGTTGAAGTTTTCAAAGACGTCACTTAGAATTTTCCCTGTCGTTGGTGTAGCTAAGATAACATGATGTAAGTCAAAACAAAATTTGTAAAACTAAAAAATGTGACTAATTTGTAAAAGTAAAATTATTTATGGTAGCTTGTGAATCCACCTTGTTTATAAAAATAAGCTTCCGTATATTTCTGTAAAATCTAAATTTAGAACTTAATAATGAGTCAAATTTGTAAAAGTAAACTTATAAATTGTAGTATTTGAAGACTTCAATCTTTGTTTTTCTCTAAAAACACGAATTAAATGCTGGACAAGTTATCAAACCATAAAAGATAAACTAAAATTTAAAAACACCAAAAAAATGATACTCTTTATTTTTCTAATCTCTTTAATACTAGATCATCTCCTTGCCAAAAACACATCAATAACTATATGAAAGAGGTTACCACTCTTTATATATTGATGTAGAACAAGTTATCAAACTATAAAAGCAGAGTAGTTGTTAGTGGCTTTTATATAGTTTCACATAAAAAAAAATATTATAATTTTGATGGTTTAATTTGTTTTGGCTTATAAAACCATAGCTTTAGTGTATTAGTTTATTTATTGTTAAATAAATTTATTGTTTTTATGTTAATTAGTTAGTATATCTTCACAAATAAAATTTTCCAAGTAGAATGATAAAACTTCATAAATTCACTACATTAGATCTTTTAAACTTGAAGCCTTTCTCTTGCTAAACTGATAAAGTAATAACAAAGAGATGAAGAATGTTTTCTGTGTATTGAAAATGGCATAGAAAAAGCCTATTTATACAAACTTAAAAGAATCATTAGGATCCTAAACATTATTCTAAGAATCATATGATATTATCCCCTAATAATTTGCCTTAAAATAAACTAACCAAATATACATAATAAGCAAGCCAAATTTACAAAATAATAAGTTGCCTTAATACCCCCCCTCAAGTTGGAGCATGTGGATCATAAATGCCCAACCTGCGAAGTAAGAAATTGAATTGTGCCTTGCCTAGTGCCTTAGTGAAGATATCAGCCAACTGAGTAGTGGTGGGTACATAAGAGGGAGCAATAAGACCCTCTTGAACAGTGTCGCGAACAAAGTGACAATTGACCTCAATATGCTTCGTTCGATCATGAAAAACTGGATTCTTTGCAATGTGAAGGGCAGACTGACTATCACAGAAAAGAGGAATGGCGTTAGGGTGATGTACCCCTAAGCTTAAAATCAAACCCTTCAACCATTTTAGCTCACAAACAATTGAAGCCATAGAACGATATCCAGTCAAGGAACGTCGAGTCAAGGGACAAGCAACCCAATCTGAGTCACACCAACCTTGTAAGGACAAATCAGTGTTGGAGGTTAATAGTATTCCTTGACCGGGGTTGCCCTTTAAGTATCGAATAACACGTAAGACAGCGTCCCAATGCTCTTGTCGAGGCTCATGCATGAATTGAGAGAGAACATGAACACTATATGCTAGATCAGGACGAGTAACTCCTAAATAAATCAAACGACCTACTAGACAAGTTTATGATTCTGTTCGATATGAGTACTAGCAGGCTTAGCTCCAAGAAGACTAGTGTTTGATATAATATCTAGAGTATACTTCCTCTGACTTAGAAAGATTCCCAAATGACTACGTGCGCAAAAAATATTTCAGAGGCCCCAAGTCTTTCATGTGAAAGCAAGATTTCAAATAATCTTTGAAAGAGATAAGAGCAGAGGAATCATAACCAGAAATAAGAAGATCATCTACATAAACTAGTACGTTAACTTGAACAGAACCTTTGTTGTAAGTGAAGAGTGAGTAATCTGAATAAGATTGTACAAAACCATAAGCTTTGAGATCAGATACTAGCTTCAAAAACCAGCAACGGGGAGCTTGTTTCAGACCATATAAAGACTTTTTCAAGCGACAAACCATATTCGAAGTATCACATGTAAAACCAGAAGGGAGTTTCATGTAGACCTCTTCAGCAAGATCCCCATGAAGGAAAGCATTATGAACGTCCATTTGGTGAAGAACCTAATTTTAGAAGCAGCAATAGCTAGAAATGCTCGTATCGTGACCATTTTGGCAGCAGGAGCAAATGTCTCATTATAATCAAGACCTTCAACTTGATAATTTCCAAATACAACCAGACGAGCCTTGAGACGTTCAATACTACCATCAGAGTTATACTTGATTTTATAAACCCATTTGCTACCAAGAGCTTTCTTTCCTGGAGGCAAAATAGTCATATCCCAAGTGTCATTGTCTTCTAAAGCCTTAATCTCCTTTTGCATGGCCTCCCTCCATCCAGCATCTTTAACAGCAGTTTTAAAGGATTGAGGTTCTACTCCGTTAGTGATAGCTGCTAAGAAAAATTTATGCTTCACAGTAAATTTGTCACAATTAACATAATGTGCTAAAGGAAAAGGAGTACCCTAGGAAGATAAGGAAGCGGGAGAAGAGGAAGATGGACTTTTAGAAAAGACAGTGTTGATCACAAAATCACGTAGCTTCACAAATGGAATTTTCTCACGATGACCACGACCCAAATTTTCCACAATGGTAGGGGATGTAATATCATTATGAGGTAAAGAGTTCTCAATAATAGGTGAGGCCGAAGAAGCATCCAAAGAAGTAATAGAAGGAGAAGTACTAGTACTGACACTAGTCATTGGAGTAGTAATGCTTGGAGGTGAAAATTGTATGGAAGAATTGTCAAAATAATCAAAGATGGGTTCCTCCATGGTTTCGGTATCAGGATATTGTTCATTTGAGGTAGTATTAGCATAAGGAAACTTGTTCTCAAAGAACTTAACATCGCGAGAAACAACGTACTTTTTGGAATCTAGGTCATACAACAACCACCCTTTCTTTCCATATGGATATCCCAAAAAAACACATTTTCTGCTCCTACTACTAAATTTATCCCTTTTGGATTGTTGATTGTGAGCATAGCATAAACATCCAAAAACACGAAGTTCATCAAAAATAGGTGGTTTGTCAAACAATATTTCATAAGGGGCTTTATTCTTGAGGAGAGGTGAAGGAGTTTTATTGATGAGGTGTGCTGCTGCAAGAATACACTCCCCCCAAAAGTTAAAGGAAGATGCCCTTGGAAACGTAGTGCTCTAGCAACATTGAGAATGTGTTTGTGTTTTCGTTCTACCCTCCCATTTTGTTGTGGAGTACCAACACAAGAGGTTTGAAAAATAATACCGTTGGCAAGAAAATATTCTTTCAAACAATTGAATTTAGTTCCATTATCACTTTGGACAATTTTGACAGTTTGAGAAAATTGTCGCTCAACCATAACAATGAAATTCATGAATAACTTAAATACTTCTGTTTTATCAACCATCAAATAAACCCAACAAGCACGAGAAAAATCATCTACTAAACTCAAAAAATAATGAGAACCACAAGAAGTGGGAGTATCATATGGTCCCCACAAATCACAATGAACAAGCTCAAAAATACGAGTTGATTTATGCTCACTAATAGGAAAACTGTCTCTATGTTGTTTAGAACGAAAACAAGTCTCACAATCTTTATTTAAATGATCCTTAGAATAACATAGAAAAGGAATTAATTTTACTACTTTCTCTCAAGGATGACCCAATCGATTATGCCAAAGAACAAGGGATGATGTTGTGGAAGTACCGACTGACGCAGCTTGTGCTATTGACATTTGCCGAAGGTAATAAAGTCCATCTCGCCTCTCACCCGTTCCAATCTGCTTCCTCGAGTGAAGGTCCTGAATAGCACAAATGTTATTAGAAAATTGGACAATACACTTCAAATCATCATTTAACTGTGAAACAGAAATTAAATTGCAATCTAACTTCGGAACATAGTACACATTTTGAAGAACAATGGTTGTTGTCAAATAAACTGTTCCCAATTTTGTAGCAAATACACTTTCTCCATCAGGCAATCCCACAAGAAAAGAATCAATGTCTCTTACATGCTTCAAATGTTTCAAAGTTCCCGTAACATGGTTAGAACATCCACTATCAATAATCCAAGATAAAGAATACTCACCATGTAAACGAGAAGAGGTAGTAGTATTACCAAAAGCAGATATAAGAGACTTCCATTGTTCACTTGTAAAACCTGGTAACATCTCCCCCTCTGTTGGTGATGTATTTGTAGAGGATGAGGTACCACTTTGGGTTGTGCTCATGGTAGCATTATTAGCACGTACAGTAGGTATGCCGCCACGAGTTGCTTGTGCTTTGTGTTTATTTCCACCCTTTTTCTTTCCAAACTTCTCAATATACCAATCCGGAAAACCATGTAAAAGAAAACAACCATTATTATCATGCCCTTTTCGATTACAGTGGGTGCAATATAATTTTGTCTGATCAACTCGTGATTGATCGAGGCCCCTAATGGCAAAGCCCACAACAGTTGCAGGTTCTTCACGCTCTTGAGTAATACCACGAACTCGCTCTTCTTGAATGACTTGTTGAAGAGCTTTATTCAAGGAGGGTAAAGGTTCACGAGAAAGCAAATTCAAGCGCAAAGGACCATAATATTCAGTATATAGACCAAGTAAAAACTGATGCAAACGATCATTCTCACGTCGTTTTTCATGTGCCTTTCCAAGGTTACATTTACAATTCCCACAAGTAAATGATAGAAGAGGCTCATGATGATCCAACACATCCCATAAAACACATAATTTGCTATAATAAACTGACACAGACATGCGTTTTGTTTGTTCACATTTATTTATGGCAGATTTTAGTTGTTGTATTCTAGGACCATTTATCACAAAGAATCGCTCATGTAAATCGTTCCAAAGACGTTGCGCATTATCTTATTTGGAGAGCATAGAAGATACCTCAATGTGAATGGTGTTGGTGATCCAAGAAACAAGCATACAATGTATAGTTTGCCAATCATCCTTTGTGACTGGTGCATCATAACTAGTAATGGTGCCATCAAGAAAACCAAATTTGCGGTGAGACGTGAGAGCCATGCGAATTGCATAAGACCAATCATCAAAATTATCTAACTTCAAGCGAACCGGAGTAATGAAATCGCCGGGACGGTCTTGAGCACCAAGATAGAAAGGGGAATTTGGAGGAATGATAGAAGGAATGGTAGAAGGAGGTAGTGACGATTTAAATGAGTCACTGTCAACCATGATGTTAATGGTGCCACAAATAAAGTACCAGGATTTCAAGAAATTGACCAAAAATTTCAATTTTGTGGGAAAAAAAATGCTAGAAGTAAGAGAGCAGATTACTGCTAAGCTAGAAGAAAAAGAAAAAATAGAACCTTGCTCTTGATACCATGATAAAGTAATAACAAAGAGATGAAGATTGTTTTCTGTTTATTGAAAATGACATAGAAAGAGCCTATTTATACAAACTTAAAAGAATCATTAGGATCCTAAAAATTATTCTAAGAATCATATGATATTATCCCCTAATATTTTGCCTTAAAATAAACTAACCAAATATACATAATAAGCAAGCCAAATTTACAAAATAATAAGTTGCCTTAATATAAACCTTATGATTTGCTCAATACACAACCAAAAAGAAAATTTGGTTACTGAATTCTCATTAGATCAAATCTTGTTGAATTTGAAACTTAATGCGGCCTATTGTTCAATCAATGTACATCCAAAAAAAACATGGCCAAATCTTGTTGAATTTGTAATTGAATTCTCATTAAATCAAATCTTGTTGAACTCGCCTTGTTTGGGAACAATGATTTTAATTGAAACTTTGAAATTCCATCATTGTTTGGCAAATTAAAAATTTTCAATTTTGGATTTGGATCAAATTTCACTATTGTTTTTAAAGTACTTAAAGTTAAGAATTTGAGAATGACTACCCAAAACCTTGTCATTCTCAAATTTTTTATTTATTATTTCATAATTGAAATTCATAATTTAAAATAAAATATTTGTTCCCAAACACTACAAATTAAATTCTCCTTATTCCCCAATCAATATGGGACAAAAATAGTTTTGTCCTTTTGCTTTTCTAGTTCCCTTTTTATTATAGGGGACTATTAAACTTGCATTTTGTTTTTGAGCGATAAGGAACACAATAGATTTGCTAATTTGCTCTCCTAAACTTAGATTTTATATATGTCCTTCGACTTTGCTTGGACTCAAAATTTTCAAACCTTCGGCTGAATCATATACTTCCTCCGTTCCATTTTACTTGCAGCACTTACCATTTTAGGAAGTTTCAAATTACTTGCACCATTACTATTTTTGGCAAAAGCAATACTTATTTTATCATCACTTTATTCCTACCCCATATATCACCATCAATCATATAGCATCCTATTAATTATTCAATATACCCACAACCAATACCTACCTTCCATTATCTATAATTAATTTTTTTTAATTCCATCATTCAACTAAATTCATTTAAATACCCACAACAACCAATACCCCAAATAAATTCATTTAAAGACCCAACATATTCCAACGGTTCTCTCAAGAAAACAGAGTAATACACTCCTTTAAAAAGACTCTAGAAACCCTAAAAACCCTTCCACCTTCCTCCCTTTAAGATTTCTGTAGAAACCCTAAACACCCTTCAATTTCTGATCTGAGTTCTTGTTTCAACCTTCCTCTCTTTCGTTTTTTGGGTTTGTTTTATGGCAAGAACTTCACATTCTCCTAAAATGGAGTCCTAAAATGGGTTTGTTTTGGGTTATTCTGATGCTTATCTTCGATATCTTGCAAACATGAAGAATGTTTCTGGTTTTGGTTCTTTGTATGATTATTTTGGTGTTTCTGTTGACGGTTTATCTGATGATGAAGGAGGATTTTTACTTTATCATAAATGGATACCCCCCAAAATGAGCATTCGTGGTTGTAAAAAAATGAGCATTTCTAACCCTATCTTTTCATTTCATTGATGTTCTTTGTTTGTTGGGTATTTGGTTGCTGATTTACTGTTTTTTATGTAAATATTCGTTTATTTTCTGGTTGTGGTTAATTTATGTTGAATAACATGTTGCATGTCGAATTTAAGTATGTAGATTTATTCGTTAATGAGTTGATTATGGTTAATTTATGTTGATTTATGATCTGATTTATGGTTTATTTGTTCATTTATGTTGATTTATTTGTTGCATGTTTGATTTTGAGTATTCGTTGATTAATGTCGATTTATGTTGATTTGTGTTTATGTTGATTTAAGATCTGATTACTGTTTATTAGTTGATTTATGTTGATTTATGTTTATTTGTTGATTCATATGAATTTATGATCTGGTTCTGTTTATTAGTTGATTAATGTTGATTTAAGATCTGATTACTGTTTATTTGTTGATTCATGTGAATTTATGATTTGGTTCTGTTTATTAGTTGATTAATGTTAATTTATGATCTGGTTTACTGTTTATTTGTTGATTCATGTGAATTTATGATTTGGTTCTGTTTATTAGTTGATTAATGTTAATTTATGATCTGGTTTACTGTTTATTTGTTGATTCATGTGAATTTATGATCTAGTTCTGTTTATTAGTTGATTAATGTTAATTTATGATCTGGTTTACTGTTTATTTGTTGATTCATGTGAATTTATGATCTGATTGTGGCTAGTAAACTGTGTTAGATGATTAGTAAAATCTCAATGATGATGGGGTAAAAACTGATAAATTAGTGCATGATTGAGTAAGCAAGTTCATACCACCTTGGGCTTAACCACAATGTAGGTTGATACAAATGCACTATTGTTTATGCCATTTTAGTTACTTTGATGGGGTTAATTTTGCCTTATTCATTACTATCTTTGTTCTGTTTTAGTTGCACTATTGTGGTTTCTTCATTTTGATATGGCAAAACATGTAACTCTGAGTATTAATGGCAAATGTATTTTGCGTCCTTACTTGTGGTTACTCGAGAAGAGGTTGAACTGCTTGCTTGTGCACTTGTTTAAATGATGTGAAACTTAAACAATCTGAGGGAAATATCACAAGTGAAACGTAGGAATAAACATTGATGAATGATGTTAAATGTTTTTTTTCTTAACATATCACCTCAATGACTAATTGGGACAGGTGTTCCCAAACCCAATGGTACAACTTAAACGGAACAGAGGAAGTAAATGTTTACTAAATGTTGCATATAATCATCTAAGCCTTAAATTCTTTACAAAATGTTGCATATAATCATCTAATCTTTGTATTCTTTACAAAATGTTGCATCTAATCATATAAGCTTTAGTAATTTCAATCTAGATTTCAATCTAGAATATACAAAATGTTGCATACACTAGTGGAAAAAACAAGATAGGCTGCGGTTTTTTTGCCCATATAGGCTGCGGTTTTGACTTGCAGCATTAGTAATAGTAGCAGATGACAAAACATTATTGGCTGCGGTCCTAAAAACCGCAGCCATTAGACCATTTTTAAAACAAAAAAAGGGACTAAAGGCTGCGGTTTTTCAAAAAACCGCAGCCTTTAGTCCGTTTTTTTTGTTTTTTTTTCATTTCGTTTTATACACATTCATCAGCAACATTAAAACCAACAACACATGTAAATGATGTAAATACTCAAAAATTAAAACCAGCAGATAGTAATAAACATTGAATTAAAATTACTAAACATTGAATAAGAATCGGGCAAGAACAAATACTAATTGTAGAAAAAATTAATAAACATTGAATTAAGAACATTGAAGAACATTGAACAAAAAATTAAAATTACAATGCATCTTTAACGTATTTTAAATAATACTGCAAGATTTTTAGTCTATGTAGATTTCGTTTCCTCACCTTCCATTCCTCAGCCCTCGCCTGAAAAGATAAAAATTAGCAAAGTATAAGAAAATTTTACAAACACCAAACCAAAAATAACAAAAAAAAAGTAAGAAAAACTAAATAAATCTGAAAATGAAGTGAAAAGCTTCGTTGAACACGAAAATGGAGTCACCAAGTGAGAAAGACAAACATCAATGATGGATATGAAAAGAAGAAGAGTATAATTAGCAACAATGTCCCAATTTGTAAATATATAAATAATGTAAATCGAAGACATTAAAAATACCTGAAAGTGAAGGTGAAATATTCTGTTGAACATCAATGACAATGGAGGTGAGGAAGATAAACAGACGGCCGTAGAAGAAAAGTAAGACGAAAGAAGAGAAATTGTTCAAACGGCCTAAGAAGATAACTATTTATATACAAGTGATTTTTTAGGGTTTTTTTTAAGGTTATTGGCTGCGGTCATTTAGAAAAACCGCAGTCTATAATAGTGAAATTTTTTTTTTTGGTTATTGGCTGCGGTTTTACAAAAAACCGCAGCCTTTGTGCTATTTTTTTCGCCTTTTTTTTCTTTTATTAAATGTTGCGTTTTTTAGGAACCGCAGCTAATGTTTAGTAGCCAATAGCTTTTTTTCCACTAGTGATATAATCATCCTTTACGAAATGTTGTATCCTATGACTAATTAATTTCAATCTTCTTGTGGAAGAACATTGAGATTGATTAACCCGCGACGTAAATATTGATTTGTTGAATTTATTGGCTCAGTAGAAACTTCAAGTTGACTTGGCAATTGACCTAGCCTGTCCAATTTGTTCTTTCCCATATGTGGTTGCTTGTAATTGTTACCACCCCTTACTTTAAGTACCTTAATCATGCATAATTGATATTGAATCCATGAGTAAATCAATAGTTTTGTATTGAATGTTTCATTTACTGCCTTAACAAAAGCTTCCAAATCCCTTGGAAATTCTTTAAATTGAATTAATTGAAGCGCATTAAATATACCTAGATCCATAATGTTCATGTCTGGACTAGAAGCCGGTTGACAGACTAGCCTAATACTGAACCCATCTTGTGTAGCAGTTTCATTGAATGCATGATCATTTATTAATATGTGTGGTCTTGCATTGTCTTGCTGAATCCATATATCCCTGACTCCATTTGCTGGCCATTTGGATCTGATTGCTGGTAAAACTTCGGCAATTAACTTTTGCCTTATGACATCCCGTGTAACTCTTGTAATTGCTTTTAACTCTGGTGTACCTGCTGGCCTATTGCTTGAACTTCTGATTGCCCTTTATGTCTCTCCTGCTGGCCTATTGCTTGAACTTCTGATTGCCCTTTATGTCTCTGTGAAAGGGAAGATGCCTATTTTTCCATCCCACAATATGTCCCCATTATTGTTAATAAGAGGCCTAGCAACAACAGCAATGAACATGACCTTACCTATAAATTTTTTGTTTTGAACACACCTGTATGGCTCTTCTTCTTCCCATGTGAATAGGCTAAATCTTTGTGTCTCTCTGCTCATATAAAACCACTTCTCGTCGATGTGTACCACGTTGTACATCAAACTAAACTTGGGCAATGTGTTCACTGTTGCCGGTATAATTTGAAACAAAATAAAATTAAGCCTATTAACTTTGTGCTCATGTGACAGCTTGGGTTTGATGGAATTAGTGTGGGATCTAAGGTCTCCGGCTTTTAACATTCTGTAGACTCGTGAATGACCCATTTTCATCTCATTAGCAATTGCTCTAATTGTTGTTCTTTTTTCAATTGGAATTGCATTGAGTGTGTCCATGTTAAAAATATTTTTTCCTTCCCACCCTTCCCATCTTGTTGTTACTAACATCAATAACACTACCATTGGCCATGAAATTTTTGGCACTTTCCCATAACCTCCAAACTGTCCAACGTGAAACATTATGTGCAAGTGCAGTTGCCTTTACACTTCCTTTAGGCAAGGTTATACTTGGTGGTTGACAAAGGCAAGTCAACTGTTGAACAATTAACTTTCTTTTTTCAATGGTGAGTTCCCTACTTTGGGTCTGAGCTGGAATATTGTTCATTTCTGCTGTGTTGCTGCTATTTGTAGCTTGTTGTTGTGGTTGATACTGATCATCTGGTTCTGCTGATAGTTCATTCATAGACTCTATTGGTTCATGTTGTGGGTTGGATTGAGGTTGGGAATTATTTAGACTCAAGTTCAAACTGACATCAATATTCCCCTATGTTTCACTTGTGTAATCTTCAAAAACATCATAATCATCCATTAAGTCTAATTATTCAAAGTAAGAAATAAATACCTCAATGTCGGGATCGAAATTCTCATCAAAGTTTGTACCATCCATCTTGGTTTCTTGTGTAATCTTCAAAACTGTACAAAAATTGTGCTTGTGTGTGCTTGTGTTTGTTTCTAGTGTTAAGAACCCCCTTCCCCAATTAATTAACTTTGGCTTGGTTTTTTCTTTTTCAGAGGTGATGATTAAGATCGGGTTAGACCCTCGAGACTATGAAGTTAATGCTCAAAGAGTCAAGGAAAATGTGGGGAAGCAATGAAGCCTTTATATAGGCTACAAATCAGTAAATTAAAAAATGTATTCTGATTTGTATTTTTGGTGGGGAAATTTCATTTTGGGGTTTGTAATTTTGGTAGGAAAGTTTAAACATTTTGGGTTGTTAAATGTTATTCTGATTTGACTTTGTAATATGGATTTTGATTACTGTTTTGGGTTGTAATATGGATTTTGATTATTGTTTATTTTTTTAATATATTAAAATGATGTAAAATGGTTAGTGGATGAGTGGGTGGCACACTGATTTAACATGCCTTAAAACCTGTGACGAAACCCAATGGTGCAACTAAAACGGAACAGAGGAAGTATATCACAGCATCAATTTTAAAAAATATTATTTAAAATAATAGGTAAATTCATAACATCATATCATAAAATTCATTAGACACTTGACATTTGGCATTTTAATCTTTGTCACCATTTGTTTGAATATGTTATAGAATAAAGTTATAAGAGCACTCCTATTTATGAGGAAAAAAACTTGAGTTGTTGAAAAACATTTTGAGGTTTTTACTCCCACTTGTGAGAACCACAAAAAATATTTAAATTTTTCTAAAAATTATTAAGTGAGAGAAAATTTTTGAGACATCCTCACAGTGGGCCCTATCATCCAAAATAAATTTTAAAATAGAAATTAAAAGCGTAAATCGAAGAGGTAGGGCAAAAACAGTAGAAAGGAGAAAGTAGTAAGAAATTTTTTGTTATTTTCTCATTGATGGATAAATTAGATTAATAAATATTACCACCAAAATTTGATGTGGTAGAAAGAAAAAATTTATAGAGAAACTTGTGTGGAATTTTGTTTTTTGATAATAGTGTGGAAATTTTTTACTCATCATTATATTGATAGTGCTCTTTGTGGTAAAATGCAAAACTTATAATTATTCATAGGAGGCTAATTAACTACATTAAATATAAATAAAACACTATATTCTCCAATTAAAATTAGTGCAATATGAAGTAGATATAAATTTAATGGTGAATTTTTTTAGTTTACCTCCAAATATAAGGTCAAATGCAAAACTTAAGATTCTTCATACAAGCATATTTGCTACATTATAATTAAAATATTCATGCATTAAAAAGTGTAAAGTAGCAATTTCAGTGGAATTACATGCTGTAAATTAAATGGCGAAATTTCTTTAGTTTTAACATTAAAAAGAAAAAATATTTTCAATATTTTTATATATAAATTTAATATTAGAGAATAAGTGATCAAATGAAGAACTTGTAGTTCTTTTATACAAGCTTATTTACTACATTAAAGTTCAAAAACTCCCGCATATAAAACTGCAACGTATCAAATTGAGTAGTAATACATATAAGTTAAATGATGAAATCTTTTTATATTTTTAAACACCAAAGAAATAAGAAATTTAATTTAAAATTTTTCTTTTATAAAGTGGCCAAATGCAAAACTTGAAATTCTTTATACAGGCAAGGGCGGATCTATGTACGGGCCTTCCGGGGCACATGCCCCGGGAGACATTTTTTTAACATTTTTTATTCTAATCTTAAATTTAACCTCTATGTTCAAAATTTTGATTTTTTTAGGTGTTTTCACTCTTAATCTTAATTTTTATGCTATAATCTTTAATTATAATCTTAAATTCTTAATCTTGTTGTTTTAATCTTTATTCTTAATCTTGATTCTTATTGCATATAAGTGTTTTTTCATATCTGATAACAATGTCATTTAAATTTGACTGAAGTTAGAATTGGGAAACCATTGTGTCTCGGAACCTTATGTTCATTCAGGCTATATGAACTAAATAGCACACCAAGTACAAAGATTCACCGAAGAGAATGGAGTTTTTAGAAATTAGAAGTGGGAGTTGCAGATTATGTTTTTAGGTATTTGGTTAGAATCTCACGTGAATTACTGTGAAGCTAGAATACAAATCTAAAGTCACAAGTCTTGGTTCATTTTATGAATGCTACTCCCTCCGTTCCTTTTTGTTTTTCCACATTACTAAAACGGGTAGTTCCATAAGTTTTTACACTTTGGAATACTTTCCTTTTTTGGAAATCTTTTTTCCCATTTATACCCCTCAAATACCCTCCTTTTTCCTAAATACACCGGTTATTCTCTTTGGATTCTTGTATTTTCCTTGGGAAATTCATATGTCATTATTGTTTCTGATTTCTTTTCTTCCATCTCCCAAAACCAACGGTTGGTTTCTCTCTCTTCTTCAACTTTCTTCCATGGCTTTCTTAGCCTTTACCCCCTGTTCATACCTCATTTTTACCCCATTTTAAGGGCATTAAAAGATAGATCTGAATTAGGTCTTCATTTTGAGGATCGTTTTGTGAATTTTGGTTGAGTTTGATTTTTTGAAGCCCTCTGTGTTGGTTTGTTCTTCGACTTCCATTGTTACTTGCTTTGAAGCTTTTGTTTGTCCATGGAAAACTACGAATCCAAGACTGATTCCACCATACCATCATACCTTTATGACGGTTTATGTGAACGTGGAGAATTTTGTTCTTGTTCCATCAAAGGGAGGTCACACTCATATTCAAACGAAATTCTTAGATGGACTAAAAAAGATCTTGAATCATATCAGAAGGCCATGGAGGATGATGCTATATCTAGGTTTCGTGACTCTACTCCTTCTCCTAATGTTAAAGAAGAATTACCAGAAAGTGTTCTTGAGTATTTTTTGGAGTCTCCATCTAACCTAAATCCTTCAACTCCATCCAACATTCATGAAGACCAAAATAATTTGGTTGTCCCTGACACTCTTGAGGAAGTTATTGATTCTAGGGGTATGTGCTGGTGATGTTTGCTGTTTGAATTGTTTGATTTTGTGGTGTTGGATTTATGATTTTGTATTTCTTGTTACCCTGTTTGATTTCGTCTGTTTTTTTCAAAATCTGCTAATTGAAATTTTCTTAAAACCCCCTGTGATGTGTTTCTACCTTTACTTGCTTTAAAATCTGAAAAATTATCTATAATTACTTGGTTGAGTAGCAATTGTGTACAATCGACACATCATTTGATTTTTAGTTTCATGTACTGTAATTTGCTTCATTTGTTGTTGATATTTACAAAAACTGAGAGGTTGAAAGACCTCGATGATGAATCAGGGGGCAAAAATACTGAAATGATCATTATAATGAAGTGAATACATATGCATGACCTTAGATTTCATTTGTGATGTTGATTTCACAATAAGTTACTCCTAAGTTTTATAGAATAAATTTAAATGATGATAACAAATTAACTGAGGGGCTTCATAACGTATTCATATTTGAGTTTCTTCCACTGCTTCATCATATGCTTCATGTACTTCTTGATTATGTTGTGCAGCATCTTCATTTTCTGTTTGTGTGCCTAGCTGATTTGTGCTTGGGTTAAGGAATCGTACAGAATCCCTAACCAACTGTGATGGTACTCGCACTTGTATCCGTAACCTTCCATTGTCTTCTTGCCCTTTCTTCCCTATGTGTGGCTGAACATAGTCATTAGACCCTTTAACCTTTAGGATTTCATTTAAGTGGTGTTGTAATGAAATCCAAACATTGGTTAAAGTCTTCGGATGTAACTCTTCGAATGCATCTTCCACTGCTTTTATTAACTCATTCATGTTCTTTGGCATTCTCTTATGCATAAGTGATTGTATGCTCCTGAAAAAACCCAAATCTAGAATATTACAATCGGGACTATTTGGTGGTTGCTGAGTTAAAATGAATGTTAATCCCCCTTGCATATTGTTTTGTTGCCAAATCGGATCATCATTTGTTATGTGAACCCTTACATTATCTTGTTGGATGAAAATTATGGATGCACCATTACTTGGCCATTTTCTAACAATTGCTGGAATTAATTGTTCTATGAGAATGCTCCTAAAAACTTCCTGAGTAACCGACTCAGTTGGTTTAATTTCTATAGACCCCCTTGGACGGTTAATTGAATTTCTTTGTGCTGCAACCCTATTCACGAAAGGGAAAATACCAATTTTCCCATCAAATGTGCATTGGCCATATTGATTCCATTTAGGCCTTGCAACCGCCCCTAAAAACATGGCTTTCGGAATGAATTTTGAAGACTTTCCCGCCCTATATGGAATTTTTTCTTTGTGTGCTAGATAAACTCTTTGTGTTTTCTTGGTTAAGTAAAACCATTTTCATCAATATGGATGAAGTCATACATAGCTTTATACATTGGATGATGATGAATTGCGTCTTCTTGAATGAGACTTAAAATCCACTCAACCCTTCTTGCCTTGTTTGCATCCGTTAAAGAAGGGTATAGTGGATTTGAGTGTGCTTTAATCTCCCCCCCTTCGTATTAATCGCCAAACCGTTGTTGGTGCCAAGTCTAAACATGTTGCAACGTCTCTTATGCATGTACGTTCACCCATTGGTTTTGATTCAAGAACGTTCGATGGCACTTCAACTCTTTTTCTTCCACAATTTTTAAACTTTGAATCAACAACATAAGGCTTGTTTTCTTCTTTGCTTTCAATTGCACGTTTCCACAAGTTTCGAATTGATCTTGGTGTGTACCCGTATTTGTTTGCTATTCGTACGAATGTACCATGTGGGAGTGAGTCACTAACTTTAAGTGACAACATTTCATGTAAAATGAGATGCCTCAACTCGCTTGTAAGCCTTGTCTTCCGTTGAGATTGATGTTCTGGTTGTTCTGCTACAATTTCTTGTGATTCCTCCTCCGACTCGGAGCTGGACTGTGGATCATATGAATTTGATCCAAAATACCAGGCCCCCTGTAACTCATCGTCATTATCTGAAGCCATTACAATGCTAATGATGCAGCTGAAGTAGCTGGACAGATGTTGTTGGTACTGTGTTTCGTGGCTGGACAATCAGTTTTTGGGTTTCTTTGAACTTATTGTGCTGTGATGGTTTTTGGTACTGTGTTTCATGGCTGGACAGTAAGTTTTTGGGTTTCTTTGAACTTGCTGTGCTGTGATGGTTGAGGCAGTAGGTTGCTGGACAAATTTTGTTTGTACTGTGTTTCAAGCCTCATTTCAGCAGCTTTAATATTAGATTGGGAATTTGTATAGTCATTTTTTGGGAGATTTTACTTGTACTTATTCAATATACTAATCCATGTATTTGTAATTTGGCCAATGGAAGGCCAAAATTATGCTTTTTTAGAGTGTTGTAATTAAGAAATTGATCTATGTATAGCAAATTATTTCCTCCTTTTTTTTAGAACCAAAAATGTAAACTTTCCCAATTTGGAAAGTGGTTACTTTCCGTCCATGTGTATTCTCTCTCCATAATAAAATCAGAATTTTTTTTACATTATTTAATGATATCTACAATTATTTTCGCTCTCATCATTCAAATACAATCATAACTTCCCACCACAATATAATTAAAATAATACCCACTAACCTCAAAGATTCTGTTTTTCTTAATTCTTGTGAAATTCAAAAATAGGAAGATCATTTAGGAACGGAGGGAGTATGTTTTAGGTGAAGTCAAGATTCAGATTGACTGAATAACAAAACAACATGGTTGACTTTTTCAATTGATCAATATGAATCTCAAGTGATTGGTTGACTACCCTCCCAGTACCCTCTTCTCTATTTTATTGGATAATTGCTTGCTATTAAACATTTTTTCTGGTTTAAGAGATTGTTTCACAAAGATACTATATGCTGCTCACATTAGCTAATTTCATCTATTCGTTGGTGCCCCAGGGAACTCTAAACTCTAGAATCGCCACTGCTACAAGCTTATTCTATTTGCTACAATAAAATTAAAAATACCCCCACTTAAAAAACTACACATCGTAGCAAATTGAGTATAAAAGTAAAAGACGTATATATTTCATATATATATATATATATATATATATATATATATATATATATATATATATATAATATATATATAGAGAATGAGACATTTTTTTATTGGGTACCACCAAAATTAGATAATATTGTCTCCTACTTATAGAGAATGAGACATTTTTTTATTGGGTCAATTCACTGAAAATATCTCATTTCTATTTTTGTCATTCCTTTTTACCCTTTTATGCTTACTATAACAACACAATAATACATAAATATCAACACCCTTTATGGAAAAAGAGAGTTTTCTACTCACTTCTAAGTGGTCCCCCACCCCTCTTTGGTTTTGGTGCAAAAGCCAAATGTTTCATTCTCTATGAATATGAGGGAGTATCTATTTATTATTTACTAGATATAGATACTCCCCGTGCGATGCACGGTTTTTTCATTTTATTATTTTTGATTATTTTAAAAAGAAAATAAATTGTAAGTTATTGGTTATTGATTTTCAATGAATTTTTTTTTGAAAGGGATTTTCAATGAATTAATAATTCCATATAATAACTAATATTTAATTTACTTTTAATTTTAAAAATACTATTTTTGTTATGTATGATGTTAAACAATCTTATTTTGATATTTATATTTTACTAACTAATCATAACAAACAATGTTAAAAATAAATTCTAATATTAAATAAATTATTTTGAACATATTACAATATTAAATTAACCGAACCATTTTAAACGATAAAACATTTATGTATAAAAAATAATTTGAATAATTATACGAAGAAAGAATTAAAAATACTTTGTAAGGTTGGTTGCATTGACCAATTCCAATAGTGCATTCACATATTTTAACCAAATAAACCAATTCCAAATGCATTTAGACATTGTTGAGATAATTAACCAATTTCAATGTATTGATTATGATAGTATTTATTAGGATAATCAATATTAATGAACACCATTGGAAATCCAATTTCATTATATGATAGTGTAACATCATCATCCTATATTGGAGGGAAAACTTTACTCCACAAGGTGACATCTCATAAGTTTGGAGGTAGGTATGATGATGTCAGCGTCTTTTGTTTTAGTTATAGGCATATAAAATTCTATAAAATAGGCGGTCAAATGCAAACTTGTAATTTTTCATACAAGTCTCTTTGCTACACTAAAATAAAAAAATTCCGGCATTAAAGATTTCAACGTTTTAAATTGAGTGGAAATACAAAAAAAGTTTTTTTTTAATTAACACAAAATCTTGTAAGAGACGCTCTCTTTGAAAGATAATCTCTAATTGGACCGGTCAAATATATATTTTTTTTAAATATTATAATTAGACTTCTAAAATGATGTAAATAGACATTTAAAATACAAAAATTTTGCTGTGAGACCGCCTTATCTGTGCAATCAGCTCAGGCCCATTAAGTTTTCTAGAATATTCTGACATACTAATTTTAAGACTTAGAAGTCAATTTCAAGACTTTAAAATCCAATTTTAAGACTTAAATTAAAGGTCAATTTCAAAGTTTTTAATATCAATATTAATATTTTAGTTATCCTACTTAAAAGTTGAAATGAGAATTTTAAGACTAGCAATTAGTTTTTTAAGTCTTAAATTTGGTTTTTTAAGTATTGAAATTGAACTTTTATGTCTTGAAATTGTCAAATTCTGTTAGCTGCATTTTATTCATATTTTATCCCCATTATTTAGCTTTATTATATTGGAATGTTGCATAACTATGCTTGCTTTATTTAGGATTTTACGCTTGGTTGGGTATTTTGGTGTTTTTGTGCATTTCAGGTAATATTCGTCAAAACTGATCACAAACCAAGTACATTTAGCGCATACAATACTCACTTAACTTCGAAAGCTAAAGTAATCAAAGCCTTGATGACCCAAGTCAAGGAAAGAAGGCCAAAAGGAGCTAAAGTAGACCTTTCTAAGCCCACTCGACCAAATATGGGTCGAGCCAAGGTGGCTCGAGCATCCTTGAAACCACACTTGAGATCAGAAGCTAATTAAAGCCATCCTGAAGGCCGCTCGCCCAGGTCGAGCAATATGGCTCAGTCGAGCGATTTTGGCTCGGGTCGAGCGAAAGTACTATTCACTTCCAGTAGCTTTAGAATGTCGACAGAAGCATTTTTGATGGGTCGAGCGAGCTCGCTCGGTCGAGCGGGCAGGTCGAGCGGAGCTATTTTTTGGTGACTGTTCTGTTTTTGAAGATTTTGACCTGTGTACCTGATGCTCGCTCGACCAGGTCGAGCGGTCTTGCTCGGGTCGAGCGAGATGGGCGGCAGCAGCTTTTCGCGATTCTTTTAAAAAACATTTGGGTCCAATTAAATTCATTTGCTTCTTATCTCTGCTGCCAAGCCTCCCTTGCCACCCTACCCTATCTTTAGGGGTGGCACCTCCCTCCTACACCTTAGGGATGGTGGAGCAATCATGAAACCACCACCCCCACATGCCTTGAAGCCTATAAATAGAGAAGAGGAAGAAGGAGTTGAGTATCTTAGTTTTTCATCTCAGTTTTTCATCTTAGTTTTCATCCTTCACTTTAGAGTAATTTCAATGTATTCTTAGCTTTGCTTTCATCTTCAATTAAGAATTAGTGTTAGCATAGTTTCCTTTCAATTCAATTAAGTATCTTTAATTCCAAACACAATCTTAGCTTATCCTTTAGTGTAATACTTTGCAATTTGGAATTCTTCAACCATTGGTGTACTTTTATTAGAGCTTTTGAAAGTTAATGCTTTGAATCATCAATCCACCTTGTTCATCAAAGAGTAATTTCTACCTTATTTACATTAAATTCAATTCATGTTATTTTGTTATTGTTGCTTTTGCTTTCATATATTTTTGCTTGATTGTTCTTCAATTGATTACATTCATCTTGTTAAGATACAATAGTTAATTCATTCATCCATGATTCTTGGCTTAATTGCAATCTATAATTTCAATATGAATATGTGTGAGTAGTTTGTTTTGGCTTAGGCTAGGCATAATCACCATGTATATAGTTTGAATTGCTATCTTGACCTTTGGCATTGGTTGTGTTGTTTATGGTTTAGTATAGGTTTTGCTATCTTGTTTAGTGTCGTTGAATTGAGGGCGAGAGTCGATTTTTAATGATAATCTATGCTTAAAAGTTGAATCATCTCCATGAGAATAGGTAGATGTTTTGATTGGAAATAATGAATGTGTGCTCCATGTCTTAATTTATGCTTAGCTCCATGAGAATAGGTGGTTAAGTATGTTTTAGGAAGCTATTGTTGCTCGAGAGAGAACATTAGTATTTAAGATACGTTCTTCCTCATAACAACCCATAACCATGTCCTTAGGTTGAAGTTAGGAAAGACTACCATGGTGAGAAAGCCTAGCCTATGCCTATTTAGCTAATTGATTACTTTATAATTGCCTTAGTTTATTGTGTTCTTAATTGCTTTTCGCTTTTCATTCCGTTCTTTTTAATTGTTTGCTTTAATTTAGTTCTACCTCCAAACACTACTTTATACGTTTTTGAGCTAACTAATCGATTGAGAAACCACTGACATAACCCCCACTCCCTGTGGATTCGACCCGTACTTGCCGTCGTACTAAGCTACGCTGTGCACTTGCGGTATTACATTTTGAAGGACGTAAAGTCCCGATCAAATTCCATGATTTTAAATATGAAATTTAAATCCTTGAAATTATTCTTTTAAGTCTTCAAATTGGTCTTTTAACTCTTAAAATTGACAATTTAATTCGTAAAATTGGTTAAAAATATATATATAATTGGGTCAGCCCAATAAGACACGTTTCACAAGTGAGACAGTCCCACCCAAGTTTTTGTGTTTAAATTGTTATCAGTAGGTTTTAAGAATACGATAACTAGACATTAACAACAATGTAAATAGACATTAAGTTTTAATGAATTTGGGCCTTAGAGACGTCTCTCAAGAGACTAGCTGATAAATTAAATGGTAAAATATTTTAATTATTCCACCCAAGATTTAAAAAAATATTTTAAAGTTAATATACACCAAAATTATATAGACATTAGGATTAAAAAAATAAAAAATAAAAAATAAAAAAAATAAAAAAAAATAAAAAAAAAACCATTAACAAAACAACTTAAAGGCAAAGCAGATTAGACAATATGGAAATCATCTCAGCTGGTATTCTTCTTGTGAAGCAACACAACGGCCCAGTTATCAGTATGCAACAATCTAACATTCAAAAGCCTTTATATACAATCCGAAACAAAATGTTAAAAACTGTAACCATCCTTCAGAATACCCAACCTGCAATTTAAAATATAGTCATTAATTCGGCGAACTTCCCAACAAGTAGAGACACAATTTGTCTCTCAAGTCGGAAGCAGTCAAGTCGGCAGATTCACACGTTTGTTGTCGATAACTCTCGTCATGGCAGTGCCATAATGAGATCTCGTCCTGCACTTCATCTTCCATGTCGATAGCAATGTTGTGAAGTAGGCAGCACACTAATATAACCCTCGGTAACCTATTCTTATCCGGTCTCCACATTTCGCCATCAATTATCTTCCACGTCTCCTTCAACCGAGCCAATGCTCTCCTTGCAACCATACGAGTCGCAAAATGTCGCTTATTGAACTCATTTTGAGTATCCGAAAGATTTTTTCCTTTGTACGGTGTTACTAGCCAAGGCAATGACGGAAATCCTAGATCTCCAACTATGTACTCCCTTATTTCAGATCCATCCGAAAGAACAACTGATTTTCTGTTTAATCTTTTTTCGTTCTGGCATAGTTTGAAGAAGTTTGAGGACGTAAGAACTAATGAGTCACTCAATTTTCCAGGCCATCCCGTAACTATGTCTCGAAATCTCATATCAGGATCTACAATTGCCTGCAAGAGCATGCTGTGATTCTTCTCTTGATCGAGCCACACTTTGTTTGCGGGGTCTGCCAAAGGCAAACACATTTTGATATGGGTGGTATCGATCGCTCCACAACAGTTTAAAAATCCTCGAATTTTCTCGAAATTTGATTTAATTTTCGATAAACTTTCATCAGAGGCAGGCCACTGAAGGTGGTGGAGTCCTGTCTTCTCCATAGACTCGACAAAACGCCAAGTAATTTGGGAAACTGTATAGTGGTGCAAACCTAAGGAATCTCCAACATTCATCAAAGAACCTCCAGAGCTAAGTCTTCTAAGAGCAACTGCTACTTGGTCGTATAAAGATAAAGATTTTCCATTTGAAAAAGAGAAACTCCCTGGTTTAGAAGACAGATCTTCTCCGACAAGTGCACATATATAGTTGAATGTCTTTCGGGAAATTCTGAAAATTAACTCAAACTTATCAATCCCCTTTGAAGGAGAAAGAAGACCTGTGGAGAAGAGGATATCATAATCAGAGGTTCATTAACAAGTAATCTTAACAGTCAAAAATGCACGTCAAATTCATTAAGTTCTAAAAACGCCTCAGTAATCAATAACATTGTACTGCGTTGAAATCGTATAAATAATACTTCCTTTGGTTTTTATTAGTTGCTACAGATAGTGACATCTTGTGAGGAGAAATATCATTATCTATAGAAACTAATAAAAACTAGAGGAAGTATAAAATTGAAATCTGGAATCGTATAGTCCGTCTGATATATATATTTGACAATAAATATCGTAGTGATTCTCTAACTGTTCTTGCTTACGGAAAGTGTGACAGCCTGACAGGTGATATATGTAGCAAAATTGTTAAGTTGCACAACTTTTGTATCTTCGTAAGGCCGTGAGGATTATCTTGCATCTTCGTAAGGACAGTTAAGACATATCTCAGAGAACTCAATGCACCCATGAATTACAACTAACCAAAAGTTGTCACAACACACACCAACGAGCTACCTCTCTTACTTGAGTCCTCTTTGCTAAGTCGTCGCAGAAAGATTTTGTTTATATTAATATCAGAATTAGGTTTCTTTTGAAATTCATCTTTCTAGTTGGTCCATACATGTCTCCCTAAAGTAGTTCCATAAATTTCATACATTCTCTACAAGATCTATAATCTAACTATTTGTTATCATTTCCATGTTCACTCAATGTATCCTCAATAAGTTCTCGCCAGTGTGCACAAGTTAGAAGCTCAAAAACCCCCAAACACGAATCTAGACAGCATCATATAACTTTGTAGTAGCTAAAATACAGAACCTTGAGAAGAGCACATGCTAAAATCAAAAGCACAAGAATCAATCAGAATTACTGGGACCGTTCCAAACTTCTCGGAAGGTGCAGTATTTCGGCATCCTTTTAACTAAAAATCATACTCAAAATGCACTTGAAGCTTCTGTATCTAAAACCTATTGAAAAAATATTGATGTGATTGGAATCCTTGAACACATCGTAGATCTCTCCTACTAAAAGATTAATCGCTTGCTTCCACTAGCAAAACTAGAAATTTAATGGCAAACACATCGTAGATCTCTCCTGCTGTAGTAGGGTGAAACATTGAAATTAATTCAAATTCTATCACTGCCTCTTTTTACATTGACCAATACAAACACATTGTCATCCAAACAATTTGCAATTACATTGTTTGTTAGCAAAGACCTATAACGTAGATATTGTTTCGGTTCGTGTAGCCTATCCTACATATGATATTATAGGCTTAAGCGTTGTTACTGTACATCCTTTCAAAGCACATGAATTTGATACAAGTCACGTTGACTAGACAGCCAAACCATCAGTTAACACACAAACTCCTGGTCAGTAGGATCTATTACCGAAACTTCTGAGAAAAAAAATTCTAAAACCAGCAGCAGAGAACCATTTGTGACTTGTAAACAAGTATGCCAATGAAAATCAATATATAACAAATCAGAACATTACTTAAGAGTTCTAGGTTAACAAACCAAAGGCAAACCAACCATTAAAGAGATAATCTGACAAGGAACATCTAGAAAAGACAGTTTAACACCAAATCTGGAATCTAACAAGAGCACAAGTACTCAACAATTTTAACTACATGGACCAATAGGTAGGACAGCAACAGAGTTTATAATCAACCGGAAATCAGCTGAAAATATAGTCAATTGAAACCGATTGAGAGAATATTAGTTAGAAAGTTTGCTGCCGTAGATCTGCTTACTTCATACTGAACGTGAACAATCATTATTGAAAGTATAATTTCTTAAGCTCATCCGTTTAACTAAACAATAGCTAGAGAGTTGTCTTTAGATGACCAAGCTATTGACACCAGTCAACTCATCAAACATTACCAATGCCGAAAAATCTTGAATACATAACCCTGCAATCTACAGATCTGATATAACCCACAACCAATTAATATGCACAAGAGCTTAACCTTGCATATTCCATCAGAAGCTTTAATGCTTCAACATCAACATACACATTTACATAGATATTAACATTAGCAACGCCTCTGAAAAGTCCGCTACCCTTGGATAAGGGGCACAAAGTTTATGCAACAATGCGGTCCACACCCTTGTGATAACTTTGAAGCAATTGCCAATTTTGCAGTATATAAACATATACCCACCAAATCGATTAACATCCAGGGAAGTATACGGAATCAATGTAATTTAGTTCATCATAAATTTATTATCCAAAAGCCATAAAATCGCCAATCGTTGAATTATCAGTTACTAATACTTTTAGCTGCTAAAACTCCCTAAGGTAAGAAGAAAGATGGGATAAATGGGACACTATTCCTAGATGGATCAGCATCAGAAAGCCTATACAAAAAATTATCATCCTTAAACTTAATCAATCTATGCAAACTAAAAGATAAGGAGAATGGATTGGTTTAGCTACATTAAAGATAATGCTAGGAATTAATGCATACAATCCAATGCTCCAAACATCACCCATTAACAAGCACAGGAGAAATGGTCAAATTTTACATGATTCAACTCATTATCATGAAATTTAATATCAGAAACAAAAACCCAGATGCAAATCATATCCGAAAACAATGAAAAACAAGTAATTCATATAAAAATACGACATGCCCAACTTATATAAGTACATGCTATGAAGAAAAACCAAGCATTTATACAATTCTTTTACTATAAGAACATACCATTAATTCCTTTGGAGAACTTATTGATTCCCTTAGAGAACTCCACCCACCAATCTCCAGAATCTTCTTCATTCTTTGCAAAATCAACCTTTCTTCTCTTCTTTGATCCCTTTACGAGCCCCATCGGGTCAATTGAAACCCAAACTCAAACCCAAGTGAAAACGATGGCTGGAAAACATACAAGAAAACAAATTAAAAAACAAGCCTTTTGTAAACTTATACAAAAGACAAACTTTGCAAAAGCATAAATAATGGAAACTACAACAAGATCATGAGATTCATGAATCATAAGACAAGTGATTTGAGGAAAAAATGATGGGTTTTGTAAAACAAACCATGCACAAAACCCGTGAAGTTTAAAATGGGTTAGTTCCTGAGTACAAGTAAACAAGATAGAATGCAAAAAAAGTTTCCAAAAGAGGGATTGAATTACGAAATTCTAAAACAATTGTAAATGGGTTTTCTTAGGACAATGTAGGAAGATCAATTAGGTTTTCAAAATTAAATCTTTGCTAGAGAACATGATATATACTGAGTTTCTCTCTCTACAAGCTTTATGGATTGAAATATAGGGATTGAGAGGGAGAAGTTGGGAGATTGAACTACTTTCTTATGGTTTTATTGTAGTAGACGTATATGGACTATGCTATGATATTCCATGTAGAGCGATGGAAATTTTGATTTTAATTTTCAATAATCCAAATCAAAACTAATTTATGGGAAAAAGTTATTCAATTGGAGTGATTTTAGTGGTTAAATTTTGTATGAGATAGATTTATATTTAAATTTTATTATTATTTAAATATATTTATTAGTAGTTTACTAGATCTCTTTTAGTTTGTTACTTATTTTAATTTTTTTCAAGGTTTTTAAGTATAATGGACTTTTAATATTTAAAATTTTTTAAAAAATATATAAACATTAAAATTTTATACACCGAAATGAATTTCATAAGATCCCACATGGATATCTTTTGATTAATTTCCATTAAAAAAATAAACTTGCTTTAACTTGTACATGTTTTGATAAAGCAAACATTTATACACAATTTGAAATTTTAAATTAAAAAGCTTCAATTTCATGTATCTTCTATGATGTAGAGAAACTCTATAGACTATGATCTTAATCTAAATTAGGATGAAAAATAAGTGTTTTAATTTTTAAGTTGCTTAGTTTCGTTTTAGTAAAATGAGCTTTTATTTACTTAATTGTTATATGAAAATTATACTCTGCTAATCCTTAAAATGTGCAATAATCAAGGTTATTGTTAAATTTGAAATTTTGATTTATAAATATACTTTATTTATGAATGTTTTATATATCAACTACAAATAATTGAATGTTATAATATGGTAGTAGTATCTAAGGAGAAAGAGCCATATGAAGAATAATGAAAAATAAGAGAAGTAATGGAGTTTTTAAAGCAGCAACTATACATTGGTCAACATAATTGGAATGTTTGACATAACAAGAGGGCATATTTTAAGCAATTTGTCATATTACTAAAAATGATCAAATTATCAATTTTATTTTTTAAGTGATTCTTAGAGAAACTTGTATAATTTTGTTGGGAAAAGTAATTTGCTAAAATGTATGACGAGGCTTTAGGAGATTATTCAAACCATTTATTATGAAAAGACTTTTAAGATAGTAAGTTTACAAAAAATATAATGATCAAGTGCAATTAGTTAAGGAACATACATCTACATACATTTCCAGCAATTGACTATGTCAATCTAACTTAAATAATTAAATTGATTGAGTTTTGTCTTAATAAGCTAAATTAAGGACTAAATATGTTATGTAATACAACGGTAAAAACAATAATGTCATAGTGTTAATCTTAAAAATTTAAGGTTGACTACATTAATCAATATCAATTTAAATGGTGTTTATACAAATTCTTCTTCTTCATTTATTTTGATTTGGTACCATCTCAATTTACAAGTCTAGATCGATCATATTCTTCTACACTTCTGACGCTACAAATAAGTTATGAAATAGCGTCGAATTATAGCGATGAGAATTAGATTATCGCCACTGGCGACTGTTAGGCTACGAAAAAGTACTCGCCAATTGGCCTTTAGTGGATGGCGACGACTCAGCGACGGACAAAGTTGACGCCAGAAATGTCAATGGTCAACATTTTACAATTTGAATATTGGCGACGACATATTTGGAAGCTGGGTGGTCGCCAAAAATGACAGTTTTTTTGAAAATATTCTTTTTGTTTTTTTTTATTGTGGCGACGGCTTTTTTGGAAGCAAAGCGGTCGCTAAATATTTGAAATTTAAATTTGAATTTGACGAGAGTGTTATGATCGCCATGTTGTCGCCATGTTTTGTATTAATAAACGGCTCATTGTTACGACATTTTGTATTTGTGAAAAGATTGAAAGCATTAAGATAGCAAGTATTGAAAATATTACGAAAGGTTAGTTATTTACTTGAATTTTTTTAATTATCTGTTTTAATATTTTTATTTTGTTCATATTTATTTGCTTTAAATTTTAATTATCATTAATTTCTTTAATATTGTTATTTAGTATATATTTTGCTTCTATTATTATTTACATGAGTTTCTTTAATATTTCTATTACAACAATGTTATTATTATAATGGATTTAATAATCATTATACTATATATAGGTGTTTAAAATGAATGTTAGGGAAGAAAGAAGTTGGATGTACAACCGACGAAAAAATGGAAAGTTTAGTTTAAGATTTATGAGAGGGTTGGAAGAGTTTTTAGATTTTGCTCGTCGAAATAGCATTAGTTCAGAGATTAGATGTCCTTGTAAAAAATGTAAGAATTGTTGTTTTAAGGAACCAAACGAAATAAGAGAACATTTAATGAGAAAGGGCTTCGTTGAAAATTACTATGAGTGGGAATATCATCAAAATACACAGGTAGGAACAACATCTAATGTTGTAGCAGTAGTAGGAGCGCAATCGCCAAACAACCAAAATCCTTACTCACAAATGGTGTATGATGCAGTAGCTAGTATATTTCCAGACGCTTACCATCAATTTCTTCCCCCTCAGTTTGATGTAGTACCGGTACATAATGAACCACCGGTACACGTTGACGAATATCCAAACCCTCAGTGTAGACAGTTCTTTGAAATGTTAAATGCTGTAAATAGTCCTCTATTTGAAGGTTGTAAAACTCACACCAAGATGTCTATTATTGCTCGACTTACAACCCTGAAGACAGACCATCGTCTCACTGAGAGGTGTTACGACGAGATTTGTGCTATTGTGAATGAAGTGATACCAGATGAGAATACGATGGTAAACAACTTCTACGACACCAAAAAACAAATAGCTGCCCTTGGATTACCCGTGGAAAAGATCGATTGTTGTCCTAACGGGTGTATGATATATTGGGGGAATAATGCGAATGCAACTTGCTGTCATGCTTGTGAAACTTCTAGATGGAGAAGAAACAGTAAGGGTGATAAGGTTTCACGAAAACAGTTTCATTATTTTCCTCTAGGCCCCAGATTACAAAGATTGTATGCTTCAGAGGCAACAGCTAGGCATATGAGGTGGCACGCAGAGCACCGCACTGAAGATGGAGAGATGATACATCCGTCGGATGCTGAAGCGTGGTTGACATTCAACAACATACATCCAGATTTTGCATTGGAGACTCGAAATGTGCGGCTTGGTTTGTGTACTGATGGTTTTAACCCCTTTGGAAGTTCGGGTCAACAGTATTCGTCGTGGCCTGTGATTGTCACACCATACAATCTTCCGCCATGGATGTGCATGAAGAAGCCCTATATGTTCTTGACCGTTATTGTCCCTGGGCCCAGTAATCCAAAGCACAACATTGACTTATATCTTCAACCGTTGATACAAGAGTTGAATATGTTGTGGGAGGAGGGGATTTATACATATGATGTCTCAAGAAAGGAGAATTTCCAGTTGCGGGCAGCTTTAATGTGGACAATCAATGACTTTCCAGCTTATTCAATGTTGTCTGGGTGGAGTACTGCGGGGCGATATGCTTGCCCTTACTGCATGGATGATTCACAAGCCTTCTATCTTACACATAGCAAGAAAATGTGTTGGTTTGACTGTCATAGAAGGTTTTTAGATAGAAGTCATCCATATAGGAGGAATAGAACAAAATTCAGATCGGGCGTTCTTGAGAAAAAAGATCCACCTATTATTCGGACTGGACATGAATTGATTGATGAATTGGATCATTTTGGATTCTTGAGAGTCAATGAAGAAGATGCACTAGATCATAATAAGGAAGTTAGTAAGTACTCTGCAGGATGGAAGAAGAGGAGTATATTCTGGGATTTGCCATATTGGAAAACTAACATGATTCGACATAATTTGGACGTTATGCACATAGAGAAGAATGTTTTTGATAACATATTCAACACGTTAATGTGTGTGCCAAATAAAACAAAGGATCACATCAAGGGAAGACACGATCTGCGTGAACTTGGTATACGTTCGGAATTGCATCCTATAGGTGCGTGCACTCTCAAATCATTATAATTAATATTTTAGAATTTATAATAATTCATTAAACATGTTATATATTTTGGTTATATATATATAGGTTCATCCATTCCAAAAGCTTCCTATACATTAAATGACCAACAAATTTGTGCTTTACTTCAATGGTTGAAAAACATAAGATTTCCTGATGGCTATGTATCCAATATGGCAAGGAATATTGACATGGCTAAGCATCAATTGTTCGGCATGAAAAGTCACGACTGCCATGTTTTCATGCAAAGATTAATTCCAATTGCATTCAGAGAATTGCTACCAGTCGAAGTTTGGCAAGCACTTACCGAGTTGAGTTTATATTTTAGAAATTTGACAACCACAAAGTTATGTTTGGAGGATTTGAAGAAGATGGAAGCAGACATTCCAGTTATTATATGCAAACTGGAGACTATTTTTCCGCCCACATTTTTTGATAGCATGGAGCACCTTCCTATTCATTTGGCTTATGAGGCAAGGATTGCAGGACCGGTCCAATACAGATGGATGTATCCATTTGAGAGGTTAATAATATGTAACTGTTTTGTGTTTAATTAATATAATATATATATATATATATATATATATATATATATATATATATATATATATATATATATATATATATATATATATATATATATATATATATATATATATATATATATATATATATATATATATATATATATATATATATATATATATATATATAATATATATATTGGTCATTATTTTTTACAACATTGTTTTAATTTGTTTATATAGGTACCTCAGACATTTGAAACTTAATGTGAAAAATAAAGCCCACGTTGAAGCCTCAATATGCAACGCTTATTTAACCGAGGAAGCATCGCATTTTGTTTCACATTACTTTGAGCCACATGTCCGATGCAGGGTTAGAGACCTTCCTAGGAATGATGATGGAAGCTACAACAATGTTAGATCTGGTGTGTTGTCAATATTCAGTCATCCGATCAGATTTCATGGAAAAGGAAAAGCATATATTTTGGATCAAAACGATTACGATATCGCCCACAGATACGTATTAATGAATTGTCCAGAGTTGGAAATATTTGTGTCAGAGCTTAGAAGTGGAGTTCAAAGACATCAACCGAATTGGTCAAGTGAATGGATTGAAACGTTTGTGCAAGAGAATTTCACAAATGCGTTCAGAACATCAGTATGTTTTTCCTTTAGAATTATTTATGTTAAATGTATTTTACGTTATTATGATTTATAACATTGTTTCTATTTATTTCACAGGCTAGACAAGGATGGTTTGATAACCGAGAAAACAGTGATATTTTGAAGCAGATTGCAGAAGGACCCCTTAAACATGCTCGGAGTTACAATGTATGTTATACAAACGGATACAGATTCCATACTACACTTCATGCAACCAATAAATCTGCAGACAATAGTGGAGTGTGCGTTAAAGCTGCTGATAATAACCCTGACGAAGATGATTTTTATGGCCAATTGTTAGACATTATAGAAGTTGAATATCCGGGGATGCCTATCAAAAGAGTGACGTTGTTCAAGTGTCATTGGTATGACCCAACCACGACAGGAAATAGCCACGGGACAAAGGTTCATAAACGATACAAGTTAGTTGACATACATCAGGGTCGTTCGTATCGTATTTATGACCCATTCGTATTGGCCAGTCAAGCATCTCAAGTGTACTATCTTCCATATCCGAGTACAAGACAAAACATGAAAGATTGGAGAGCAGTTTGCAAAGTTAAACAAAACAAATTTGACAGTGCAACACAACAAGAATCAAAAGATGTTGCATTTCAAGAAGAAAATAGGGAAAATATTGCAATTGAAGAAGATGTTTCTCATGCACCGCTTATTGATCCATCTGGTGAAATTGTACGGCATGTGGAGGAGACTGATGCAGAAACCGATGAAGACATAGATGTGGATCTTGTACTGTCAGAAGACGAAGAATCCGATGATGAAATAGCAGAGAACGATGATTATTATAGTGATGAAGAGTAGATTGAATTAGTTTTATATGTAATTACTTAATATTTTGTAATGTTTGATAAAATTATATTACAATATAATATTTTCTTCTTATTTATTATTGTATATATATATATATATTTGTTTATGTGTGTTTAATAACAATAATAATAATAATAATAATAATAATAATAATAATAATAATAATAATAATAATAATAATAGAAAAAATAATAATAACAATAATAATAATAATAATAATAATAATAATAATAATAAAATAATAATAATAATAATAATAATTATAATAATAAAGCAACGATATAATTTGAATTTCAAAAGTACCATGCGACAATCTGGCGTCCATCAATTTCGTCGCTGGCCGCAAATGGCACTGTGTTGTCCAATCAACAGCAGTTTGCTGATTTTCGAAGTACTTGGCGACGGTTGAGCTTCCACTATAGTCGTCGCCAGGTGCAAAAATGTGCTGATTTTCGATGCAGAAAGCCTTTTCCTCTCTCATCAGCCTGATTTTCGATGCTGCAAAATCATGGCTATTACTCTAAGCAAATGGCGATCGTTTGGCTTCAATTATTTTGGTCGCCTATGTTTTCTTTACTTTTCTTAGTGTCTTCCTTTGTAAAAGTCTTCCTTTGTCTTACTGTCTTCCTTTTCTTAGTCTCTATCCTTTGTCTTCCTTAGTCTTCCTGAAATTTCTTTACTTTTTCTTTTTGTCTTAAACTTGTCATTTTACATTATCAAACCCTAAAATCTTCATTTCTCCTTCATTTCTCTTGCTAACTTTGTCTTTGTTGTACTAGAATTCTTCTCTTCTCATCTTAATTTAATTTGCAAGGAGATCATTTATAGTTTCACAAGGATTCTCTTTCACTATTTTGAAGGTTAGTTTAAGTTTACATTTTATTTCGCTTTTTTTTTTTTTATTATGAGCATGATTTATGTCTTTATTTGATTAAGATCGAAATTAGGGTTTAAGTTTTTAATTTATTTTTAATTTTCGTGATTTGTAAATTATGTCATTTAGTATCTTGTTTTTTTATTTATATTTTTTATGTTTTTTTTTTCATGTCATATGTCAGATGTTAAATATATGCAAAAATTTAGGAAGAAATATTAGTTATAAATTCATCTTGACGTTTGTATGTTCTTTTTATGTTGCATGTAATTTTTTTTAAAAAATTTGTTTGATTTGTTTTTAGGGTTTGACATTGACAATTATCTGATTTTTTATGTATTGGTTTGTTAATGACAATTATTTAATTTGTTAATATTAGAGTTTGTTATTGAAAATTATCTGATTTTTTATGCTAATATTAGGGTTTGGTTTGTTAATATTGGTTGAAGATATCATGCTATGGAAATTATCTAATTTTTTAGATAGCTTAGATTATCTGATTTTAGTTGTTGTTAGTATTAGGGTTTGTTAATGAGAATTATCTGATTTTTTATGCTAGTATTAGGGTTTGTTAATGAGAATTATCTGATTTTTTATGCTAATAATAGGGTTTAGTTTGTTAATATTGGTTGAAGATATGATGCTATGAAAATTATCTTATTTTTTAGATGGTTTAGATTATCTGATTTTAGTTGAAGTTAATATTAGGGTTTCATATGTGTATAGGAAATATGGACAACAGTAATCAATGGGTTAATGACATGATGGTTTCTAGTTTTTCAAGCTTTGTTAATCAGCAAAACACAATTCCATTGAATACACCTAACGTAGATGAGAATAGAGAAAGTACTCCGACCACAATCAATACTCCATCTACAGAAAATTCTCCGTCGATTTCTATGAGCAATGTTGATGGAGCTAATAGGAATGATTCTCGTGAAGATCTGCCATGGATAGCTAGCATAAACAAGTAAATATTTTCATAATCTTATTAATTCGAGTCAAATTTTTTTATGTACTTAAATTTGATTGTGGATTATTTTTTTTATTATTTTCATAAGTTTTAATCCGGTGGAAGGAAGCAACATTTCTAAAAAGATTTCACCAGCCTTTAAGCATAGACAAGACCCAGAAGGCAGTTGTTGGAAAGGAGTGACTCAAGCTACCAAAGATTTTTACTACAATGAATTTAAGGTTAAATATCACCATAATTGGGTATTTTCATATTTTTTTAAATAACTTATGATAAAAGTATTATCTTATGTAATATTTATGTGTTTAGAAAGAATATAAATGGGATTGTTGCATTGATCGTAAAGTTCGAAAGCAGTGGGAAATAAGAGCTAAGAACCGCTATTCTGATATGCAATTTAAGATGCGCAATAGGTTGAAGAAAGAGCCAAATTTTAAGCCAGACTTCGTTGACAATGACACTTGGGTTAGATGGAAAAGCGATTGGGAACGCCCCGAACACAAGGCTGTTTCCGCAAGGAACTCATCAAACAGACGTGGAGGAGGTGACAAAGCCGAAGCTACTCATATCGGAGGCTCTGTTCCGCATGCAAAAACCATGTGGAATTTGGTAAATACTAGTTTATTTTTTTGTGCATTAAATTAAATCATTTCAATAATTTTTATTAGTTTCTTATCCATAAATTAAATGTTAATATATCCTAGAGAATACTTTTGTATATTTATCCTGAATATCTTGCTTAATATCAAAGAAACAAATCTTAATCTATTTTCTTTTATTCCAGGAAAAATCCATGGGTCATAAACCCACACCCTATGAAGTTTTTACAAAAACTCATGGGGTTTTTGATGCTGAATCCGGAAGTTCTCAGTGGTCCAACACAAAATCAGAAAGAGTTCATGTAATCTTTATTTACTCATATGTAATATTTATTTTCAATTAATTACTTTTCAATTTCTGATGGATTTTTTGTTTTAGGTTGAATATCGTGCCTTGCTTGAGGAGCATCCAACACGAGACCCCAATCAAATGTGGTTGGATGCCATTAACAATGTTGGAGCTGGAACAAAGAAAAAAAGCAACAAATCATTGTTCATTGGGTCCGCTTCC